>JAAWXA010000026.1:11771262-11788982 GCA_038090715.1 Florisuga fusca
CCCCCCCCCCCCCCCCCCATGCAGGGTTGTTGTTGGTTCTTCCACTATTTTCTGTTTATAAATGCAATTGTCAATTTATTCTGGTTTTGAGAGGGAGAAATGAAGCAGCAGCTGCACGGGGTTTGGGTTTTTTTTGTGGAAGGGTTAAATGCAGAACATTGTTCTCTTTGGGCTTTGTTGGGGCAGTAAAACCACCAGGTGTTTACACTGCCTTCCCAGAGCAGCTGCTGTGCCTGCAGAGGACAGGAAAATGCTTCTGGGGCCAGGAAAAGAGCTGTGGAAACACCAAAACCAGGGAGATCCCTGGCACACAGACTGGTCCTCCATGGATGTTGTCCTCTTCCAGCTCCATCCTGCTGAGGATGGAGCCCTGCTGGGTATTCCATGCAGGCTCCTGCCATGAAGAGCTTGCCACTAGCCAACCCCAGCCTTCCAGTGGTCCCCTGGCTCCAGCACAGCTCCAGGTTGCTTTGATCTGCTCTTGGAGAAGGGGTCAGTCCTGCTGGATGGCACCCAGGAGGTCTTCTCCCCTCTCCTGGCCACGCCATGGGGTTGGCTGAGGTGTCTGGAGCATCTTCACTCCATGTGTCCATCCCTCTGCTTGGCTTTTCTCTCCTGGGAAAGGCAAAAACCAGGAGCAGAAGTTTTCTGGTTGGCCTGGAGCTGGTGCTGGGTGAAACCTGTGGCTTTGGGAGCTCAGAGCTCCCAGGCTGAGGCAGGACCTCTGCTCTGCTCCAAAGAAGAAAAAGCCTGGAGGGGAATTGGGATGAAAATACTGCTGGTTCTTGAAGCCTGCAGGGTTTGCTCTGGGTTTGGCTCTCCCTGCCACACACACCTGATGGCTCTGGAGCCTTGAAGGGAGGGAGATCCAGGTGGTACCAGGATCCTGTCCATTCCTAGGGTTGCTCTGGTCCTGGAATGCCAGGAGCCACCTGGAGCTGGGAGGGATGGGGCTGGGCCTGGCAGGCACCTAACCCCCCAAAAAAGCTTGTTGCTATTCTGTTTGCTTTGTTTTTTTGGTGGTTTGGGGTGTTTGGTTTGGTTTGGTTTTGGTGGTTTGGTTTTTGTTTTTTTTTTTTTTTAAGCCTGTCCTGTTCCTTCAGCTCCTTTGGAACCCCATCTCCAGGAGAAGGGGCTCCAGTGCCTTGGTGCAGGTTCTCTTCCTGAAGGTTCAGACTTCCATAACCTATCCAAAAAAAAAAAAAAAAAAAAAAAAAAAAAAAAAAAAAAAAAAAGAAAGAAACTTTGGACCTGACAGACATAATGGAGCTGCTAGGAGAGGGATGCTGTATCCCAGCTCATTTCTTGGAGTGCAGCTCCATGTCCAGCCCTGGGTTATCTCCCCAGCTCAAGTAAAAAGCTAATGGTGCCAAAACCAAGTGAAATAAAGCAGAACCTAAAAATAAGAAATGGCTCTGAGCCCCCTTGCTCAACAGCTTCTTCTCCAAGGAGGCTCCAGCCTGGTTAAGAGCAGCCCGGAGAGAAAAATCCATCAGGCATCCCGACAGCATTGGGGTGAGCAGAACAAAGTGCAGCTCCTCTGGGTCAAGCTGGAGTTCTGGCAGCCCAAAATCCTGGGAGCCCGGGATGTGGGACAGGCACTGGGGGAAGTGCCTGGAGATGTTCCGTGGGGGTTCTGTAGGAGTCGTGTGGCCTTCTGAGCTCCATCTCTTCTTGGAAAACCAAGGGGACAAGGGAATTTTAGGGGAAAACTGCTTTTCTCCCTGGGTTGGGCTGGGGCTCAGGAACCTCTCCTGGTGTTTGCTCTGAGCTGAGTCAGGCTGAGGAGCCCCAGCAGGAGTTTGTTAGATCAAAGCAGCCTGGCTGAGACTACTGGAGAATAAATCTCAAATGGTGATTTCCTCTGACAAGGCAACAAAAGGTTTCAGTCAGGCTGTCAGCTCAGCTTAAATGCAAAAAAAAGGTTTTGGTGGTTTGTTTTTTGTGGTGTTTTTTGGTTTGGTTTTTTTTTTTCTGCACCTCAGACACCTTCAGATTTAGATTGGATATTAGGAAGAAGTTCTTCACCCAGGCTGCCCAGAGAGGTGGTGGCAGCCCCATCCCTGGAAGTTTTTAATGGGTGGATTTCAATGGATGGACTGGTGGAGGGGAGCTAAAGGTCCTCTTGGACCCTGCACATTCCAAATCAGGACTAAGCCAAACCAAAAGCCCATCAGGCAGGGAGATCTGGACAAACCCAAGCTGTGCTTTTTCACTTGAGAAACCCCCTGGGAGGTTGGTGGAGCTTTGGCAGATGCTCTGGAAGCCTGGAGGGGAACTTGGAAGATGAGCAAGTGGCTGTTAAAGAGTTTCAGCAGAGACACTCACCTCTCTCTGCCTCTCCTCCCTTCTTGTTATTGCAAAAAAAAACCTCCAAGCAAATGTAAATAAAGTGGCAATTTCTCAAGAAACTCATTTTCTGGGCTTTGGGGTTGGGCTGATGGTTGAGCACAAACCCTACCTGGACCTGGTGTTTGCTCCTCAGGAAAAGAAGTTCTGAGTTGTGTAACTCAAAAAAAAAAAACCCCAAAAAACCAGGAGGGGAGAATTGTGGAGCCTGAACGGGCTGTCTGACATTCCCTGCAGGGCCAGGAGGAGAGAAATCATTGGAATCAGGGTCAGGAAAAAGTGATGTCAGGCAGAACCTCCCTGCTGGAGGGCTGTGCTCATCTCCTAACCACAAAATGAGCCCAGGAGGAGGGTGGTGTGGGCTTGGAGGCTGCAGGAGGCTGAAGCAGCTCTCCTGAAAAGAGGCTGGTGTGGGTATTTGGGGCAAGAGACAAATCTGCAGGGAGGACCTGGGCACGTGGGGAGCAGCTGGGAGGGGAATACTTTGATTTTAAAGAGTTTTGTTGTAGAGCCTGGCCCCCAGGGGCTGACCTGAGAGCCCTGACCTCCAGCCTCTCTTGCTTGGCCCTGGTGGCATCTTCAGCAAGAACTCATCCCAAGGAAACTGGCCCTCTAAAACTCATCCTTTTCTTGCCTTCCCCCCCCCAGATTAACCCTGGCAGTAAGGCTGCTGTGGCCAACCTGTGCCCAGGAGATGTGATTCTGGCAATTAATGGAGAGAACACGGAGAACATGACCCACCTGGAGGCACAGAACAAGATCAAAGCATGCATGGACCAGCTGCTGCTCTCTGTCAACAGGTAGGTCCTGCCCTGCTGGTTTTTGGGGTCCTCTCCTGGTGTTTTGGGGTCCTCCCCTGCTGCTTGGGGTCCTCCACCTATCATTTTCCTAAATGTCTCTTCAACAAAGATGCATGAGAAGAAGAAATACCCTATTTTTAGGATATTTCCAAGCAAAATGAAGGGTTACGGTGTTTGGGGTTGGTTTTGTTTGGTTTTTTGTTTTTGTTTTTTTTTTGCTTTCCATTGGAATGAATTCTCTAGCTAAAGGTTCCTAACCCAAATTAGAAATCCAAGACAAAATGAGTGCTCCTCAGAAGGCTCAGCCATGACAAATGTCATCTGTAGTGGAGGAAAAAAAGTTTATGCAATTTTCCACTTCAGATTGAAGAGGCATTTCCTGCTGGAAAGGGCCATCATTGACTGGTTATACTGGAAACCATGGACCTTCTGGCTGGGAGCCTGCTGTACATGGACCAAAGCCTGCTGGGTCCCTGCTGGGTCCCTGCTGGGTCCCTGCTGGGTCCCTCTTGGTTCCCTCCTGGGTTCCCTCCTGGGTTCCCTCCTGGGTTCCCTCCTGGGTTTTTCCTGGGTTCTCTTGGTTCCTCCTGGTTCCTCAGACAGTGGTGGCCAAAGCTGTGCCTTGTGTCCTAGGGACAGTGTGACTTTAGGAAAGGCAATAAAAGAGAAAATCAAGCAAACCCTTCCCAGAGGCAGAACTCAGAGAATGGCAGGGCTTGGAAGGGACCTCTGGAGATCATCTGGATCACCTTCCCCAGCCCAGGAGGATGGCTGGGTGCCAGGGGGAGCAGTTTTAGATGGCTTTCTGTCCCACCCAGGGACAGGAGAAGGGTTCCCCCTTCCTGGCTCTCCTTGGGAGAGGTGGCAGCAGGGGTGGAAAGTTGGGGGGAGCAGCTGCTGAGCTCATTTGGCAGCACAACAACTGCATCAGGGCTTGGAACTTCCCCTGCAATGTGGCAGCAATTTCTTCTGGCCAATGAGGGCTTGGCCCCTGGGCTGAATTCCCACTTTTACACCTCATTTTAACCCGGGGTATCCACTGGTTTGCTGGCTGAGATCAGACCCTTGAGTCCTCTCCTCCATGGGAGGTCTGGGGGTCATGCTCAGCTTTTTTTCCTTCTGGTAGCTGTCACCTCCCTGGGGGTTGTGGTCACCATCAAGGTGCATCCCCTCTCCTAAGAGGTGATTCCAGAGGGATTGTGTCCCACTGCTCCATCAGGAGGGGTGGGCAGGGGTGTCCCAGCAGGGTGGGCACCTTCCTTGGGGAGGTTAAAGATGATTTCTCTCTTGGGTTTCCTTAACAAACCTCATTGGGGGGGTGGGACCTGCTGGGGGGAAGACTTCTGGCAGCAGGTGGGTTTGAGGCTTTGGGTTGGGTTTGAGATTTTTTAACTGTGAGACCTCCCAAGGTGCCCTGAGGAGTTGGAGGGGGGTGGTGGTCCCCAGGCTTGGAGTGATGCAGGGCTCCTGGGTGAGGTGGCCTGGGCTTGGCAAGGCAGGAGGATTGCAGGTATTCAAGGTTCTCATGTCAGAGCCAGGCAAAAAGAAGTGCTGAGGCTTGGAGGGGACAGGAGCAGGCAGGGGATGGGGACAGGGAGGAGCTGCTCGGCATGGGGTGGCTCCTCTTGGGTTGGGTTGGGTTGGGTTGGGTTGGGTTGGGTTGGGTTGGGTTGGGTGGCTCCATGGAGAGCAAACACACCTCAGCCATGCTGGGAGGAGCCCCTGGGACTGACCTTTCCCTTGCTAGGAAAAACTGAAGAGTTTCTTTCCTCTCCAGCAAGGACAGCAGCTCGGGTCACGCTCCATGAGGTCTATTTTTAGGTTGGCCCAAGGCAAGTGCTGGGTGACATGGCTCCTGGAGCTCAGTCCTGTTGGATCCAGAAGACCCTGCCCAGCCATTAGTCGTGGCTGGAAGCTTTTCCTTCCTTGGTGGGAGCAGATCCCTGCTCCAGGACCTGCTTCCCAGGCCTGGGGGTGGGGAGGGAACCAGAGCCCGGGGCAGGAGTTGGGGGATTCTGGTTGCAAAGTCAAGACAAGGAGGTTTAATTCGTGTTTTTTCAGAAATATATCTGAACTGGTGAGCTTGGGGGGTGTCCTGGAGGTGGTAATGCTGTCTTACCCTATGATGTGATGCCAGAGGGTGGTCCTTCCAGCCAGCTGTGTGTCCTGGGAGAGGTCAGGGAGCTGGGGAGCCAGCCCAGCACCAAAGAGCTTCCAGCCCTCTGGGTTTCCTCCATCCCTTTCTCCATCACCCCTTGACATTCTGTGGGGTTGAGATGCAGAACAATATTCCGTTTGTTTCTTGCCCTTTGAGTAGAAAGTTGAGCAGCAAAGTTGGAATGTTGGGGAGGGGGGAGGAAGGCAAGAAAAGGGAATTACTGTGGGATGTCTGGAGACACCCGTGGCCAGCTGGTTCCAGAGGGGCTGAGGATGCAGGGAGCCCCTGGATGTGATGGGAGGAGATGCTGATCATCCTCTTTATTAAATTTGCTTCACTTGAAGACACTTGAGCACTCTGGTGGGGAAAGCAGAGGCAGGAGGAGTGACCTTTTGTGGCTGGAATTAACCAGGAGTGTGTAAAACCCCAGCACTTGGGGGGGAGCAGAGCTGGGGGTGTCAGGGGCACCAGGACCCCAGGAGAAGTGAGGTGCTGAGGGGCCACATCACTCCCTGGGGTGTCTGGCACAGCTCTCTGACAGCTCCTGGGAAATTCAGAGGAGCAGTTGGTTTCTCTCCAAGTTTCCCTCCCTGGTTAGGAACTCAACACCAGATTATCAGGGAGCAGGGGAAGGGCTGGCACAGGGATCTCAAAAGCTGCTGAACGTTCATGTGAACGTGTGCTTGTCTTTTGTCTTGTCCTTTCTTGTCCTGGAAGGCTGTCAGCATCCAGGCAAGTCCACGTGATGACTTTGTGGTCCAGAGATAACCAGCTCAGCAGCAGAGCTTGCCCTCCTCTTGCTTAGCTACGACTCCCTGTCTTCTTGTCTCTTCTAAAAACTTCTTTGAACGTCCCCATCTCTTCATGGCTACCCTGCAGCCCTGCTTGTGGCCTTCAAATTGGCTCATACCTCAAATAACAGGAGCCCTGACATCTGGTGGGAGCTGGATTTTGCTGAAAACACCTCTTGAGAACAGAGGGTTGGGTTCCCAAAGGAGCTCAGGACCTGGAGAGGAGACTTCGTGGCACGACCAGTGGTGACCCCCAGCACTGGGAAGTCCTTGGCAGCACCTCCCAGACCTGCCCATCAGTGCCAGAGAGGGAAGGGAGGCCCAAAAGGGTCCTCTGAACCTTTTGTCATCTGCCACCTGGGAGCATGAAGGCTTGGGCTGCATCCTTCCTGGAGAAGCTGGCCCTGAGCCCACCTTGGGAAAACTGCTGGCTGTGGGATGCTGGAGCTTCCAGTGCCTTGGGGCCACAGTTCCCCTGCAGCCAGAGTCCCTGGTGGTGTCTGTGTGGCTGCTCTTGGTCTCAGCCAGCAGTAAGATCTATTTTTTCTTGTTAAAAAATTCTCAGCTCTGTCCTTCCAAGGTCCCCAAGCAGTTCCACCTCTTCGTTCAGGATGAGAAATCAGGTGGGACATGACCAGTTCTCCCAGTCCCAAACCAGGGAGCCTGGGCCAGCATCTGCTTCCCAGCTGGTGAATCCCAAGCTGAGGTGGCCCAGGAGCTTCTTCCCTTGGTGGCACCTGGAAGGGAGGGTGGGGAAGATCCCAGGTGGGCAGCAGCCCAGGTATTCCTCAGGGAAAGGGGAGGGGGAGACCTTTGGGATTTTCATCACCAAATGATGTGTTTGACTGGCAGCCAAGGTTTCCAGAGATTTAAATAATGTAAATGTGTGGCTGGGGAGATCACATGGTTAAACTTGTTTGGTTTTGTTTTTTTTTTCCTCACTGTGGAATTGTCTCTAAGTTACACAAATGAAGAAATTCCTTATTGGGCAAGATGTGTGCTTGCTGGCTCCTCCACCCTGGAGTAATGACTTCCTTTGATGTGCAGGGAGGAATTCCCATGTCTTGGGAGGGAGACTTATTTTTAAATAACAAGAATTTTGATGCTGTTCTTCCCAGTCCAAACCAGTTACAGCCTTTGCTTTGACAAATAACACTGGGGCTGTTTGGACCTGGGATCCCTGCACAGCAAGTTCTGCTTGGAGATTTGGAGTGCGAAGATTTTTTTTCTCTTTATTCCCCCTCTCTGCCCAGAGATGGATTTTTCCCCTGGAAATTTCTATGGGAGAAAGACTCAGTAATCAGTCTGCTGGCTTCATAGCCCCAAGAATCCCCAGGACCTTACAAAGCTGCTGTTTTACCTGGTGCCTCCCCAGGAGGCGTGCAGGCAGCTGGGGAGGAGGGGATGGATGCCAGGCTGGGATGTTCTCAAGTTTCCAGGAAAAGTACAGAACTGCAAAAAAAAAAAAAAAAAAAAAAAAAAAAAGTGACTCACAGCTTCCCCTCTGGAGCTCCTGGAGGACTCGTAGAAAGGAAAACCAGGCAGCTTTCCAGAGCCTGGATGCACAGCCATGGTTTCAGCTGAGAGGAATGAAGGGAGGAGAAATCCTGCAGCTGCTTCTCCCTGTGGATCCCGGGGGTCCGTCAGGACACTGGGGTTCTGTGTCCCCTCCCAGCTCCAGCAGAGCTTTGCCCCCCTTGCCCAGAGGTGAAAGCCCCTCACTTTTTGTGGCTCATGGTCCAGGGGGAGAAGCAGCATCCCCTGGAGCTGCTTCTGGACTCTGTTCAGCCCCTAAAAGGCTGGGGCCATATCAGTTGTGGGGCTCCAGGGTGGGAGGTGAATAGGGTCCAGGAGATGGGCAGATCTTGGGGTCAGCCCCCCCAAAAGGAGAAACTGTGCAAATTATGGGGGAAATCCAGCAATAGGGTCATTCTTGGGGGGTTGTGTAGCTGTCACCTCCCTGGCCGTGTCCGGGGTCTGTTCTGGTGCTTTGCCAAGTGTTAAACTGGGAGCTGGTGAAGGGGCTGGAGAAATGGAGAATTCAATAAGGCTGGGGAATGATGCCTCCAGCTTGAAAAGCAGCTCTGCAGATGGAGGGAGAAGGGAGGCTCACAGATTGTTGCCAGGTGAAAAAACAGTTTTGGGAAAACCCGTGAGCACGTGCGGGCGATCCTCTGAGCCTCCTGCTAGGGAACAAATCCTGGGATAAAAGGTGTCTGCAGGTTCTTATTTTTAGTTACAGCTTGGTGTTGGGCCCATGTCCCACCAAGCCCCGTGAGGAGGGGGTCAGTTTGCTTTTCTTGGGGTTGTCCTAGCAGGTGCTAAATCAGAGCAGAGCCTGGGGAGCTCAGGGTAATGATTTCCACCTCCCAGGTTTAATCCCTTACCACCCAGCTGAAAACACTTTCCCCATCCCTTCAGCTGTAAATTCAAGGACTTGGAACATCTGATTTCTCACCCATCAGGTTAGAGAAGTGTGAGGAGGTTTATTTTGGGGTTTTTTTGGTTTTTTTTTTCACTGTTGCCCAAACACAAAGCCCTGAGTGTTGGGAGCCTGAAGGGTGGCTCGGGGTGGCCCTGCAGGTCCTCCCACTGGTCCTGTGGAAAAGAAGGAGTCTCCTTGTGTGTCCCAACAAAGATTTTTTGCTTTCCTCTTTGGTGGGGTTTAAACCCTTTATTTTTCCAGCCTCTGCAGATAGTTAAACTAAAGCTGAGTGTGGCAGGGGCCAGAGTCCACTCGAGGATGCATCACAATAAATCCCAGGACTCAGAATAAAGGGGCAAAGCCAGGAATATGCAAAACAAGTCCATCCCCCCCCACCAGCCTGGCTGTTGCTTTCTTCATCTGAAATCAGTTTCAATCCTGAACTCCACACAAAGTTGGGGTTCAGGAGTGGGTTTGGGCTTCGTGGTTTTAATACCTTGGGACTGGCATCTCCTTTATTTACCACAGTGTTATTCCTGAGGGTCATTTTAATCATGTATATTTCATTCCCTGGCAGGCCTATATATATATATATATGTTTTTGGGGGGGGTTATTTTGCTTTAAAGATGTCTGAGGGTTTTGTTGTTTTGGGTTTAGTTTGGGTTTTTTCCTTTGGTTGGTTTTGGGTTTGGTGGGGGGAGCTTTTTTGTTGTGTTGTTGTGGGTTTTTTTGGTTTTTTTTTAAGCAATTTTTTTAAAAGCAATTTTTTTTTTTTTTTAAAGCCATTTAGGTTGAGTTTGTGACTTTTTTTCCCATTGCAGAGCTGAAGGGAGGAGCTGGTCACCACCTCTCCTGGAAGATGGGAAAGCTCAAGCGTTCCGGATCAACGTTGAGCCAGAACCACAGGTAGGAGAGCAGCAGGCTGGACCTCCAGCTGGTTCTGAGGAGACCAGATCCATCTCTGGATGCTTCCGGGAAGCCCTTTGTTCTTCCTGCCCTTCTACCAGAGGTGGAGGGGTCTCTGTGTGTGGTTTCTCCCCGTTTTCTGTGAGGGGTGTTGCTCTGCTTTCCCTTTGGGAAGCGGGGAGGTGGCCCTGGCAGCAGGGACCTCACCAAATGGTGGGGACAGGGGTCCTTGGGGAGCTTCTCAGCTTTCCCTCACTTCTGGAGCAGGGTGATGTGTGTGCTTCGAGTCCTGGCTGGGTTTGCTGCATTCATCAATCACAGCAATCTTTTCTGACAGATATTTTGCCTTAATAGACTTTGATGTGCCCCCAGCCCCTGTGAATGACGTGAAATAAGGACCAAATGTGCAGCAGTCTCACTGCCAGATACAACATTTCTTGAGGTTTAATGCAGATTGGATTTGAATTTGACTGTTAATATCTGTTACATCTGGATCTGGTTAAAAATTAGACAGTTACAGGGAGGAGGATGAGGGGGTAGGGATGGATTTCCCTGGATTCAGACCTACACTGGAACTGAGTTGGGGGGGGGTAGAGCAGATGTGTTGGTGGCAGGGGGCTGAGAGGTGTGTGAGCAGGAATGAGCAGGTAAACACAGGATTTCTGCTTGTTCTCCCTTTCTTCATGGCTGGATCCCTATCTCCTCTTGCTTAATGGGTTTTTGGGGTCCTCAGAGAGGAGGTGAAGGAGCTACCAGTGGAGCATCCTTGCTGGGAGGATGTGCTGGTTGAGTCTCCTCCTTCCCTGGACCAAGTTGGTTGTCCCCATCCTCTGCCTTATCACAGATCTCCTCTGGCTTGGACCATCAGCAGAGATCCTGCTCGTGGTTGGAGTCCTCCAGGAACACTTCCAGGACCTGGGCTGGGTTCATTCAGCCCCTGGAGAGAAGTTGAGGAATCAGACTCATGGTCATGTAAAAGCTTGGCTCAAAATCCATCCTCTGAGCTCTCCTCCTCTCATACCTGCCCTGATCTCAGAGCCTCAGAGTAGTGTCAGGCTGCTCTACTGATCAGAGTTGCTCCAAAAAAAAAAAAAAGGAAGTTTTTTTTTTTCTTTATTTGGCTTCAGGTGAGGATCTGAGGTTCTGGTGTCCCCACTCTGGGCACCTGGGGTGTCCCACAGCGGAGCAGGGAGGAGGGCAGGAGGGCAGCTTGTCCCTTAGCACTGATTTCTAGCAGCTTTAAGAAATGTCTGATGTCTTGTCACATTTATTTTCTGGCCTCAGTAGATGATCATTCCATCTTTTAATTAAAGGGTGAAGGACTCCTCAGGAGATTAACTGGCTCAGAGGATTGGTTTTAAGGTCTCAGGGGATGGTGTTGTGCAAGAACCCTCCATAGATGTCCCTGCAAAACCACAAATGCCATAGACCATACTGAATTCTGGAAGCTGGGGGTTAAAACCTCCTTGCTGGAGGGGTGGAATTTCCTTTCCCAAGGTGCCCAACCTTCCTTCCCCCCTGGCTGGGATGAAGCAGGGCTGCTCCTGGAAGCTCTTCCCAGGTTCTCCATTCTGCGCGGGCACGGTGCTCCTGGGGCAGGAGGACCAGGACAACATCTGCCTCTTTCTTTTGGGAAAACAAAGGATGAGCTAATTCCCTGGCAGGGGCCCCATGTTCCTGCCCCAGGGGAGCTCCCAGCCTGGTGGTTTAGGGCTGATTGCAGAGCAGGAACATGCCAGGTCCTGACGGCCGCTGTCGTCAGCCTCGCGCCGAGGATGCTCGGGCTGCATTTCACACCCAGCTATCAGGGCTTTGCTCACCACCCAGATTCTGCTCAGCTGATTTACTGGCTGAGAAGATTATACCGAGTTGTGTTTGGGTTTTTGGGGGGTTTTTGTTTTGGTTTTGTTTTTTTCCTGTGATGTAATATTGTCTCGTGTAAAGAGAAGGAATTTTCTCGGTGCTGCCGTGAGCTTGGACATGAAATCCTCTCTGGAGCTCTTGGGTAAATCAGCACCTCTGTGAGGTGAGCTTCAGTAATCCTGGCATAGGAAAGAGGGAAAAAACATCTTTGGGTCAAGGGGGAAAAAAATAAATGGGAGTGGGAGCTCCAAAGTGATGTTTTCTTGACTCGGAACAGTTTGTTCTTATGGAATTGGAGCTGAAATATTATCAGTGGGAGTTGATTGAGGAGAAAAGAGAAGATGCTGTTGGCTGGAGAGTTAGAGCAGATACACACTGTGTTGTTTCACTTGATAACATCAGTTTCAGTGGGGCCTCTGTTACCACAGGAAAGGAACCTGCCTGCCTGTGAGCTCAGAAATACCCCGTGTTTGTCTGGCAGCTCACCAGTGCCTGTTTTGTTCTCCACTGGGGAAAAATAACTCCCCACGCTTCATTTTTCCTTGCTGGATGAATTCCTCTTTGCAGGCATTGGTGTGACCTGCTGGGAAACTCGTTGTGATGATTTTTGTGGGTGTTTTTTTCCCCCCACCTCCTCTGTAGAGGATGTTTTCCATCAGGGGGATGTACCCAGCAGAAGCACCAGTTGGATTCTGGTCCTTTCCCACCCAAACCATCCCATGCTGCTGCCAGGGAGGGTTGAGGCTCCTCTACTTCTGATCTACAACCTGTTGCAAAAATATTTTTGAGGTTTCCCTGGTGTTTCTTTCCCACTCGTGGTCACCAGGTTCTCCTGGATGGCTGAAAGTTATAAACAACTTCTTCTGGGATTTGGAAAAACATTCCTTCTGGTCAGGGGGGAAGCTGTGAGTGAGGTTGTTGGAGGGGGCTGGTGGGCATCACCCCCTTGCAAAGCCATCATCTCCAGCAGTGGGAGGATTGCTTTAGCAGAGCCCCAGAGGGGGTTTCTCTTTCTCTCCAAATCTTCAGCTTCTTACATTCATGCTCCCCGAGATGTTTCCTGAAACTGGAAACCATGTGTCCTGTGAAAAGCATTCGAGCTCCATCCCTTTGCTTGCTGCATGGACAAAGCTCCTTCAGCTGGAGTCCCTGGGTACAGAAAATTAAGCAGAATTAGGGCTTTTTTTGGAAAAAAAAAAAAAGCTCACGTGGGCTTTTCTACCCCAAAATGTTGATGGTCCTTCTCTTCCTCACTGTGTCAGGGTTGAAAAAGTTTTCTGTGTTTCCCTTGAAATAATAATCATGTAAAATTAGTTTAAAAAAAAAAAAAGGGATTGGAGACCTGGTTGTGTCTTTGTTTAATTTTTAAAGAGCATAAATGGGGGAGCAGTTAAAAAGACACTATTCCTGGCAGCAAAATGCCTCTTTTGGGGGGGATTTTTCCTTTTTTTTTTTTTTTTTTTAATGTCTTCACTTCCAGCAACTGTTGATTTCTGTGGGTGGGGAGGGGGTGCCCTGGTACCACCACCCACTCTTCCCCCTCCAGNTTTTTTTTTTTTTTTTTTCAATAGAGAATTTAAAGTTTTTTATGTTGGAAGCAGCTTTACCCCACGTGTGTGTGTGTGCAGGGTGTGGAAGGAGCTGAGCTGAGAGGGCTTGGGGGTGGCAGCTGAGATGATGGAAGTGCTGGGACTTTGCCCAAATCTGCAGATTTTTTTAGCTGGTGGCAGAAAAAAAAAAAAAAAAAAAAAAAAAAAAAAAAAAAAAAAAAAAAAAAAAAGAGAGAGAGAAAAAGAAAAAATAAAAACAAACCATCCAACATCTCCAAGGCACCACCTTGCAGCTCCTGGTGAGGATCTTTTCTTATCAATGGGGCTTTTGCCTCGGGAAGAGCTGAAGGCTTGGACTTTGGAGATCTCTTTCTAGCAGGATCTGGGTTTTATTTCTCTTTTTCCTTCCCTTTCACAAGGCTTGGGAGCAGGAGGGTTTTCTGCCATGCCCCAGTGCTCACCGTTTGGTTCCAATTAGTATTTATTGGATTATTTCAGTCCCAAGCAAACCTTGGGGGGGAGCCCTGCAATCTGCACTTGGCCAGTTGTTCATGGGACATTATTTTCTTTTTCTCCTCAGTTCTTGCCTGAGCTTTGGGCTGCTTGAGGAGCTGATGCAAGGCAGGATTGCTGAGGGTCTGTCCTGAAACAGGGGACACCATATGAAACAGATTAAAGCAGATTAAACAGACCCAAGCATTTATTTCTCCCACCGGTCACCAGCCCGGCTGTGGTGACCTGGGGCAAGGTCTGCTGGAGGTACTGCTGGATTTATGGGTGTGCTCCAGGTGTCTAACAAAGCCTTGGGGAAAAAAAAAACCCAACAAAACACATAGGTAATGTTTTATAGAGGGAAAATAATCTGGAAAAGTTGTTTTAATGAAGTCCTGACGTGAGGCCACACCACACCAAGATTTCCATGGTTCTCCTCAGGGTCTTAAAAAGCAACAAAAATAGGCCCAGCTAAAACCCTTGACCAAGGGGGTTGTTTCTCACACTGTTCATGACTTATTTGGAGAGAAAACCTCCCCAAAAAACAAACAAACAAAAAGAACACAGCTCTTGGTGGATGAATGTAAAGGAAAATCCTGGGGTTGCCCCCTTGGCTGCAGAACTTGCCCAGCGTGGATGGGTGGCTGCAGAGCTGGGGCTTTATCATGTTCTGCTCAGAATGGAAGTGAGGAGGGGTTGGCCTGATGTCAGGAGAGGCAGAGGTGCTCCTGCAGGGCTGGGACACAGAGGGAGAAGCAGGCTCCCAGCCCTTCTTTGGCAGAAAGACCCACGAGGCTTTTATGGGAAAAGAAGAGCAGAAGAGTTGGCAGCTGCCAAGTGGAGAAGCAGGCAGGTCCCTTGGGTGGGCCAGCCAGGGATGCTGCCTAGATCCTGCAGGATTTCACTGCAGGTTGAGCCTCTGTGTCCCTTTTCCTGCTGCCTGTCTCCATTTTCTCCATTTTCCCCCTTTTTTTTCCCCATCTGTAAAACGTGGTCCCTGCAAACCGCGCATCCCACCTCTCCGCCCGGGGCCTCCTCGGGATCCCAGCAGCTCATGGGTTGGGTTTTTTTCCTGCTTTTCCTTCTCCTCCAGGACAATGGACCTGCCCAGGGCCGGAGACCAGTGCCCCCCCTGGAGAAGCAGCAGATGCTGAGCATGCAGCACCATCACCCCCCCCGGCTCCCCGGGACCAGCGGTTCCGATTCGGTGCTGCCAGCCCAGCTCAGTGGGCTCCACATTGCTCCCCCCACCAGGTAGGACCAGAGGATGCTCTTGAAAACTCAGTTTCAGGGCTGTGAGTTGAGGATGGGATCCTCCTGGAGCTCCAGAGATGCTGGGATGGTCCCAGAACTCCTGGAACTCCGGAGATGCTGGGATGGTCCCAGAACTCTTGGAGCTCCGGAGATGCTGTGTGGGTTCGTGGAGCTCCAGAGGTGCTGGGTGGGCTCCTGAGATAGGCTGGATGTGCTTATGGAGCTCCAGAGGTAAATTCTGGGGGAGTTTCTGGAGCTCCAGAGATGCCTGGATGGTCCCAGAACTCCTGGAACTCTGGAGATGCTGGGATGGTCCCAGAACTCCTGGAACTCCGGAGATGCTGGGTGGGTTCTTGGAGCCCCAGAAGTAAAATCTGGGAGAGTTCCTGGAGCTCCAGGGATGCTGGGTGAGCCCCAGGGCTCCAGGCATTCTCCTCCTTACTGTTCCAGTTAAATGTAAATGGGAGAAGAAAAAAAAAAACAAACAAAACCCCAACAAACAAACCAACAACAAAAGCCAAGGTGGTTTGGAGATGCTGAGTTCTGGGGAAAAAAAAAAAGGTGATGTGTATGTATGCAACCAGCACAAGGCTGAATTTAAGCTTGTGATGCTGAAGTTCAGTTGCTGAAGATGCAACATTCAACCCTTCATCCTGGAGGGGGTTGGAGGTGCTGGTTTTCCAGGTCCAGAGAAGATCTTTCCAGTTGCTGAGGGAGGGAGGCATCAGAGCCAGTCCCCAGGCTGGGATTGATGCCAGGGAGTGGCACAGACATGAGGGCCCTAGTTTTAAGAAATATAGGCATTTTCAAATATATAGGAAGGTAGGAATTTTTTAAAAATTCAAAGCAGGGTGGAAGGGAAGGGGTTTGCCCTTCCTGGAGCTGGGCTTACACCCCCCCTGCCCCCTGAGCAAGTACTTGGCTGGGAGCTGGAGGGATCTCCAGCAGAGAAACTGAACCCCAGTAAACTTGGGATGTTTATAAAAGTCAAAGCTGCTCAATCTGCAGCTGTCTGGGAGGCTGGGAAATAAATAATGCTGGTAGGAAAGAAAAGGCTTTTGTGGAGCCAAGAAGAGTTTGGATGGATCAGTCAGGCTCTGAGAAGGGCCAGGTTGTGGGCTGTGAGGCTTTCCCATGGCTTGGCTGCTGCTGATTTATGCTCCTCCAGGCTGGCCAAATATCCTGCAAGAAAAATCAGGTCTGGTGTGGGGCACAAAGAGGAAAAAAGAGCATTTCTTTTCAGCTGGGCAACTCTGTGCCTCCACCAGTCCCTCTTTCAGTGATGCTGTGAGCCAGCCTGCTCCCCGTGCTGCCCCAGGGATGGTGATGCAGCTGGAAAAAGGGGAACCACAGGGATGGTCATCCTCTTGGAAAGAGGAGAAACACAGGGGTGTTCATCCAGTTGGAAAAAAGAGAAACATGGGGATGATCATCCAGGTGGAAAAAGGAGAACCATAAGGATGTTCATCCAGGTGGAAAAAGGAGAACCACAGGGATGTTCATACACTTGGAAAAAGGAGAACCACAGGGATGTTCATCCACTTGGAAAAAGGAGAACCACGGAAAATGAGAGCAATACCTGATGTTACCCATGTGTGAGCCAGGAGCTGGGAGCTTGGCTTGGGTGCTGGAGAAGAACTGGCTCAGAAGCAATGTTCTCCTGGAATTCCAGCTGGATGGGGCTGGGTTGGTCAGAATGTGTGGATTTGTACAGCTGGGGGTCACAGGGATGGATCCTCAGCACCCTTCTCCCTTCTCTCCAGAGGCTGAAGCCATGGGAGAAGCTGGTGGGTCACTCTGAGAAAACAGAGCTTTGGCTTTTCTTGGCAAATGGATTTTCTTTCTCTTTAAGCAGGCAGGAATATGATGCTGGTGGAGAAAAGGAGTCAGACAGTGGCTAAAGATGTGTCTGCTGGGGCTCAGGGCTCTCACTGCTGGGTTTCTCCTTCTCCTGGAGCTCTGCTGAGCCCCTGGAGTTGTCTCTCCTCACCAGGAGAGTTAAAAACAGGCACCCCAGATATTTTGGATTCCAGACTCATGTGTGGAATGAACTGGAATAATGGGTGAAATCACTTCTTTTGTTGTGTCCTGCTCAGATGCTCAAGGAGCAGCTCCAGGGTTGGGTGGAGGGTGCTGGGGTGGTTCTCCTGGCCTGTCCCCAGGGCCCAGTAGCCCTATTAAGGGGGTTTCACATTGCAGACATGAGGTCTGGCTGCCAAATGCATTATTATTATTTCTTTTTTTAATGTTTTCACTTCCAGCAACGTTGATTTCTGTGGGTGGGGAGGGGGTGCCCTGGTACCACCACCCACTCTTCCCCCTCCAGATGCCTCTGCAGGGCTGGGTGGATCCCCTGGCCCAATGCAATTGATGAAGCACATTGTTTTACCCATTTCTTTATCTTTTTTTCAATAAATCCCCTGTGTGGCAGAACCATTGCCAGGGCCTGGGGGCAGCTGCCCTCTTCCCTGAAGGCACCTGGTGGCTGGGCCAGCTCCAGCTGGGTTGCTTCATCCCAAGGAGGACCAAGATTGACTTCCCAAGTTGAAGGGCTGTTCCTGGGAGAGATCCCAGGAAAAGCCATGGGAAGAAGAGAGGTGTTGAGTTGGACCTGTGGGCAGCAGGGAGGTTTCAGAACCAACAGTCACTGGTGCCTTTCTTGCTTTTCTTTTCCCAAACAGCCTCGACTCCTTCAAGTCTCTCCCTCGGAACAGAAATGGGATTGATGTGGAGTCAGATGTCTACAAGATGCTTCAGGATTATGAAAAACCCATTTCGGAACCCAAACAATCCGGATCCTTCCGGTACTTGCAGGGCATGTTGGAGGCTGGGGAGAATGGTAAGGATGGGGACACCCAGGGGACAGACACCCCAACACCTCCTCCACCCCCCCCCTAAACCCACCAAGGTGCTGCTGGGGGCTTCAGCACCTCCTCCTTCCCTTGCTGAGGGTCCAGGAGCTTGTGGAGGTTCTGGGGACCCTTTTGGAGAGCACTGGTGTGAGGGGTTTGGAGCTCTTTGGGATTTTCCCAGTTCCATGCTGAGGCAGCTCAGGAGGTGGAACCCCCCCATCCCCAAGTGGCAGCTTTCAGATCAGGGTTTGGGATTCTCCAGCTCAGCATCTGAGGGGG
>JAAWXA010000026.1:11800673-11816380 GCA_038090715.1 Florisuga fusca
CCTGTCTGTGCAGAAGGGCACGGTGGGTATAAAGCAGAGTGAGGAGGCAGTGGGTCCAGAGGAAAGAGGAGGAGGCAGCAGCAGCTCAGTTATTATTTAGCTGGGTTTATTTTGCAGCCAAAGTGCCTTTGGCACGGTGAAGGCATTTTAAAAACCTGACCCTTAACCTTGGGAGCAGGGGTGGAGCAAGGTGCTCAGCACTGGGGCTTCAGGCTGAATTTTGCTTTGGGTGAAACTCCCCCTCCCAGGGTTTGATCACTTTTGGGAATATTCCTAGAGGGGTTTGTTGTTTTTGGGTTTTTTTTTCTGGAAAGGGGAATTTTGACATAAAAGGCTGAGGGAGCTGAGAGTTCAGCCTTGAGAAGGGAAAGCAAAGTTTCCCTGAAGCCACCACGCACCAGGACACAGAGGGTGGCTGCCAAAAAGCTGGAGAATCCCTTTTTCCCCGGAGTCCCAGGGAGAAGCCAAGGGGTGATGGGTACAAGCTGCTCCTGGGGACATTCCAGTTGCACTCCAGAAGATTTTTCACCAGGAGAACAATGAGACACTGGGACACCCGCCCCAGGGAAGTGGTGGATTCCCTGACATTGGACAGGTCCAAGCAGGGATGAGAAAATATTTTCACAAAACTTCCTCCTGCCCGGGGTTGATCAGCTTTCCCCCTCAGAAGCACCTTTCAGGCCTCAAATCTCAGGCTCAAAGAGTGGCTGTGCCCAGGAGGTGTGGGCTGGGGGTTTAATCTCTTTATTTTTATTATTATTTTTTTTTTTGTTAGGGATTCAGGGATTTTTCTTCTGCCTGAGCAGATGTGTCAGCTGGCATCAGGGTGCCCCAGTGACACAGGAGTTTTTGCTCCCAGATCAGTATGAAAATCACCCCGTGCTTTGATCCCTCAGCTAATTAGCTGATTTTTCTGTGGAATTAGCTAAGCTGGGCCTGAGATGCTTGAAGCTGATCCATCAGTGCTCCTGACCCCTGAGGGATGGGAGCAAGCCATGGCACAGACACCTTCAGCTCTGACTCTGCTGGACTCAGACCCAGGATGCTGCTTTTATAATCTTTTCTTTTTTTTTTTTTTAAACCTTTTCTGGGGTTCTGAGCAGCTGGAAGTGGAAGTTTCCACTCTGGCTCCTGTCCTGAGCAGCCCCAGCCAAGTCTGGGGTGGCTGAGTGATGGGCAGTGACTCAGGCCTGAGGGCATGGAAAGGCATCAGGTAAAACTTCCACTTGGGGGGGGGAAAAAAGGGGTTTTTTTACTCTGGGCATCTTCTCAGGGATGTTTTGGGCAACCCAAAAAGGGGGAGAGCACTGCAGCAGTTGGGTGCTGGGTGATGCTGAGCATGGACCTTTCTCTTGCAGTGGAACCTGGTGTGTGAGGATGACTGGAAAGCCCCCCTGACCACCTCCCTCTTCTTTGTGGGGGTCCTGCTGGGGTCCTTCATCTCAGGGCAGCTCTCAGACAGGTAAGGAGGGGGGCAGGATGGGTGCCCCAGCTGGGGGGGGGATGTTCTGGAGAGGTGTTAAGGGAGTGAGGTGTTGGTTTGGGTGAAAATGAGGTCACTGGCCTGGTTTCTTCAGAAATCCCAACCATCTCCTACTCCAGCTGCTTTTTTTGGGTGCTTCAGGAGGCTCTGAGCTGATGTCTCCATGTGGATGCTTTGGAGGGATTTGGGTGTGGATGCTTTGGAGGGAGGATGGAGATGGATCTGGATGTGGATGCTTTGGGTGGAGATGGATCTGGATGTGGCTGCTTTGGAGGGATGCTGGAGATGGACATTTCCTGCTTTCTCCAGTTGTCCTAGGATTTCCAAAGCTCTCATCCTTTTGTCACAAGTCCATTGCAGGAGAGAAGTTTGTCCCCTGAAGGGAAGCTCTGGCGAGCAGGGGAATGCTGGAAATGGAGCCAGCATGTCCCAGAGGGAGGACAAAAGGTGACCTGTGAGTGGGGAGCACTCAGAGCATCCCAGCTAATCCAGGAGCTGCAAAATAGCAGCTGGTGAGTGGGGAGCACTCAGAGCATCCCAGCTAACCCAGGAGATGCCAAATAGCAGCTGGTGGTGGGGAATTCCCCAAAGTTTCAGCTCTCCTCTGGGTGCTCAGTGGAAGGGTTTCCAAACTCCACGGGAGCCTGAAGCCTCCAGCTTGAAATTCCAGATGGTTGGAATTTAATCTCCTGACTCCTGGTTCAGAAGTCAGTCGGTGTTAGTGTTGGAAAGGGAGAGGGGATAATCACTAAATCCTCCTGGTGCCAGGTGCCTGCTGGGAGCACCTGAATTATTTTGGGAAGGGTTTGTCAGGGAAGGGGTTCTGGGCCTCTCTTCCCTGGGGTGTTGCAGGGTGTAAATGCCAGCAGCCTAAAAGCCACCACTTCCTAACTTTGCTTCCCACCTTCACGGGTCTCCCACAGACTGGTGCCTCCTTAGGCAACTCCTCTCTGAAGTTTCTGCTTTCCAATTCAATTGGAAATTTTTTTTTTTTTTTTTTTTTTTTCCCCTTGAGCGCTTCACGAAAATATTAGCCAAAATTCTTTTAACCTGAACCAAGCTTCAGGCTGTGCTAAGCTGCATCACCTGAGGCTGGGTTTTGGTGTCCCTCACTCAGAAATACTTGCTGTTGCAATCAGAATCCTCCTCTTTTGCAAAAAAGGTTTGGCAGGAAGAGCATCCTTTTCCTGACGATGGGCGTGCAGACTGGCTTCAGCTTCCTGCAGATCTTCTCCACCAGCTGGGAGATGTTCACAGTGCTCTTCCTCATCGTGGGCATGGGGCAGATCTCTAACTACGTGGTGGCCTTCATTCTGGGTATGAATACACCTGCATTAGATAAAATACTTGCTTCATGTGCTGCTATTTCCCCCCTCCCACCGCCGCCTGCGTCGTTTCACTCGTGGTAAATCCTCACTGGTGCAATTCCTGCTTTAATCCAGGAGGTTTGGGGTATTTTTTGCACTGGTCTCAGTGCTGAGGTTAGCCAGAAAGTCCCTCATTTTAGAAGCTGAGGTTTGGTTTGCTTTCTCCAGGGAGTGTAGCAAGAAAGAGCCAGAGGCTGCAGTCACTGCCCTGCAGAGTCCCCTTTTCAGGCAGGGTGACTCCAGGGGTGGATTACTGGGATGACTGGTGCAGGATTTCTATTTTTTGGAGGGGGAGCTGTGAATTCCAAGTGCTGTCTTTAAGATCTGCAGGTCTGCCCTGGTGTCAGCTTTGAAAGCAGCAGCAGTGTCCCTGGTTCAGATGTGCAGGTGCTGAGCCAAGCTGGGCTAAATTCAAGCCGTGCACTAATAGCTAATGCTGGGGGATGCTGGTGGCAGGAAAGCTGGGAGGTGTGACACTGGCCTGGCTGAAAAATCCCCTGGGAAACCAGAGCAGGTTGCTCCAAGCCCCATCCCACCTGTCACCACTTCCAGAGGTGAGGAATCCACAGCCCGGGTGGTGAGGAGTCACTGCCACTGCCCCGTGGTGGCCTTCAGGTTTTGTCCCCTGCTCATCTCAACTCCTGGCAGATGTGAACAAGAAGATTTTGTTAAAAGGACACTTGGCAGCTCTTTCTCTTGTACTCTGCCAACCTTTGCAATAGGGGAGAGCTTGCAGGACTTGGCAGTGCTGGGTTCCTGGCTGGGCTTGGTGATCTGAAAGGGTTTTTTCCAACCAAACTGATTCTGTCAACCACAGGTCTCCAAATCCTCTGCTAGATCTGGCAGCAAATACTGGTAATAACAGAGGAAGAGTGGGAATGTTGCTCTTACAGTTACATTTAGCATTGGAAGTGGTTTTGTGTCCAACTCTGCCACGGCTCTGGGGCACTGGGAGAGCCGGAATGGTGCCGGGCTCACCGGTGCTCCCAACAAACATCTGGAGGAACCTTCCCCTCAGATTAATACCAGTGTGATGACCATCATCTCTTTGGTGGTGGCCCTTTAGGGGAAACAGCTCTTTTCTAACATTGTTTAGCTAATTTTTCATTTATATACATGTACAAATGCAGTGAAGTTTCTAGTCGCGATCGACCAGCGCGAGTCCAAACGCTAACCCAACCTCCCTTGTTTTGAACAGGCACAGAAATTCTTGGCCCATCAGTTCGTATTATATTCTCTACATTAGGGGTTTGCATATTTTTTGCAATTGGCTACATGTTGCTGCCCCTCTTTGCTTACTTCATCAGAGACTGGCGGATGCTGCTGCTGGCGCTGACGGTCCCGGGGCTGTTCTGCATCCCGCTCTGGTGGTGAGTGCCCCCCCCTGCTGGCTCCTTCTTCAGTTTGGTTGCTTGGGTTTGGGTTTTTTGGTTTGTTGTTATTTTTTTTTTTTCCCCTGAGGAGGCTTTGCCTTGAGGTGGGGGCTGAGGGGACTTTTTGTACAGGGGGTTTGGGGGTTTTTTGAGTGCGGGCAGAGCCCCGCTGGGGCTGGTCCTCTGCTTGAAGCCACCTCCTCCCCTGTTTCCAGAGCAGCTTGGGAATTCTGTGTGTGTCTCTGGACACTGTTAACCACCTCTAGGTTTACCCCTGTAGTGCCCTGGGGGTTTTGTTCTAACTTTCCTCACTTCCTTTTTTTCTTTTTTTCTTTAAGGCGTTTTTTTTTCTTCAAGCCACCTGATCTGGTGGGAGGTGTCCCTGCTAGCTGGAACTAGATGATCTCAAAGGTCCCTTCCAACCCTGAAAATTCTATGATTCTATGATTTTATTTTAATGGTTTAGAGGTGGTAGATGCCCCATCCCTGGAAACATTCCAGGTCAGGTTGGACAGGGCCCTTCCTTCCATTACCTGGAGGACTCGTTTCTCCTGTGATCTTGAAACTGTTATACCTGCAAGGAAGAGATTAACTCATAGCAGTTAAGTGACCAGACCCCCCTCTCCTATAGTCTCAAAGACCTCCTGAAGCTCTGAGTCTTGGTTTGGGTTTGGGTTTCCTTTTGTTTTTAACCATAATCTCCAAAACAATCCAACCCAAATCCTGAAAATGCTTTCGAGCTCCACCTCTGCCATCACCTGATTTTACAGAGGGTTTTGTTTAAGGGTCACTTTGTTAATTTAACTTGAAACCTTCCACACTCCTTCAACCCAGCAGCACTTCCCTCTGCCCCAAGGGGTTAGCTGGAATTTGGGCACAGCATCCACAAAGGGATGTGTCTTGGACATCTCAGTGCTCCGTGCCATCCTTCCTCTTCTCCTCATTCCTCTCCCAAATCCTCCAGAAGGCTCCTAGCATCAGCTCTGCAGTCTTGTGCTCCTCAGCTTGTCCTCTAGAGAAGAGCAGTAGAGAGAGCTCATCTGGCAGAAATTCCCATTAGGGGTTGGACAATTTGAGGTAAATCACCTGGTGCTCCAAAGCATTGCTGTGGCTCTGGTCAGTCCTGCAGGGAGTTGCTCAGAACAGATGATTTCTTCCCAGGAGGGGAAAAAGTGGCCAAAGGGAGGGAAGCAGCATCTCTTAAGGCCAAAGGATTTAGTTATGGACAAGTGAGATTTTTCTGCCCTGTGTTTGGTGGGAATTCACTCAACACGTGCTTGGAATGGCTCAGAAAATGTCACCAGCTCCCCAAGGGCACAATGCCACTGTCCCCTGAGCCTGCCCCAGAATTGGGGTAAAACTGAGGTTTGTGTATAAGATTCCTGCCACTCAGAGCCTTTAAGCACACCCCGTGCACATTTAAAGCACTTCCCCACTGGGTGCAGGTTCCTGAGGATATTTTTGCTCCGTGCCAGCAGGGCTGCTCCCCTCTTCACTCTGGCTGGTGACATCTGGGGTTTGTTTTGTTCTGGTGGACACCAATTGCTCTTTAAAAAACAACCACTCAGGCCAAGGGCCCACGCGTGCATCTACTTCAGCATAAAAAGAAACACATCCCAGAGATCCCAGTTCTCCCAGTGACCCCCAGGGGACAGATCCCTGAACTGCATTTGCCCACATGCTTCTGTGCTGACTGTCTTCTGCTGCAAGCATAACTCATAAAAATAATACTTCTGCTTTTAATAACCTTTTTTTTTTTCTTCTTCTTCTTCCTTTGGTGAAAACCTTTGAGTCATTTCTCCTGCAACTTCTTGCAGGATCATTCCTGAATCCCCTCGGTGGCTGATGTCCATGGGAAGATACAAGGAGGCAGAAGTTATCATCCGAAAAGCTGCAAAAATAAATGGTGTTGCAGCTCCAGCTGTGCTGTTTGACACCACAGAGGTACGTTCCATACCTCCCAGTACTTTTTCTGGCTGGGAATTTCCCCCTTTGGCCACTTGGCTCGTGGTCAAACTGCCAGCAGAGAAATGGTTTCCACCAGCAGCAGAGCCTGGTGCTGACTCTTGGCCTGTGTTCAGGGGGGAAAATTGGTTTATTTTTAATTGTTTGGGGATTTTTGAAAGAGTCAAACTCTCTTCCTCAGCAGGGGTTGGTTGTGGTTCTCAGAGCCAGGGTGACCCAGATTGCTCCATCCTGGGGGCACTGAGAAGACCCGAGGAGGATGAGTTTGTCCCCAGGGCAGCTTGGCCTGCTCATCCCCATTTTCAGATTAATCTGAAGCCCTAAATCTGGGGGGGCTCTGCAGGGACCCTCAGTTGTCACCCACGTGTGCCAGGGCTGCGTGGAGCCCCGGGATCCTCCTGGGGTGACCCAAACCAAGCAAAGCACCCCAGTGCTAGGAGGGCACCTGAAAACCCTGATGGCAGTGAAGAACATCAAGCTCCTCTTCTTCAGGCTTGGGTTTGGTTTGGTTTGTTTTTTTTCCTCTTGTGTTTGATATTTATGGGGTCAAAGGAGAAAGGGCAGGCAGCCAGGTGGCCAGTTTTTGGGCTTATCCTCCCCTCTAGTGGTTCTGCCCTGCTGGAGCTCCTGCTGAAGAGCCACCAACATTTTTCTTGTGCAGAGAAAGCAACCAAAGCCTCCAGCAGTGATCTCTCAGCTCTGGCTTCACTGCCTTCTTCTAGCAAGTGCTTTGGGAGCCTCCTGATGGATCCCCAAGCCCTCTGCAGGACCCAGCTCTGGAGTGGCTTTTGGCTGAGTGCTGAAGATCTCTTTCCCAAGTCTGTCTGCTCCTCCTGGAAATCCAGCTCTTACCTTCCAGCTCTGGGGAGCTCATCCTGCAGAGAGCAGGGAAAAGCAGTTCCCTGACTTCCCAACCAGAGCTCCGGTGGCTTTCGTCCTGGATGTGACTCTTTTCAGGCTCCAGTGCCTGAGTTGGCTTTTCATGGCTCCTGCAAAACTTTGAGCCCAAGCTGCCCTCTGCTTCCTGGGAATCTCCTGTGCCATCTCTCCGTCAGGCTTGAGGATGATGTGTGCTTTTCAAGAGACACTCTTCAGAAACCCCCCTCTCCTCCTGGGCAAGGAAATCTCCTGGGAGGGAGCCCTGCAGGCAGGACCAGGGTGGTTTGCTCTTTGGTCTTGGTTTTGGGATGAAAGATGGGAAACCACGAGTGCTGGTTTTTTCCCCAGGGAGGGCTCTCCCTCTGCAGGCACCCAGAAGTTCCATCCAGAAGATTCAAGCCTCAAACTGGACCTTAAACTCTGCTCTGGGGTGGTGGGTGCTCCCCAGCTGCGTTCTGGCCACCAAGCCAAGGACTCTGGCATCCATCCCCCTCCTGGGGGGCTGATTTTCTCCACTTCTTTCCTTCCGTTTGTGAAGGCTGAGCAGGAGAGAGTTGAGCAGAGAGGGCACAGAAAAATGCCTTTGGCAATGAGGTTCCTCCTGGAATTCCTGTGCTTGATCCTTGAGGAGATGCTGGATGCACCTTGTCAGCTGATGCTGCCTTTTAATGAGTCGCCGTGGGGCAGTGGTCTCAGTGCTCTTTTTTTATTATTATTTTATTTTAATTTAAAAAAAAATCAACCAACCTGGAAGCTACAAGTACAGCTGGGTGCAGAGCCAAGCTCTCCCTCAGGACCACTTTCCCTGGTGC
Organism: Florisuga fusca; assembly: GCA_038090715.1. Classification (NCBI taxonomy): domain Eukaryota; kingdom Metazoa; phylum Chordata; class Aves; order Apodiformes; family Trochilidae; genus Florisuga; species Florisuga fusca. The sequence continues at coordinate 11,808,553 of JAAWXA010000026.1, forward strand.
AGCAGTGGCCCTTGTCCCCAATAGAGCCATTAACATCAGAACTGCCCCAAAGCTGTGGGTGTGCAGAGGTTGTTTTGCTCTTAGGTGTGTGGGAATTTTTGTGGTTTTGTTTTCCTTTTTCCTTCAGATGCAGGATTGGAAGGCTCAGCAGCAGCAGAAGGCTATCCTTCTGGACCTATTTCGAACCCGAAACATTGCAACTATTACTATTATGTCATTACTTTTGTGGTAAGGAAATGTGTATTCCTAAAGTACCCAGGCAATAGAACAGTTTCTGCTTTGAGGGCAGGTGCCCCAGGTTTAGATAAGAAGGCTTCAGCCCCCCTTGCACATGCTCCTTGGCCACTCTGTGGCTCTCAATGTCCTCGCACCCTCGCTGCGTTAATGCAGAAGATGCTCAGGTGTCAAATAGTTAGGAGAGTGTATGTTACAAGGTGTGTATTTTGAATTTTGTTGCTTTTTTTTTTTTTTTTTTAATATAAGAAGCTCCCATCTCTGTAATCTCTTTGAAAGGTCCTTCTTGAAGCAAAGGCAACTCAGTAACATAAGGAGCAGACCCGTGGCCAGCGTTTTGGTTCTGTTTCTGAACCATGCCCATCTCAGTGAGCTCCTGGTCCCTTTCTGGGCAGCCACGAGGACCAAATAATGCCAGATAGATAAACCAGGACCCTTTTTCTGTACATATTTCTCCTGGCAGAAAAGAACTGGCTAGCACGCTTGGCATGCCAGGATGAGGCACTCTTTGAGATTTCAAACCTCTGACCGTCCAGCTCTCTCCTGAAGATTAATTAAGGTGTAATGGAGATCCTGGCACTGGAGTTGGCTTCGGGTAGGAAGCTAGTTGGCATGGGAAGCTTTCAGGAGTTCTTCTGCCCTGTTGCAGTCAAAGAACAACTTCCACAAAGCCTTTGCCTTGGTGTTAGGAAGGACAGAGCGATCTGAGCTCTCTTCAAGCCGCTGTGGATCTGGTCACTGGAAGGGATGGCAGGATTAGAAAGGTGGGGTTGCCACTGAGATGTGGTGCTTTTTTGTTGTGTTTTTTTTGGTTTTTTTAAGCCAGGGTGCCCGTGGCCACATGTTGCACCATCCAAATTTTTGGTAACAACACCTGAGACAACGCTGGAGGCGTCCAGAGCGCGGTGTTCCTGGAATCACTGGGGCTTCTCTTGCTTCCCTCAGGTTCTTCACCTCCGTGGGTTACTTTGGGCTGTCCCTCAGCACTCCCAACTGGCATGGGGATGCCTACATCAACTGTTTCCTCTCGGCTGTCATTGAAGTCCCAGCCTATGTCATTGCCTGGCTGCTCCTCCGCTCCCTCCCTCGGCGCTACTCCCTGTCTGCCACCCTGTTCTTAGCAGGAGGTGTCGTCCTCTTCATCCAGCTGGTGCCTGCAGGTATGAGATGCACTTAAATATTGGATGGTGCCATCACAGAAGGGACCTTGTGAGGTCACCTTGGTGCTGAGCACTGGCAGTTGGGGTTTAAGATTTATTTTTTTTTTTTATTTTCCCTACATGGGATCTACACGCTGACTCGTGCTCAGCTCTCATTTATTGTGTCAAATTACTGAGCTTTTTATAGTCCAGCTTGTAAAACAAGAGCCAAAAGGGTACTGGAATATATCTGGTTGGGCAATAAAGAGCCCAGGAGGCTCCTAGGTTGCATTGTAAATCTCTGCAGGTGTGGCCAAAAAGGGGAGGATTTAAGCTTGTGCTTTCTTGCAGTGTAATCCAGAATTTTGTTCCGTTTCAAGAGTGCTGTTTCACCAAAATGGGAAAAGTATAAAATAAACTGATCACCTATGTTATGCTCAGGGGGAAGGCTGAAGCCAAGTCATCTAAGGGTGGGGCTAATACATTGTATAATTAGAAAATAAAAAAAACCCAAAACCAAACCACAGCCATGAGGAAGAAGTCATCGCTGTGATCTTTGGGATGCAGAACTACAAGCAGTGATGTGTATTCACCTTGATTTTCTTTTGTTGCTCCTCCAGACCTTAACGTCCTCTCTGTTTGCCTGGTGATGCTTGGAAAATTTGGCATCACAGCTGCCTTTTCCATGCTTTATGTCTACAACGTGGAGCTGTACCCCACGCTGGTGAGGAACATGGCAGTGGGTGCAACCTCCACAGCTTCCAGGCTGGGCAGCATCATTGCTCCTTACTTTGTTTACCTGGGTGAGACATTTTGCTTTCCTTCCATGACATGACTGTCCAGAGGTGTTCTCAGAGCTTTTACAGTGCAAGCTCAGCTTTATTTTGGGGGTTTTTTTTCTTTTTTTTGAAGTCCCTCCTCTCTCCTTGGCTCTGAGTTCCCTGTTGCCCACTAGCACAACCAAAGCAGAGCTCCTTGGGTTTCACAGGAGAATTGGGTTGTTTTGGGGTTTTTTTTCCTATTTGGTAGCCACAGAGTGGGTCCAAGCTGCTCCAAGACAATGATATTATTTCTTACTTGAGTGGCTGGGATGAAAATTGCTACCCCAGGAGAAGGTGAACGAGTCAGTGCTGGAAACTCATTGCATTGCCACCTTCACAGGCATCCTGAGCTGGAGCAGCTGGGAATCCCAACACCCCCTGCAACCTCTGCTTTCCAAAACACCCAGATTTGAAAAATCTGTTCCCCCCCAGAAAAAATAGTTTCCCAGACTTTAGGAGAAACTCTTCAGCTGCTGGTGTGTGCTGGAGCTCAACTGGGGCCTCACAACCTCTGCTTTCCAAAACACCCAGATTTGAAAAATCTGTTCCCCCCCAGAAAAAATAGTTTCCCAGACTTTAGGAGAAACTCTTCAGCTGCTGGTATGTACTGGAGCTCAACTGGGGCCTCACAGCTCAGGAGGTGAAATCCCAGGCTCTGGCTCTCAGTGCAGTCCCCAGGACCTTCCCCTGAATCCTCCTCAGTTCCACATGTTACAAAGCACACTGCTCTGGCCAGAGTAAAAAGCAAAGCTGCTGAGTCCAGTGTGGCTCTTTCTCTACTTTAAATACTTGAACTTCCAGCTGATCCCTTTCCTGGAAGGACCTTTGCTGGGCTCTTGTGACTTGACCAGCTTGCATGTTGTGCCACCCTCAGGCTGCTGACACCCTGGGTATTCCTGAAGATTTTGGGCTCATTATTCCAAATAAATCCTGTGTTACGGGCAGGTCTGGGGTATAAATCTGACAGGTGAGTGGCTTGATGGTGGGCATTGAAGTGTTGGTGTCCTGTGTCCTCCAGGGGCCTATGACAGATTCCTCCCCTACATCCTGATGGGGAGCCTGACTCTGCTGATTGGGATCCTCACCCTCTTCCTCCCAGAGAGCTATGGCAGCACCCTGCCCGAGAGCTTTGAGCAGATGCTGGAGGTGAAATGGTAAGGCTGCTCTGGGTCATCCCAGGCTCAGAGAATCCCGGGATGTTAGGGGTTGGAAAGGGCAGGATCACCCAGAGGAGGTGACAGCAGTGTAGGACCTCTTCCTACACCCTCCCTTTCCACAAGCAGTCAGGAGGCTCCATCAGGTCCTCTGCAGAACATGAGTGTCCTTAGGTTCCTTTTTTGTTGTTAGTTTGACAGCCACTGATGTCCCACAGGTTCTCCAGAATCTTGGCACCTGAGAGCACTCTCAGGCCCAGCCTGACCTTCACATCACCCGGAGGCTCTGGCTTCCTCTCTCCCAGCCCTCTGCAGCATTCTTTAGCATCCATCCCACTTCACTCTGCATTTCAACTCTCCCTTCAGGAGGCTGATTTGGCATTACAAAACCCTTTTTCAGTGGAAGCTTGTTGAGAGCCAACACAAAGGAACCACAGGATTTCAACATTCCTCTTGAATCTGGGAAGCTAAAAAACATGCTGGGACAGCTTTACCCCTGGTTTTTGTTGAGCTGGAAGCAGTGCCAGTCCTCTTGCTCCACCACCACTGCTATTTAGGGTCTCCACTGAAATCTCTGCTCCTCCATTTGAGGGAAGTCTGGGCAAGTTGCTAGCACAGGGGGAAAACACAGAGGGGAACTGGATTATCCCAAGTTCAGCTGCGTTCAGCCTCCCAGGAATTTGTGCTGCTACAGAGAATTTGCCCTTAGAAGCAAGAACAGGTTGAAAAAGCTGGGAATTGCCTGTGTGCGAGCCCTGGCTGGTGTAAGGAGCTGTCATTATATCCCATATCCTTCCGGAATAAGGAGAATCCTCAGGCTGGATTACTTGGGAAGTGTTCTTTGTCACACTTTGGGATGTCTCCTCTGTCTGACCTATGGCTTTTCAGCTGATGAGCTGCAGCTAGAATCCCAGAAAACGGGAGTTCCTTTGGCTGAAGGAGCTGAATTCCAGCCACGGGATGGCATTCAGCTTCCAAGTATTGTTTGGAAGGACACATCTTGGCAGAGCACTTTATATTTTTTTTTTCCTGATGTTTTAGGGGTGGGTAATTCCAGGCGTGGTGATGAGGAGGGGGGAGTGTCTGGGGGTCACCCCCTTTCTCAGTGTTTTCCTGGCCTGCAGTTTCAGAAATGGGCAACAAACCACTGGCATGAGGAACCCAAAGGAGAACCCTAAAATTCTGGTCACACCTTTGTGAAGAAGGCTCTCAGAGGGGCTGCAAGAGGAACAAGAGCTTCTCCAAATGCCTTTTCTGCCTGAGGAAAACCCACAAACCCCCCTGCACCATCTGGTCACCATCCTCCCTGTGCTGCTTTACCCAAAACCAGATGACCAAACAGATGCTGTCTGCTCCTGGAGGACTCTCAGTCCTGCAAATTACTCTTTTTTTTGGTGTCCTGCTGCCTGGGGTTTGTCAGCAGGTGGAATCCCTCTGGGAAAACCTGCCTGTGCCAAATAAACACTGTGGAGTTGAGGACTAAGCTAGAAATGAGCCTTAGGAATAGTTCACAGGGAGCAAAAAGGTGGCAAATGTAATGCTGGGGGGGCTGGAAGGGACCTCCCTTGGAAAAATCTCACCCCTAGATCTCAGCCACCTTTGACATCCGTGACCAAAGCCCAAGAAAACTCAGAGGGGTCAGGATTTGGCTGTAGCAAAGCAGACTCAGACTTTGCTGCAAGGACAGGGGCTTGGGTTTGTTTGTTTTTTTAAAGCATCAGAACATCTTCTGGTGTCGTTTGCTTTCCCCAGGACCCGAGCTCCCCTCCTGATCCACCTGGCCCTGGAAAAGCTCATATTTTTTTTTTTTCCACATAGCAAATCTTTGGGCTTTGTGAACATTCTGTGTCTTGGGTTTGGCCTTTACCACTGAAAGCTTTCTGACCTTGTTGGGCTGTGGCTGCTTTCAAAAAAACCAGGGATCCTCCCCAAACATACCATGCAGTTCTACCTTTCAGCTTTGTTTCAGGATATGTTGACATAAAGGTTTTTTTTGTTGTTTTTTTTAATCTTTTGGTGGTGTTTTATTTTCCCAAAGTATTTGATTTCTCCTCTGAATAAATACCATCTTTTTTCCTACCTTCAGAGGGAGCTCACTGCAGTTTCAAAACCCTTTGCACCATTTACAAATGGAAAAGGGATTTGATGTTCTCTACTGGAGATGTGCACCTGCAGCTCTTAAAAAATACAAATGGACTAATCTGGGACCAGAGCTGTGATTTGGGTTTTTTTTTTCAAAACAAGCCAGCAGGGTTTTGTTCTTCAGAGCCTGCAGATTGTGGATGTGGGGTTTTTAACAAGTTCATCATTGGATGAAACCTCAGATGTTCAGAGTTGTGCTACTGATGTTTTAGGAACACTACACAGTATAATACCTTTGGGGTTTATTTGTAGTTATGGGCTGTTCCTACACTTCTCGGCCACAAAAAGTCTGTCAGACCTGGTAGACTGTTTTTTATTTTTATTTTAACCTCTCCAAATAACAATTAGCCATGATTCACCTTCTGTCAGGGCCAGGAAAAGCACCCTGGCTCAGCTGAGAGTTCACAGCACGTTGGTTTCTGCTGGCATCTGGCACAGGAATGAGGCTTTCCTGGGAAGTTGAAGCACAAATATAAAGCTTAAACAACACTGAAATGCAAGGAACTCGTGCAATTATTTCAAGCTGCTCTTTGGGATGTATAAACCCTTTTCCAGATTCATTTTTTGCAGTTTTGCTTTTGCCATAAATGAGGCAAACGTCACCCTGTGACTCCAGACATTCTCAGCCCTTCTCAAGCTGGAGTTTCTCTAATAACAGCAGTATTTAATCTTTTATTTTTACATATTATAACCTATAAAATAGTTTAGACATAATGAAATCTCACAAAACCTTTATATCAGTGTAGGACAGGTTTGAGGACTTGGTTTAATATAGGTGGCAGTATTTTTATTCAGATGTATATATTAAGTTGACACTTATTTTATGTGATTTTAGGCGTGGGTATTTCTAAAAGGTAACTATTTTTGTACTCCAAACTTTGTGGTACCTTGAAACCCACTTTTCTTTTTTTTTTTAAAAAAAAGAGAGAGGGTTGTGTTTATTGGTTTGGTTTTTTTTTAATACCGGGGTTTAATCAGTCTCATTTTTCTTTTGATTGTTCACTAGTGTCACGTTTTAGCACTTTTAATGACATTTAAAATATATGTATCTATTTCACAAGAGTGGAATGCTTTTCTGGAAAGTACACGGGGGGCTGTCCCACGTGTCACCTCTTGTCACGTTTACTCTGTGCAACCTTTGATCCTCAGCAGGTTTTTTTTTAGAAAACTGTATTAATTGTCACTTGTTGACTTCTGTCTTCCTTGTAATAAAATGGGCATTGGTGTTGTATAACCTATTGGCTGTCGTCATTTTAGAAGAAAGTCCCCTAATTTTAACCCTTTGTGCAAAAGAAGTAATTTAAAGCCTGGATAGAGCAACACTAAAACACTAAAATAAGCTCTTCCACAAAAAAAAACCCTATTCACATTAGATTCCCCAAAAGCAGACTGATGGATCCCCAGTTTTTCTGATTTTTGGAGGGTTCATTCATGACTAAAAAAGCCCCAGAAACAGACCCTGGCCAGGTTCAAGGATGATTTTGAGGTTTAACTTCTGTTTTGTCTGCTTCGGTTCTGACCTTGGAGGTTCCATGCAGCTCCAAGATGGGATGAAAACTCTCTTTTAAATATGCTGCCAGAAGGTATTTGGCTTTTATCAGGTGGAGAAAAGGCCAGGCACCAAAAGCCACTGAGAAATGTGACTTTTTAGCTTGATGGGGAGCAGTGATCATCACTCAAACTTCACCAAGCTCCAGGGGAGCCACAATCCTCCTGCCAGGGCCAGAAATTTTTTGGCCTGAGGAGAGAATATGAATAATTCCCTTGATGAATACTCAAACGTAGCATGTGTGTCCTCAAGAAACACCCCCAAAACCTTTTTTTTCACAGCTGGAGCCGCTCCTGGGCGAGTTTAACACTTGGGACTTATAGAAAATTTGTGGTTTTTGGAGCAAAACGCTGTGTGAAGGCTCCGAGGAGGGGAGCACCCAGGCCAAGGCCTCACCAAAACCCCTCAGCGAAGGCTCAGCCCCGAGGTTCGCGGGATAACCATGTGGTTCGGCCCAAAAGGGTTCAGCCCGTACCTTTTGGGGGGAAAATTAGGGTTTTGAGTCCCCCAGCAACTCACAGGCGGGGACACAGACCCGGTCCGGCCCAGCCGCGGGTTCCAGGTGCCGGCGGACACAGATCTGGTCCGGTCCGACCCAGCCGTGGGTTCCAAGTGCCGGCGGACACAAACCCAGCTCGGGGCTCTTCCCTTCTGACCCGGGCGGGGATGTGAGCGCCGGAACCCGGCTGGTTCCGAACCGCGCGGGGGATTCGAACCCCGGGCGGGATTCGAACCCGCGTCTCACCCTCCCGCCCGGGCGAAGGGGCTGCCGGGAGCGGGCTGAGCCCT
>JAAWXA010000026.1:11823241-11839849 GCA_038090715.1 Florisuga fusca
CCCCCCCCAGCTTCTCTTCCTGATCATCAAATGCAACTTTGAAGTCCAACAACCTGTGTTTGTGGGAGCTGCAAAGCATGAAGTCTCCTCAGCTGTACTTCAGAGAAGCAAGGCTTGATTGTTTGGGGAATTTTTTTTTTTTTTTTCTAATTTTTATTTCTGGATTTCTAGTCCCAGAGCATGCTGCCTTTCTTCTTTATCAGCACAAACATAAAAAATGGAAGGCACCATGAATTTTTGTGGTGTTGCCAGGCTGTGGGTTTTGCTCAGGCCAGGTTTAGCTTCATTTCTTTTTTTTTTTTTTTTTAAATACTTCCATCACTAGGATTGCCAATATCCCTTTAATAGTTTGTTTGATTGGTTTTTTACCAAATGAAGATTGCACCTCTCAGCAGCTTCCCTTCTTTTACCTTCTTTAACATGCTGATCTGAGTTAGGAACTGGGTGTTCCTTAGAGAAAAAGGAGCACTCTGGGATTCTCAATTGTTTGTTCCTGATGATTTGTCTCCCTTCTTGTCCTATCAATAAAAAACTTAAAGCACAAACTTAAAGGCAACTGAGCTAGAAGCCTTTGGAATATTATTTGCTCTTAGCCAGTGGCTTTTCTTAAATGGATTTAGAATAGTTGTGCCTGTGTCATGTTTCCTAAACCTCTGGGTTTTTGCAGAGCTTTTGTGTCTCCCTTAGTATGTGTGTGAGTGATCTTATTTTTCTGGTTTTTTAAATTTAATATATTCTGTTGCATAATAATCTGGTTTTTCTTTTTTTCTCTCTCTTTTTTTTTTTTTTTTTTTTTTTTTCTCTTTTTTTTTTTATCTTTTTTTTTTCCCTTTAAATCTGTCCCTGGAAGGTTTGGCAGGAAGAAGGTGCTGTTTGCAACCCTGGCAATGCAGACTGGCTTCAGCTTCATCCAGATCTTCTCTACCAACTGGGAGATGTTTTCAGTCTTCTTTGTGCTGGTTGGCATGGGCCAGATCTCTAACTACGTGGCAGCATTTGTTCTTGGTATGCAAGTCCTGCTGGGCACAGGATGAGTCCTGGAGTCTTGTGCTTTCCCTGCCCCTTGTCAGAACTGCCTGAGGCTTGCTGGGTTTTGCCAAGCAGCACTGCTGAGAGTCTGTCCTCCCCACACACACATGGACAACTCCTGCTCTCCCTGGAAGTTTCCAGGTGGTGGAGGTGCAATCTGCATTGCAGAGGGCAGGAACTGAATTTCCACATCCCCTGGATTATTCCTGGCAGAAGCTGATCTCTTGCCATAAGCTGAAGAGGACCCCAGAGAGATCAAGCACTGAGAACATTTTGGTGGTAGCTCAGGTGGTTTCAGCTCCTCAAGTCAAAGATGGGATTCTAGGAACATAGATTTATGGAATTTTAGCTACTTTGAGCCCCAGAGATATAGTATGACCTGGTTCTCTTATCTGGAAGGTTGATGCAGGGTCCTGCATGAGCAGCTCTGTGTCTACACAACTTTCCACTTCTCACTGGCACCACCCAGTGCCTTTCACCACCACTCCTTAGAGGTGGTTTTGGGTTACTCCAAAGTGCAAATGCTAATCTTCCCTCTGTTTTTTTTTCAACAGGGACAGAAATTTTGGGCAAATCAGTCCGTGTGCTGTTCTGCACCCTGGGGGTTTGCATATTCTATGCCTTGGGCTACATGTTGCTGCCCCTCTTTGCTTATTTCCTCAGGGACTGGAGGATGCTGCTCCTGGCACTCACTTTGCCTGGGTTGCTCTTCATCCCACTCTGGTGGTGAGTACAGCTAAGAATGTGAAAGGCTTTGGGCTCTAGAAGGTCCTGGCTGCAGATTTTTAAGGTGCAGGGTTGTAGAGGTTGAATTGAGGAGTGGGGAGGTGAAGGATGGGTGCTGTGTCCTTGTTTTCCCACCTGGGAGTCCTTAGTTTCTGGGTGACCTCATTCATTTTCTGGGGGTTTCTGTAAAATGAAGTGATGCACAAAACTCAGCCTTCTGCACCACCTGAAATCCAGAGACTGAAATCCTGAACTTCAGGGCAGAAGGAAAGACCAGCTGTCTGGGGAAGCTGGGGTGACACAGAGGTGACAAGCTGCAAACCAGGACTTGCACTTGTGTGACTCTTGGGTCTTTTCTTCCCCTCTTCATGAACTGCTCCTTTTAGGGGCATGTGAAGTTGAAATAATCCACACGGGGGTGGTGTTTCTTCACTTGCACTATCCTTTGGCTCTGCTTCCATCCAGTTTCTGCTAAAGCTGGGTGACTGGGGTGCCTTTTTGTGACACTTTGTCCAGTCCCTCATTTTCCACGTGTCCTTCTCCAAGGCTCTGCCCCTTCATGGCCAGGGGGCTGCTTCTGTCTTCACATTCCTGGGTTTTTTCATGAGACCACTTGCCCAGCCTCCCAAGGCTTTGGTTGCTGCTGAGTCATTGCTTGTTTCTCCAGCATTTCTAAAATCAACAACTGCATTTTCAGTCCCTTCTTGTTCAGTGTGCCAGTCTGCTCCTGAAAAACTGATTTTTGGTGTCACTGCTCTCCTGTCTGCAAGAGCTGGCAAGTTTGGAGCTTTTCCTGCCTGGAACAATGTGTGTTGGTGCCTGCAGCAGTGCTTTCCATGGAAATGCAGAGCTGTTAACTCTGAAGCCTTTTTGCAGGGTGATTCCAGAGTCTCCCCGTTGGCTGATCTCCCAGGGGAGGTTTCAGGAGGCAGAAGACATCATCCGAAAAGCTGCAAAAACCAATGGGGTGCCAGCCCCAGATGTCATCCTTGACCCCAGTGAGGTAAGATTTCTTCTGCAGCCCCAGTTTTCTGCTGGATCTCTTCATGGCCACAGAAAAATTTCCCAGACACATGAAGTGAGTTCTGCCTGAAGTGTACTCTGTGTGTCTCAAGTGGGCAAAGGGCCATTTTTTTTTTCCTGAAAAGCAGAATAAGCTTTCTCTGCTTCATCAACACTTGCAAAGCCTTTGCTGTTCCATTCTGGTGGGAATGCCAGCATGCAAGCCTCTTTTTGATCCAGTTCCCAGCTGCCTTTTTCTTTTAAGCTGTAGTTTTGGGGCAAAAGTCCTGATTTTGAGGTACCTCTTGTGTTGTGACCTCAATACTTGTGCTGAGCAGACTTGTGCACTCTAAGAATCCAAGTCATAACACAGGAGTAATCCTGGCAGTGGAAAGAATGCCATTCTAGTTCAATTCCATATCCAGCTCCAACTTCTCCTCTGTGTTAGGGAGTCCCTGGAATCCTCCATCTCCTCTTCTTAGAAAGAAACCCTGAGCTTGTTGCCATTGCAGCAGGAGGAATGTTGCCCCAGGGAGCACTGGACCAGGAGAAACTCTCAGGGTGGTGCTTCCAGATAAATCACTGCACATCAGCTTCCCAACACACAGATCAACATTCTGCTACTGGAAGGAAGAGGAGCTCCATGAACTAAATTAAATTTAAATTAAAAACTCCTGTCTGGTTTTTTGCATTTTAAGATAAAAGTCACACTGTTAGCCAAAAAAAAATGGGTGCCAAAACTTTTCTTGGTCAGCAGTCTGTTGATGTTGCTCTTGTGTCTCCTTTCTGAAGAGCTCCAGCCTCTCTGGAGTGCTTAGGATGCATTTCCTCAGAAATCCAGCTGGCCCTCAGCCCTGGAGCAGCAGCTGGAAGGGGAGTTGTGGATGGAGGAGCAAGCAGAGGGTTGGAGGATTCCTGGGACCCACACAGCAGATTTCCAAAGCAGTTTAGGATCCAGCAGGTGCCCAGTCACAAAGCAGCTGGCAGAGCACAAACAGGGCCTGCTTGGCTGCATTATCCCATTGGAGTGGGATAGTAATGTTTGGATGAGTGGTTTAATTACAAATCAGCTTTTTTTTCACCCTCCCTGCCTTCCTCTGAGCTTCTTGTTCCAGCCTGTCCTGTTCAGGATTATGTTGTCTATTTATCCAGCTCCTAAAAGGCAGGATCCTTTTTTTCTCATCAGCTGTGAATGTCTGAACATTACTGTCCCTGCTTTTGTTTTGTGGTTTGTTTGGTTTTTCTCCCCTTTTTTTTTTTCTTTTTAATTTTTTGTTTCCTGTTTGCTAGTTTCTTGGCAACAAATTGTGGCAGAACCAGAGGAGACCATGTGATTTATGAGAAAGGGCTGAGCTGCAGAGCTGACTGCAGTCTGTGTGGCTGGAGGCATGGTTCAGGCAGAGTGCAAGCCATCAGGTGTAAAGAAAATCAGGTTTATGAAGGCAAATAATCCACTGAAGTTTGCTCTGCACCAGCACCCAACCATTATTTTACCCTCCAGCTCTGCAGAGGAAGATAACCCTCAGAAAGACTTCTCACCTGACTTGCAGAGGCTGCATAGAACTCTTGTTCCCATCAGCTCAGATACAGTTTAGAGGACACTGAGAAGATAATGTGGATTGGGAGTCGAGGGGCAAGACTTCAAAAGGCTCCAAATCAGTGTCCAGCAACTAGTTTGCCAAAAGAAACATCACTAATTGAGTATGGAAGAGAGATTGGTGAGGAACTGAGTTCAACTAATGGCTGGGTTTGCCTCTTCCCTGGTGTGTTGGGTCCTGCATTACATCCAGCTCCTTCTAGGAGACCAGTCTGATGCTCTGGGGAAAAAAGTATTGTGATTTCAACTAAAACAGAGTAGAAGATGGTCTGTTAGACCAGGCAGAAGAAGTTTTAAGCAGTGAGGGATTGCCCTGCAATCAGTACTGACTTTATCTGATCATCACTTGCATGCAGGATGAAGGAGTGAGGACACAGTGCCAAAAGAAGGCAGTCACTCTTCAAACATGTTAAAATTTAATTTGACCTTCTCAGGTCATGCTGACCTAAAAAAAAAAAACAAGGAAGGAAGTGATTTTTGTATACAGTTTATTGTGCTTGCACATAATAGGCAAAAGGCATTCTTGCAGCTGCAGAAGTCTTTGCTGAAATATTGTGAGGTGTCTGGGCAGGCTGCAGCTCCAGAGTGTGAGAATGATAAATCCTACACCATGACCTTGTTGGTGATTTTGAGCTGCTAACGTGGATGCTTGTTTCCTCCTGGCTTAGCTTTCTAACTGTTGATAGGCTCTGAGATTCTGCCAGATGTAAAATGTCCTTAAAAAACCCCAAAACAAAACTCTGTGGAAGACTGCAAGATGAAAATCTTGCAAACGGTCTCAGTGTGAGACTGTTAAAATAAGATTAAATTGATGAGTAAGGAAAAAAAGGTTAAATTCCTTTTTTTTTTTTTTTTTTTTTACAATCTCATTGAGCAGGAAACTTGTTCACATGCTTTGTGGATGAGTAGCTCTGCACTGTTTACATGGAAGTGGTTTTATTTCAAGGAGCTGGAAAGTTTCATGGGGAAAGGAGAAGTGTGTAGTCTTTTTGCTTGTATTCTTAGAAGCTGATCTCAAAACCCCTGAGTAATGATTTAGGGGACTCTTCAGCCAGTTTCTCTCTGTTTAAATACATTACTCTTAGGGCCAGGGTGAGGAGTCATTTACTAAGCCAGTTCTGTTGCAGTTTAATCTTGTTATTTCTTGCCCTGTCTCCAGTGGACATAGAGGACAGCTTGATAACTTTTTTTTTGCTGGTGCTTGAAGACCATCCTTGGTGTTTTAAGATGCCCTCAGCCTAAATAAACCTACATTTTTCAAATGTTTCATGATCCTGGCTGCCCTCTTTTTTCTGGCTGCAGTTGATGTGCACCATCCCCAAGGTGCTCTGCTCCCAGCAAGAGCTGAGCTCTGCCAGCAGTGACACAGAAATGAGGCTGTGGCTTTCTAATTCAAGCAGGAAGTGCTGAAGAATCAGTTGCTTTGTGAATCCCCAGGCAGAGGAAATGATTATTGATTCCAGCCTAAATTTGAAGTGACTTGAAATCAGGGAGGAGCAACTGGTTTCACAGCCTGTTTGTCCCCCTTTCAGCTTACACCTGTTTGGGTAAAAGTGAGGCACCTGTTTGATCTCTGCAAAACACTGAGGTGTAGGTTGGGGGGAACTTAATTGTCAGGAAAATTCTGCTGATGGGGAGTTAATGTTCTCCTGGCTCTGTGTGTTTCTTTCCAGCTGCAAGACTTGGATTCCCAGAAGCAGCAGAGCTACACCATCCTGGATCTAGTGAGGACCCGGAATATCCTCACCATCACCATCATGTCAGTGCTGCTCTGGTAAGCAAGGGTGCCTGGGGAGTCTGGAAGCACAAAACCAGCAGAACAATTAAAAACCAGCTGGAAACCCAGCAACCTGCTGGCTGAAGCATCAGAGTTCTGGTTCTGTAGGTTCTTTCTCTCAGGAACAGTCCAGGAGCACCCCTGGGTTGTTGTTGCTGGCAGTGCTGCATGGAAGGAGCTGTAATTGCTCAAAAGAGGGAAAATAGACAGGACAGGGTAACGTACACCCAGGGGCTATAAAAATGAGGTTTAATTAATGCATCTACCTCCAGCATCCTGCCCAAGAAGGGCCCTGAAGAGCTTGGGAGTTCACTAAATCTGTTTGCTGCCTGACTGAACAACATTCCCCTGCCTTAGTGAGGCAAAGCCTGGGACTTCAGTCCCCTGACCTCCCAGTACTACAAGCTGATGTGGCTCTTCTTGGGTCAAAGGATGGGTTGGTTAATATTTAAGCCAGATTCCCTTGCCCTGCTGTGAGCACCAGCTCCATGGAGTCCTTCAGGAGCTGATTGGGCCTGTGGGGTTGTAGAAGCCAAATGCAAAACCTGTTTGAAGGGAGTGATGTGGCCATAGGTAATCCTTCCATGTGCTGAGGGGCTTTTTACCCTCTGAAAAATGGAGTTTTATGGTGGGCAGGAAGGGTCAGACATGTGCAACTGACTTACCCCATCTTCCCTCCTCTTGCAGAAGAATTTTCAGTTGCTTTGGGCAACTTTTCCACTAGTTTCACCCTGTGTGCCAGTTGCCTAACCTCCCTTTTCATTCATTTCCCAAAATGTAAAGCATCCTGTGGCAACTCACAGCAGTGTTTTCCAACCCAGAGTATCCTGATGGTATCTTGTGTTAGGAATCAAAAAAAAGAGGGTGGCTGCAGATAGCAGCCTTTTAAAATCCCTGTTTTGTTCCTTTTGAGTAAGCAGCAGACCTCAAAACTAATCCCTTTGCTGTGTTTGCCTTGGGCTGGAGGAAGTTTTGCTGTGCAAATGCTACTGCAAGAGAATTCCAGCAGCAAGCACAGTTTGTTTGCATATAAAAATAACTCCCAGGGCTGGAGGTGTTGCCCAGCATTGTGGAAAGCACACATCACTTCTGGAGAAGAAGAACTTCAGCTGGCAGGGGTGGTCAGCCTCAGCTGGGTGACTTCATGCTTTCCCAGCTACACTGAGCAATTTATTTGAAGCCATTGGACCATGAAGGCTTCTTCCCAGGTCAAGGAGGAGGAGGAGGAGCTGGTCCTTGGCCAGTGGTTTTGCTCTGACAGGTGGATGCTGCGGGAGGTGAAGTGCTGAGCGGCCTTGGTGTTTCCTTGGTGCTGCATGTTGGTGAAGCACAACCTTCTCCTTCCCAGCATTTCCCAAGGCATGACAGGATTTGTCTCCAAGGCCACTTGCCCCTGATGACGTGGCAGCCAGCTGCCCTCTGGCAGTGGCACTGGGAAGGTGGCAATATTCCCAGCCACCATGGGACTTGGATGCTGCCCAGCCAGCCCGGGGCACGGCAGAGAAAAAGCTCCCATTGTTTGGGGCTGTCCAAATGTGGATGCTGTGCTCCTCCTCTCTGACTTCAGACACAAAGCATGGAGGGTAGTGACCAAAAGCCAACGTTCTCCACCCAGAACTCCTTAGCAAACATAAGGAAAAGCTCCTGTAGGCCTGGGCAGCAGTGCAATGCAGGAATCAGACTTTCAGGCTGAGGCTACAACTGCTGGGTGACTGCACCAGGGGTGATTAGCACTTATCTCCCAGGGCTGAAATGAAATGGGAGGCTGGAGGTGAGAAGTAGTCAGCTTCTCTCCTCAGAGAGACAAATGGGATGTCCAGAAGTGACAAATAGCCCGAGGTTCCCTGCAGGGGCTGGGGGAGCTGCAAAGCCAGGCAACAGCCTGAGGATGCGCAGAGCGGCTGCAGGACCACTGGTGGGCTCACCACACAAGTGCCTCAGGGAGGCTGGCAGCATCTCTGGAGTTACCTCCTTGTGTTTTCATGCACAACAGGATACTGTAATTCTTCTAAAAATGTCTTCTGCCAGTGAATTCAAGAGCAGCTCAGGAGATGAAAGGCAGCAGCACTGCTGCTTCTGAAGCCGGCGCTTGAGTTGCTTCAGAGGGGAACAAATCTGGCAGATGCTGAATCTGCCCAACGTAGTCATTTCACAGAACTGTCACAGTTGGAAAAGGCCTCTTAAGATCATACAGTGTCCAACTGTCAACATCCCCCATGAATAAAATAGATCTCAATATCAGGAGGGTGTCCCCAAAACTTTTCTGGGCCGGGAGAGAGGTTCGTGGTGACCTCAAGGGAGCGAAGCAATTTCTCTGATCCTGTTATCCTGCTTCTTTCCAGGATGATCATCTCCGTGGGGTATTTTGGGCTTTCTCTTGACACTCCTAACTTGCACGGGGATGTCTACATGAACTGCTTCCTCTCAGCAGTGATTGAGGTCCCAGCCTACACCATCTCCTGGCTGCTGCTCCGCAACCTCCCCCGCCGGTACTCGATGGCCGCCGCCTTGTTCCTGGGAGGCTGTGTTCTCCTCTTCATCCAGCTGGTGCCTTCACGTATGCAATCGTTAGTTGATCTCAAATACTCACATGACAGGTGAAGGACTGTACCCTAGGGGTGGAGGAAAAGTGGCCTGAGGGGACTAAATACCCCTCAGGCCTTGTCTTTGTCCCTTTTCCTCCGTTCTTCCTCGAGAATCGTGGGATCGTAGAATGCTGGGGTGGAAGGGACCCCAAAGATTATTGTTATTGGGAGATTATCCCAATGTCTCATTGTTCTCCTGGTGAAAAATCTTCTGGAGTCCAATTGGAATGTCCCCAGAAGTAGCTTGTACCCATTACCCCTTGGCTTGTCCGTGTGACTCCTGGGAAAAAGGGATTCTCCATCTTTTTGGTAGCTGCCCTCTGTGTCCTGATCCCTGGGAACAGGGGAGCTCACACAACATGTCAGTTCAGAGCAGTTTTAAAGGTGGGTCACTGGCTTTCTGATCTGTTGGGATCAGCTCTGTAGTCCAGCTGTTCCTTCTGTGCACATCCCTGGGAAGGTCCAAGTGTAAAACCAGGACTGGACCAGCCAGAACTTGGTAAGCAGAGATTACCAAGAGGCTGCAGGACTTGCTTCCCAAAACATTGACTGGCTCTCTCTGGCTGTATTAAATGAAGACATTGTGGAAGAATTCTTGTTGAGCAGAGAGGCTTGGGCTGAATTAGTGTTGATAGTCAAAATAATGGTTGGCAGCTTGAAAGAAGGAGAAAATGGCATTTATTGCACATCAGGCTGTGGGGATCTTCAGGCCAGTTAGAGTGAGAGGCTTATGGACCCTTCCTGGTAATGTTGTATATGACTGGGGGGGTCTTGTTGCTTAGCACTCGTTTACATTGTAAAGAAGAAAGGAAAGAGGGTGCCCAGAAGTGCCTTTTTGATCCAGGTACTACGTGTTGCATTCTCTTCCTCCAGTCCTTGGAATCAAGGGGGGGCTGATAAGATCTGTTTTCATTTTCCAGTCTCACTGTCCCAGGCAAGGTCAGCCCAGCTTCCTCTAATTAAATTACTGACTTGTAGCTAGGAATGTTAATGAGGAACCGAGGCAGGGAACCCAAAATAACTTGTTTCAAATGTTTAACTTTACCATAAGTGACTTTTTAATGAAGCAAACATTGTCTGCAAGAGCAGAGAGCTGGCCCCTGAAGCCTGAGAGGGCCTCCCCAGTTCTTCCTCCCTTCTCCTTGGTTTTTTTGGTTTTTTTTTTACTTGGCAGGATTCTCAAGGAAATAAAAATGTTGAGCCCTAGTGATTTAAAAAAGAAATCAGTAAATAAAATGGACAGCAGGGACTGGA
Organism: Florisuga fusca; assembly: GCA_038090715.1. NCBI lineage: Eukaryota > Metazoa > Chordata > Aves > Apodiformes > Trochilidae > Florisuga > Florisuga fusca. Next base: position 11,833,212 of record JAAWXA010000026.1, read on the forward strand.
GTGAGATGGGAGTTAGAGTGGAAGGGAGAAGGTCGGAGCTTGTCTGGAACCTTCCCGCCTTTTGCTTTCAGATCTCCGTGCCCTGTCCATCTGCCTGGTGATGTTAGGGAAATTTGGGATCACCTCTGCCTTTTCAATGGTTTACGTTTACACGGCTGAGCTCTACCCAACTGTGGTGAGGAACATGGGAGTGGGAGCCAGTTCCATGGCCTCCAGGCTGGGCAGCATCCTCTCACCTTACTTCGTTTACCTCGGTGAGTGAACTCATGGGCACTGGGGGGGAATATTGAGGGGGGTGAAGGAAGAAGCACTGCTCCTGCCCCAGAGCACTGTCTCCCCCTATCTTGGGCCTTTCTGAGTGTTCTTTGTTTCCAGGGGTCTGGTGAACCTGCAGGTAAGAAGGGGACCTCAGCATCTCTGAGCAGCACCAGTCAGAACCTAGAGAAGTTGTGTTCCTGGTGAGGAGATGTGCTGCTGGCTCAACAGGGACACCTCCTAGAGCTATTATCTCCCAGATTCCTGAGGTCCTAAAACCACATTTAAACCAAAACAAGAATGCCAGAGTGCTGAGGGGGTGTGGGTTGTTTGCTTTTTACTGAAAGTGTAAATCTTGCAGGGATGAAACCCTGCACCTAGGTACAAACATTACCAGAGCCTTTGAGCTGATGTTGGCTTTTTGTGTCTGGGGATTCTGCCAGGTGCCTATGACAGGTTCCTGCCTTACATCCTGATGGGAAGCCTGACTGTGCTCTCAGGAATTCTGACTTTATTTCTGCCAGAAAGCTACGGGATGCCTCTGCCAGACACAATTGAGCAAATGCTGTTGGTGAAGGGGTAAGTGTCACCTGCTGCTCTTAACACAGCAGCTGCTCTCTGGTCTGAGGAGAAGAGAGGACTTGTCTGGGTATTGCCAGAGGGGGAGGCTGGCTTTGGCTGGGCAGTTCCTGCTCTGCTGAAGAGGGAAGGGCTTGGCTGGAACCAGGTCCCTCTTCCCAAGTGTGTACATTCACCAGGCTCCAAATGTGTTGGTTTGCTCTGGATGCAAAGAGATTGCTCACCTGGACTGGAATAAAAATGGTGTTGCTCTATGGAGCTGCTTTCTGAAGCAGGGAAGAGGGACCTGGTTCCAAATGTGTTGGTTTGCTCTGGATGCAAAGAGATTGCTCACCTGGACTGGAATAAAAATGGTGTTGCTCTATGGAGCTGCTTTCTGAAGCAGCATCTTCCATCTTCTGAAGGTGGCTGAAGGGCTGAACTCTTCCAGTTCAGTTCAGCTGACCTGAAAAGGCATTGAGAGCATTTGGCCTTTTGCCCCAGCTCTGACTGGAGGTGGCAGATGAGCATACACCTGCTGTAAGACAGGGACCAGTCCAACAGGATATTAAAATCAGGGGCCTGTCATGTCAAAACAGGGCTCAGGGTAGCAAAAAGATATTTTTCCCCCTCTTCTCTTACCTGGTTTTGAAGTTACTTTCTTTTGATTTCTTTTGTTCCCCCTCCTCCCCTAGGTTTGAGTACAGGCCTACAGCTGGTAGCCCAAGGGAGTCCAAGGAGGAGGAAGAAAACCCAGAGATTTTCAAAAGCACAGCTTTTTGATGGAATGGAGCTCCTCTCTACTGCCTGCTGGACTGAAAAGTTGAATGGACCTTTCACTTAACAGTCGTGCTAGAAAGGGCTAGTGGTAACTTTGCTTCCTGCAATTTTAACCTTATTTATTAATTTAAGCACTGTGTTCCCCCCCTTCTCTTTTTATATGAACAGAAATACTGTAAAGCCTTGGATGAGGTGGTTCAGCCAGAGTTGTTTCAATGCAGAAGTATCATGGAGCAGAGTTATCTGATCAATCCTTGGTCACTTTAGGTGTATAGGTCAGCTGAAAGATACTTGAAAATTAACTTGAGGGCTGGCAAGATGCCTGGATTCCTCAGTGAGCCTTCTCCAGAGATCAAGAAGTACAAATTGCAAAGAAAAAGCTGCTAATTGGTTTTGATTCCTTGACTTCTGTCCCTGGACAGGAAACTTTATTTATTATGGTGAAGGTTATGAGATGATGCTTCTCTGGGGTCTTATTCAAATGATTTTGCAGATGCTGAATTTGTTACCAGATTCAGGAAGGTGCAAAGAAAGATTTTGAAATTCTTGAAAAGATTTGGAAGGTTTGCCTCACATGAAATATTCAGAGCACTGAAGCTCACAAAACTCACTTGATTCCAGTGCTGGTTTGCAACTGGACTGGTGTGGTGAAGTGTTTACATCTGCTTCCAGGCTGAATTTCTTTTCAAGGATGCAAAAGGTTTCATCCCTGGGCAGGGGGAGTGGTGTTGGTTTGGGGTTCTTCCCTTCTGGGTATTTTCTAAACTGTTTTTAACATCTTCTGTGCAATTTGGAGGATGGAAACAACTCTCCTGTCTCTGTTCTCTGCTTTCCAGGCACATGCACCTACACAGGCACACAGCTCATGTATCTAGAGGTAAATTTGGGTGATAATCTTGGCCACTCCTTCGACCTCCTGGTGGAACATAGTGAGAATTAAATTCAGAATCTCTTTCTGCCCACTGGTTCTCCATTCTCAAGTGCCAGCTGTGGGATGGCTCTGAGGTCTGGTATCCCACTTAGCTCCTGTCAGCAGTGAATTGTTTTCAAATTTTGCTTATTTAAAAAACAAAAACCCAAACAAAAAGACTCCCAGATCATTTGCCAAGAAATTACCAGGTGGGTGCACCCCTGGCATTACCTGTGTTTGTTGAAATCCATACAATATATATATGTACACTCTCCTTTGTGCTCTTCTGGTTGTTCTTCCACAGGTGTCAGTGGTAAAAGATTTCTCTCTTGTAGCACTTGGTTGCATTTTGTTCTGTCTTGGGGGGAATTTAATAAACAGAACCTGAACCTTTGTAGCCAGAGTTGTTGGGCTGGGCCTCCCTCTGCTGCAGCAGCTGCTGGTGGAAGTTTGATGTTTTCCTGCTGGCTTCAAACACATCACTGCCATTGATTCCAGACTGCTGTCAGTCTTCTGTCCTTCCCCACCTCCTCTGGGGGTTTCATTTCTGGCTGCAGCTGGCTGTTGGCCAGTGCTGCCAGCTCAGAGAATGGCTCCAAGGAAAATCCTTTGGGCGTCCCCTCAGTTTTTCTGAGACAAGAACTAATCCCCCAGGGTTTGGGGAGGTTCAGGGTCACTCCTGCTTAACAGCTTGGGTTCAGATTGGGGTTTGAAATTGAGAACCTGGATTTTGCAAGGCTGGCTGCACATCACATGATAAACAGCCTTGCCATGAGCAAGTAGATCTCAGGAGAGAGCGTGTAGGAACCAGTCTCCCTCCCCCCAAAGACATGACCTGATCTGTCAGGCTTCCCAGCTCACTGGAAAGAGCTGTGGCAAACCTGAGAGGATGCTCTGAAACCTGCTATTGTTCCTTGGAAACTCGGTGTCTAGAAACAGTTTTGCAGCAGCTTCTTTTCTGGGTGTTGGAGAAGAATTATCTGATAACCACAGGAATCTGCAGCTTGCTTGGGATGAATCTGCAAGTGTGTGAACACTCCCTTCCTGGAAACTCTTGCAGAAAATCTCCTGCCCTGTGAGATGCAGGTGAGCCAGTGTGGAGATTGCTTCCCTGAAGTGCAGGGTGGTTCCTGTCTGATCCAGCTGTCCTTCCTTCCCCCTGTTTCACCCAGGGATGTGCCACGCCAGTGAGGCTGAGGCTTTTCTTCTGGGATGTTTAAATATTCTTATGGTTACTAAAGTTTGGTGAGGTTTGGGGGGGCTGTTTTTTTTGCTATTATTATTATCTTTAATCCAGGCAAATCAGAGAACCCAGAGGCCACCTCTCTGTGTCAAAACCATACTATTTTTGTCCATGCTTGTCTTTGGAACAACAAAAAATGCAAGTCACAAATGTAGAATGTGTTTAATGCATCTATTGAATGATCTTCAAGGTCTGTTGAAACACCTTCTGTGAAACACCTCGAGCTCCCAAGGCACCATCATTCCCTGGGCTGTTCCTGCTCCACAACCTGTCTGGTAATTTCTCTTTTTGCCTCACTGGATGTCCTGCTGACCTCAGCATCATTCAGCATTTCACCTTTCAGAAGGGTGGAATTCATCTTTCACCCCTTCCCAGTTCTGCACTGCCAGGAGCTCTGGAATATTTTCCCTGCCTGCATCACTGTGTGGTGGAAATCCTGGTGGTTCAGGGCATTTTTCTTTGGAGACATGATGACACCAGTTCTGTGCCACTGTTCTTGGGGAATTTAGGAGTCAGTGAAATAGCTGGGTCAGTATTTGTGGAGTGGAACCTGAATCCTGGCACTTGGCAATGGGTTTCTGAAAGCTCAGGCACCACACTGCCTTACTTAGAGATGCCTTGGGGAGTACTTGCAGCTGGTAATCTCCACAGCCTTGTATATAGAAAAAAAAAGAGATTCCTTCTAAGAATGTAAATATTCCTAACTGTAACTAAATTGCCTCTTGCCCTAGGTTGTGGGGGTTTTTTATAGAAAGATGCTTGTTGTTTGTAAAGCTCAGAATAAAATCATCTTTGGAATTATCTTTGAAATGAAGTGTTCTTGTCTTTTTTTTTCCACTTTCCCTCAGGTGCTACTGAAATGTCTGTAGCTGGAATGTGGGGGAGCCTTCACCTAGACCCCAGGAAGCAGCCATGCAAACCCTCTCTGGGGTTTTGTGGGGTTCCCCATTGAGTTTTGTGCCCCTAAAGAAGCAGAAGTGGCAGGGAGCAAGGTCAGCTGAGTCTGAGGGACTGGGTGGTTTGAGAAATGTGGGACTCTGCCTACCCACTGCCTGCCTGGGTTTTCCTACTCAGTAGTTAACATCTGAAGGTCTGCTTGAAGCCTTTGCTCATCTGGTGAAAAAAAAATCTCCCTTAATTTCAACCAGACCCTTGAAACCCTGAGCCACTGGTGTTCTGCTGATGCATCTTCACACTTCCTTGGGAAGAAATGCAGCAAAGCAGTGAGGAAGTGTGAAGCTGAGCTAATGGGGCAGCAGGAACTGACTTCAGATACTGCAGAACTGAATATTTGGCTGACTGTTAAAAACAAAAAAAACACCTGAGTTGCTGATTTCAGTCCTTTAGTGAAGGCATGACCAGCAGAAAGGGAGAAGAACCCTTTATTCCAGCAGGAATTCCCCCTTGTCTGAAAGGAAGCAGCCAGGAAAAAAGCCAGGAACAGGTCCTGAACATCCCAAATCTGATGTACCAACTCTCCCAAGAAAGTAGAACTCAGCTCCCAGGGCAGTGCCTGGGATTCCCAGACCTTCCTCCTGGGAAAGCCCTGTGGTCCCTGGGATGCTGCCCTGGGAGCTGGGGGCTCAGGAACTGGCTGGCTCCTTGGGAAGTTGTTTTTCTTTCCCACAGCTGAGTTCTTCTACCTGCAAACTTCCAGATTCTGTGAAGCTGAGGTGGTGGTTGAGGAGGGCATTGCTCTGTCACCCTGTCACCTGCTTTGTTTCCCCTGGTTCTCAGGGATTTTCCATCCTCAGCTCTGTTGGGAATGATGTCAGGGAGTGGTTCTGTTCTTTTTAACCCCCAGCCTGGGCTCTCTCCAGCCTGTTTGGATGCTGGATCATTTCCTGCAGGAGCTGGGTGCCCACAGCTGGAGCTGCTCTGCCTCCCCTGCCCCACACACCTTGGAACTCTTACAGAACCCCAGCCTGGTTTGGGGTGGAAGAGACCTTGGAGAACATTCTGGTCCAACCTGGGCCGTGGGCAGGGGGCTCTGGGGAAGTTCTTCCTCAGTTTTCCCAAGGTGACTTCCTTGTGGCCAGCTGGAGGATTCTTTGACCCTGGGATGAACCACGTCGGGTTCCTTTTTGATTTCTTCTTTCCCTGCCCTCAGCAATCACAACTCTGGTGGCTCTGCCAGCTGTCCCCATGCCACCAGGGCTCCTGGAGCTGCTGAGTGCAGAGAGGGGTGGGTGGGGAGGGACCTTCCTGCTCGGGGACTGCTTGTCCTGGATGGAAACTGCTCCCTCCATCCCTCCTGCCGCTGCTTCAGGTCCCAAGTGGTGAATCTGGGTGAAACCCAGAATGGTTTGGGTCGGAGGGGAGCTGGAAGACCACCCAGCACCCACTCTGCCAGGGACAGGGACACCTCCCAGGCTGCTCCAAGCCCATCCAACCCGGGCTGGGAGAGGGATGGAGCAGCCACAGCTTCCCTGGGCACCCAGGGGCTCAGCACCCTCAGGGGAAGGCAGGGGTCGGTTCTGTCCCATCTCCAGGGCTCTGGGTCTCTCTGGCTGCAGCTGGTGTAGAAATACACCCAGGTGTAACAGGTGAGTGAGGAGCTGCTTTGAACACCCACCCACCCACCTGGGGGTCCTCGGGGTCAGGGCCCCCCCCCAATTCCTCAGCCCCTTCCCCGGAGGGCGGCCGGCAGCCGGGGCCGCCCCCTTCTCCGCGGGGAAAGGGAAAGGGAAAGCGAAAGCTGCAGCGCGGAGTCACTGCGGAGTCACTGCGGAGTCACTGCGGAGCGAGGCCGCGGCTGGGATGGGGGCGACGGCGGCGGAGCCGGCACCCTGCGTTCCCCCGGAGCATCCCGCACCCCCGGGACCATCCCCCGGAGCATCCCGCACCCCCGGAGCATCCCCTTGGAGCATCCTACATCCCCCGGACCATCCC
>JAAWXA010000026.1:11844808-11866572 GCA_038090715.1 Florisuga fusca
GCCAAGTGATGCCTCCTGGGGGATGGAGGAAAAGTAAAAAATGTTGGGCTTAGAGTGAAAAAAAAATTTAAAAAATTTAAAAAATAAAAAAATAAAGTGCTCAGAGGAAGTGATGAAACAAAACCAAAGGGGAAAAAAAATATAAAAAAAATCACCCCAACATCTCTGCGGACTTGGTGGCTGAAAATAGCTCCCCAAAAAAACCCCAAAAAGGTGGTGAGCAAAGCTCCAGAGAGCTGAGACTTCTGCTGCAGCCTGAGGAGCAGGGGGGGCTCAGGTCACCCCTTTGGTCACCCCAGCGCCTGGGGCTGGGTTCAAAAGGTGAGTGCTGGGCCAAAAAAAAAAAAAGAAAAAACCCGAGAAAAAAAAAAGCAAAAAAAGCAAAAAAAAAAATTAAAAAAAAATAATCTAATGAAGCAAACAAAAGACAATCTCCACAGGAAATGAGGCCACAATGGCCGTGACTCAACCATTTAGTATTTTCTGGGTGACAGAGCTGTTGGTGCTTTCTGCTCCTCTCTGAACGCCGAGATCCCCAGTAACTCCCTTAATCCCAATTTCCCAGTTTTTTCCACTCCCCTTTTCCAAGCCCAGCAGAGGAAAGGTTTCCCCTGAGCCCCAGCCTGGGGGTGGTCACCCACTGTGGGGTCCCTCACCCCTAAAAACCAGGGGGGACCATGGGGATCCATCCCCTGGGAAGGGTCCCCTCGGAGCTGCTCCACTCCTGCTTGAAGGAGCAAGTTACACCCAGGTGTAAGTCAGGGTTCAGGGGGGGTGCTGGAGGCTGGCTGAGGGTTTTGGCCACAGAAATGAGGTCAGGAGGTGGGGAAAAAAAAAAAAAATTGCTTTGGAGCTTCCTGGGAGCTCAAGTGGAGCCAGGTCTTCCTTGGGGGTGAAAAAACTGCAATAATTTGGGTCCTTTCAAGCCAAGAGCTGCTCTGGGGGGGCTGTTTGGGTTGTTTATTTCTTCAATAAACACAACTGCAACATTTTCTTTTGTTTTTTAGATTCCTAGGGGGTGAGCTAAGGAAAATCCCAACTTGTGGGAAAGTCCCTTTTGGTCCCAGTCCTGTCCCCAGGGACAGAAGGTGACGGGGAAGCTCCAAGCAGCTCAGATTCCACCCTCTGCTTGGGCTCCTGGAGCCTCTGCCCGGGGAAGGATTTGATTTTGATGTGTCCAGGTACAATTTTTATTTTTTCTTTTCTCATGTTCAAGGTGCTGGCACGGAGAATGGGGATGAGTTGGTGGGTTTTTTTGTCCTTTGCATCCTCCAGGGCTTTATTTTTGCAGCCAGCTCTTTGCACCTCGACATCTCCTCCAGCTCCTGGCAGCTCTTCCTCAAAGGATGAGTCTTCAAAGGATGAGTTTTCCATCAGTTTTCATGGTTTCCTTATCATGAAGACAGGGGGAGAGCCCATCTCTCATGGCAGGCTGGTCAGGAGCCAAGGATGGGGGGTTGGATCCTGGTTTGGTTTTTTTTTCACCCCCTTAGCACTGCTCTCATCTTAATCACTTGATTCTCACCGAGGTGAGAAGAAAAAAAAATAAATAAATAAGGCAGTGTTGGGCCCATTTTTCTTTAGTGAGAGAGTGGTAGGAGTCCCAGAATAATAGAGATTTATCTCCTGCCCAAGTGGATTAATCTGATTTTGTGGTCAGTCCATCAGATTGTCTGCTGGTTGCCCCAGGAGGGGTTGTTTTGAGGCCAACTTCTCTCTCTGCAGCTCTCCAGAACCTTTCCCCTGGGTAAAAAAAACCCCTGAGATGCTCCAGGTTGAAATGTTCCTCCTCCTGGGAGCCAGGATCTTCCTGCTTTTATTTTCATTTATTTCTTGGGGTTCATCCTTGGGTAATTCATCTCGGGGATGGGAGGTGATGGGCTGCCTTGGCTTGGGCTTTTCCTCTTCCTTTTGGCACCTCTTGGGCCTCCTGCAGCCAGGATGTGGCCCCTGGGCAGGGCTGGGGTGCCAGCTCTCTAGTTTTAGGTCATTTCCAAAGAACTGGGTTCATTTCCAGGGAAGCAGCTGACTGCCCTCACGCTCCAACCTGCACTGATGGGGATGAAGGCGATGATTTTCCATCTCACCTNGACCCTGGGAGGTGTCCTTACCCAGGGGGTTGGATCCTGAAAGTCCCTTCCAGGCCATTCTGGGATTGAAAAACCCAGATTTGAGATCTGGAAGTGGAGGAGAGAGTATTTCATACTGCATAAAATGCACCTCTGGGATTTTCAGTTCTGCTTCTTCTGGGTTTTTTTTTTGCAGCGTTATAAAGTGTGGCTGATGGGCTACAAAAAAAAAAAATTTAAAAAATTTTTAAAAAAATTTAAAAAAATTTTAAAAAATAAAAAAAAAAAAATTAAAAAGAAGGAAAAAATATCCCAGCCCTGTGGCTTTGGTTCTCTTCATTTCAAGCTGCTTTGAGGGGAGGGGAAGTTCAGCCCTTGCTGAGCTGCCTGGTGGGTCCCTACTGCTCTTTCTGTGGAGAAATGGTAAAGAAAAAAAGAAAAATAAAGAAATGTGGTGAATTGCCCCAAGGCTGGGACACAGCAGAGGTGATGCTCAGCCTGGCCTTGCCCTGCTCCTGCCTCCTGGGGGTGATGGGGACACCAAGCTGTCCCCAAAGCTGCCCCAGGGATGGCATTGGGGTCCCAAAAACTGGGTGAGGAGATCTCCAGGGGGCCTGGGGATGAGGCTAGAGAGAAATATTGTGTTTGTGGGTGGCTGGATGTGCTGAGCTGAGAGCTCCCTTCCAGCCATGCCAACCCTCTGGCTGTTCCCATGGCCCCCCCAGCTCCCCATGCTCCTTGCTGGGCTCCCCCCTCACCCCCAGCCTTTCTGACACCAAACCAACCCCCCAGGGAGGTGTCTGGGTGTGGAAGGAGCTGAGACCCATCCCAGACACTTCTCCTTTCCCAGCAGCAGCCGTTGCCTCAGTTCCCATTTCCCCACATCGCTCACCCCCGGGCCAGGACAGACTTCTGGTTCTTTTGAAGGAAATCTCTGCCATTCCCCTCACACATTTATCAGCCTTTCTACAACTTCTGACATTTTTTTTTCCCCTCCTTGATGATCAAAGCAAGAGGGAGATGTTGCCACTAGGCTCTGGCCATGGACAGAATTTTTTTTTCTTTTTTCCTTTTTTCCTTTTTTCCTTTTTTTCTTTTTTTCTTTTTTCCTTTTTTTCTTTTTTTCTTTTTTCCTTTTTTCCTTTTTTCTTTTTTTCTTTTTTCCTTTTTTCCTTTTTTTCTTTTTTTCTTTTTTCCTTTTTTCCTTTTTTCCTTTTTTTCTTTTTTCCTTTTTTCCTTTTTTCCTTTTTTTCTTTTTTTCTTTTTTCCTTTTTTTCTTTTTTTCTTTTTTCCTTTTTTCCTTTTTTTTTTCTTCTTTTTTCCTTTTTCCCCTTTTTTTCTTTTTTCTTTTTTTCTTTTTTTCTTTTTTCCTTTTTTTCCTTTTTTTTCTTTTTTTCTTTTTTTCTTTTTTCCTTTTTTTTCTTTTTTTCTTTTTTTTCTTTTTTTCTTTTTTTTCTTTTTTTCTTTTTTTCTTTTTTTCTTTTTTTTTTCCTGACAACCTTCTCTTCCAACCAACCTTCTGGGAGCATCCCTGGACCCCCCCACCAGTTGTTTGGGGTGTTTTTTTTGTCATTTGCATATTGCAATTAGCAGCTGCAGCTCTTTAAGGGCTTGGCAGGGAGGGGATTTAAGAGGGGGAGGAAAGGATGGAGTTGGGGATTTGGTGTCATCTTGGCTCCTCCTCAGCTCCAGGTACTCTGATGATCCTGAATTTTTTGATTTGAGTTTTTTTCTGGCTCCTTTCCTAAGTTTTGGGAGGTGCTTGGAGATGGAAGGAGGGATGGAACCTCCATGGGGAGCGGTGAGGGGGGGGGATNCCTCCATGGGGAGCGGTGGGGGGGGGGGATGCCCTGGGAGCCCCCAGGTGAATTTAGTGGGATAAAAATAAAGGGGTGGGTTTAGTGGGTTGAAAAAGAAAGGCTGGAAAGCCCCAGGATCTGGGGTTGAACATTTCTTGGGGGGTTCTAAAGCTTCTTTGACGTGCAGCTTGGTGGCTTCTTTGGGTTCTGGGGATTTGGGGCTTTATTCCACTTTGTCCTCAGCAGAGGAGCCCATAGAGCTCAGGATTCCCAGGCTGGGTTGGCAGGAATCCTCAGAAGGAGAGGAAAAGGTGGCTGGTGGATCTCTGGCACATTAAGGGGGTTACATTTGAAGACAAATTGAAATTTCTTCATTGGTTTGGTGTTTGGGGCTTGCTGGGTTGGATTTGTTTTGGTTTGTTTTGGGTTTTTTTCTTGGTCACAGACAGAAGCCAAACTCCCCTGGCTCTGCCTCTTCCTTTTCTGCTTTTTTCCCCCCTCAATATTTCTGGATTTTCTTCTATTTTTCTTTCCCTGCACCCATTCCTTCCTTCCTTTCCACTTCCCAGGACCCTTCTCCCGGGTCTCTTTCCCCCGTCCTCCCCTTTCAATGCTCTGGGTGGGGGCAGAAAGCAATTCCCAGGGCCCCAAACATTTTGTTGGTGCCACTTTAGAGAGAGGTTTTCCCCTGTAATCTTCAGGAAGGAACAAAGAATTCTCTCATGGCAGATTTTAGTGGTGATGTGCACCCCGAAGGCCTCGGGATTCAAGGCCCCCAAATCAATCTGGGAGGAGCCAAACCTTTTAAAATTGGGGGAAAAACCAGCAAAAAATTGCTGTTGCCTTTATCTGCAGGGGCTGGAATGCTGAAGCCTTTTGGCAAAGGGCAGTTTGAGCCATAGCAAGCTGCCAGCAGCCTGGGCACCAGCTGGGGAGGAAGAGATAAGGCCAGGATGGAGCTGCTGGGGGGTTCTGGAGCATCTTCTTGATTTTTTTTTTTTTCCTCTCCCTGCCTTCTGGAAACCACCACGATGGGCTGAACCCCCCCCTGGCAGAGGGAGTGTGGGCAAACTGGTGGCATTTTGCACCTTTCTGCTGCTCAGGGGTAAAACTGAGGTTGTTTCCAGCCCTGGGAAGAGCTCAGCAACATCTGAAGGCAACACCTGGGAGATGCTTTTGGTGGGGCTGAGGGGCAGGTGCTGACCTGCTGGATGTCAGGCATCAGGAGATGCCAGCCCAGGAGATTTCTCCGTCTGCTGGAGCTCCTGCAGGGATTTTGGCAGCCAGCCTGAGCTGTTCCAGCTGCCAGGGGACACCAGACCAGAGATGGTGGCATTGCCACCCCTCCAGGTGGCACCAGGACCTTGCTGCAGGCTGGGGACAGGAGGGGTGTGGGGAGAAGGCTGGAAGCACTGGTGGCAAGGCAGCTGATCCTGGTCACACCCTGGGGAAATAGATCCTCAAATAAATAAATAAAATCTCCTAAAAGCCCCGAGGCTGGGGCCAGGCCAGCAGAGTCCACCCTCTGCTTCCTCCAGGAATCAACTTGGCGAAAACAAAGTTGTTCCTGCCTGGGCTTGGCTTCTCAATACATTATTTTGCTTTCTGTCCAAAAGACTCTGGGGGGGTGAAAGCTTGAGAGGACTGAGCTCCTGACAGAGCTAGCAGGGGGGGCCACGTCCTGGGCTCCTCTTCTTTCCCAGCCCAGTTTGCAACCAGCCTCCTGCTTCCCACTTGGAACCTGGACCAGCATCCCCGTGCCCTCTTCATCCTCCCTGCAAAAACCCACCCACTGTGTCCCCCCCACCCAAAAAAAAAAAGAAAAAGAAAAAAAAGAATAACCCACGTTGCTTGGAAAGGAGGAAAACCTCCATCCATCTGCTTCCTGGCTGCCTGGGGCTCCTCAGCCCCTGCTCCTCTGGGTGAAACCTGCCTGTGAGCCACTCCCTGGGGTTGTTTTTCACCATTGCTCCGTGCAAACAGAGGAAACAAAGTCCTCCCCCTTCCCTGAGGGTGTTGCCAGGCCACTGGTTGAAGCTGAATTGCTCTGGCAGGGTCCCCAGAAGCTGCTGTCCCTCTCTGCTTCCCTGCAGACTGCTTCCCTCCTGATAACCCTTCTCCAGTGCCTCTTCCATCCAGGCGTTGGGCCTGACTTTGGTGCCCACCAGAAGAGGTGATTGATGGACCCTCTTGATCCCTGGTCCCACCCCAGGATGGTTTTGGGTGGGTGGGTGATGAGATCTGCCTCCCCCCTTTGGTCATCATCATCATCATCCTCCCCCTTTGGTCCTCCTCCTCATCATCATCATCATCCTCCCCTTTGGTCCTTCTCCTCATCATCCTCCCCTTTGGTCTTCCTCATCATCCTCCCCCTTTTGTCCTCATCATCCCCCCCCTTTGGTCCTCATCACCCCCTGGTCCTGTGGCTCCAGATTCTCCTGCCTGCATCCCTCCTCCTCATTCCTCCAGGGGGTTTGGAAGTGGTTTCTTCCCTGTGGTCATCAAGGCAGGGAGGGGAAGAAGCAAAAATCATCTTAATGCTGGGGTCTGGCACCTCTGGTTCCCTCCAGCTGGTGAGCCAGGGTGTCTGCCAGCAGGATGAGCAGGTTCCCAGGATTTGGGGGGTTTATGGCTCCTGCTGCCTTGGCTTCCTGGGGCAGGGGATCCCATGCTCCTGGTTGAGCCTGGGAAAGGGTGCTGGGCCGGGGTGGGCACCTCCAGCCCAGTTGGGCAGAATTTGCAGCCTGAGGTTATCGGGAGAAGAGCAAAGGTTGGAGGGGAGGGTGGAGAGAGCTGGAGCTCCAGGTACCTTGTTTGTTTTGCTGGTGGGAAGGCAGGGGAGGGACTCTGGGAGTGGAGCAGGGAGGAAAATATCCACGGGGCTGGGAAAAGGGAGGGGAAAAAGGAGCTCTGGAGCGTGGCAGAGGGGATGGGATGGGATGGGATGGGATGGGTCAATGTGGGGAATTGCAGGTGGTGTTTTGAAGTTAGTGTGGGGGAGGGAGCTGTGTGGGAGCAGCGACTGAGGTACTTGGGGCAGGAGAAGACAACTCAGATCCAACTCATCCATCCAAATAGGACACGGCCCCCTTCCTAGGGAAGCTTTTTCCTTATCTAAAGGCTGAAGTTGGGGTTGTTCAGCCTGGAGGAGGCTCTGGGGTGAGCTCAGCGCATCCTTCCAATATCTGAAGGGGCTACAAGAAAGCTGGGGGAGGGAGAGGACAAGGGAAACGGGTTAAAACTTGAAAAAGGAAGATTTAGGTTGGATATTAGGAAGAAATTCTTTAATCTGGGGGTGGTGAGACCCTGGAACAGGTTTCCCAGAGAAGCTGTGGCTGCCCCATCCCTGTTCCAGCCCGGAACTTGGAGCAACCTGGGGTGCTGGGAGGTGTCCAGTTGGAACTGGGTGACCTTGCAGGACCCTTCCAACCCAACCCATTCTGCTCCTAAACTCTAAAGGAAACTTTTCCCTTCTTCCCTGGGCTCTCAGGAGCCTCTGGGAGAGGTTTCTGTCCCACAGGAGTCTGTGTGGAGGATCCTTGGGGGAAGAGGGAGCAGGAACACTCCAGGTGATGTTTTCAGCTGCCATCAGGGTGATAAATCCAGACCTTTGGAGCTGGGACAGAGGGAGGGGAAACCTTCTGAGTGCCTGGAAATGCCTCCCCATATCGGGCAGGGATCAGCACGGCAAATAAAGGTGAAACCATCATCCCAGGCACGGGCAAAGCTCACCCGAGGTGCCACCTCCCTGGGCCACCAGGGCAAAAGCTCCTGGCTGGCAGGACCAAGAGCATCCTGTATCCCTGGAGGAGCAGAATGGGTGCCCCAGTTGCTGCTGGGCTTCCCAGTTCCGGGCTGTGGGACCGTTTCACGGAATAATTGGGGTCGGAAGGGACCTCTAAAGGGGCCCAAGTGGGGAGCAGGGACATCCTCACCTGGAACCTCCACCTTCTGGAGCCTGCCCTGATGTTTTCAGGAGGTTTTGTCCCCTTTACATCCCAAAGCTCTGAATTTGCCTTTAAATGGTGGGAAGGTTTGCAGAGAAGCTGCAGCCCAGCATCTCTAACAACCTGCATCCTGATGCCTGCTGCTGGATCCCAGGAAGGTTTCAAGTTGAAGGATCCCAAGGTAAGGTTTTAAAGCTGCTTGAACAGCAATTTTTTTTTTTCTGTTTTTCTTTTTTCCCAAAGAGTCGAAAGCAAAGAACAAAATACTTGGAACTTGGCAGCTCTGAAGTGCCCAGCCAGATGATAAATTCCAGCTTTTCCCTGGCCAGATCCCTGAGGTGTGGTTGGGCAGGTGGGTAGGGAAAGCATCTCCTTTCTCCTGGTACAAACCCACTTGGAATGTGGCCATGGCCCCGGGATCCCAGGCACCAGCTCTTTTCTCCTCTCCTCAAATCTTCATCAAATTCTTCTCTAGGAAAAACCTGAAGTTCTGGTTTTGGGGTTTTTTTGGTTGGTTTTTTTTTTGAGGTTGGTTTGGGTTTTATTTTGTATCTGAGCATAACTGTGCAAAACCTGCTCCTTTTAATGCATGAATGGGTAAATGAATCTCTTACCTTATTTTTAGCAGTGTCAGCATCACAGAAAGTTTCCTTTCTCTCCCCCACCAGCCCCCCCAGTAACAAACTGGCAGTGGTTTCTACACCAACCCCACATCCTCTGCTGGTGTCCCAGTCCCTTCCTGGCTTTGCTCGTGCCCCAGATGCTCCTGCTCTACAGCTGGGGGAGGTTTGGGGTGGGATTCTGGGGGTTTGGTTGGGTGTTGGGGTTTTTCTTTGGTAGCTGGGACAGGAGGCAGCCCATGGCCTCAGCTCCAGGGGGTTCCTGGATGGATGGAGGGATGGATGGAGGGATGGAGGGATGGATGGGTGGATGGATGGATGGATGGATGGATGGATGGATGGATGGGTGGATGCTGCTGACAGTCTGACCATGTCAGCCCCTGCCCTGGAAGTCTGGGAATCAGATTTCCAGGGAAAAGGCAGGGAAATGGTCCCCTGACCCCAGGACCTGGGCACCTGCTTTCCCTGCAGGCAAATCCCAGCTCTGGAGCTGGATCTGAGCTGAGAGCAGAAGCTGAGGGGTGACATCCAGAGCAGGGCTGGGGTGTCAAGGGGTGTCAGAGCAACCCTGCTCCAAGGGGGGGGCTGCTTTGGGTTGGGAGGGACCTCCAGAGACAGCAGCAGAGTCATCTTCAGCTGGATCAGGCTGCTCAAAGCTTTGCCCAACCTCAACACTTCCAGGGATGGGGCATCTCTGGGCAAGAGGGATGATGGCAGGGATCAACCCACCACCCCCTGTGGGCCTGGGCTTCCCATCCCAGGAAGATTCCAGCCAGCAGCTCCACTGGGAAGTGGAAGGGGAGGTAGAAAACATGAGGAAACTCTGATAAAAGTCCCTGGGCTTCCATGACTCATGGAAAAAAATCCCCTCTGCCTCCCCATCACCATCTGCCTGGGTGTTTTTGAGGCATCTGGAATGCTCTCCCAGGAGAAAAAGTAAACATGCCATCTATAAAACATCTTTATTAAAACAAATATACAAGGCTTTATATACAAAAATAAAATGTACATGAAAATAACTCTCTTACAGCTTAGTGACTTGCTTCCTAGACACAAGCTCCAAGCTCTCCCCCAGCCCTCTGGGCAGCCCAGGAGGAGACTCCGAGGGCTCTGGAGGGCTGAAGGCAAAGCTCTGCCCCTTCTTTCAGTGCAAACCCAGGGTTCCATGCAGCAGCTTTTTGGGCATCAGTGTGGTGAGGAGCAGGCACCAGCCCTGGGGGCTTGGACTACACCAAAGCAAAGCCTAAGAGGGAATTTTCACATTTTTATTGGTCTGAACTTACTGATGCAGGGGAGGGAGGTCTGAAAGGTGAGGGAGGAATGGAGTAAATCAAACCAGAACTGGGGCCTCTTAGTGCAATCTCTTTTCTAAGTGTAAGGACAGGGGGGAAGCAGGGGATGCATCCCCAGTGCTGCAGAGGGGACCAGCACCCAAAACTGCCTGGGAAGGCTGGGGCCATCCAGCAGGGTGCTTGGCAACCTCCTCATCCCGTTGGAAGAGTTGGTGACCTCCTCATCCCACTGGGATGCTTGGTGACCCCTCATCCCACTGGGATGCTTGGTGACCCCTCATCCCACTGGGATGCTTGGTGACCCCGTGGAGCCCCTTCCAGCTCAGAGCCCGTGGCACAAGGAGGACAATGTCCCAGGACAAGTGGCACCTCCCAGGCAACCCCCCCGGTGAGCTCTGCAGCTGAAGGTTTGCAGTGCCAGAAGTCCTGTTGTATCTAAAATATTTGCCCAGCTCTCTAATCCCTTTCTGAAGGAGTTTTCCTCTCTAACCTTCCCAGGCCCACAGGTGGAATGGCAACCAGAAGCTTCTTGCTTCCCTCCAGTCAGTGACAAAGGATTTCTTCCGTTCTCTTCAGGCTCCTCGAGGTTCTTCCCAGGAGCTGGGGGGAAGCTGGAGCTCTAGAAGCCACAGGAGATGGCTTGGATGCCAGGCCTTGCAGTGTCCAGCCAGGAGAAGTCCAGGCTGCTCTTCTGATCCAGGAACCTGAACTCCAGCTCTCCTAGACAAAAGAAACCAGGAATGAGTCCTCAGCCTCCTCCAGCAAGAGCAAAGCAGTGAGTGGGTGAATTTCTACAGAAAAAAGAGATGAAATGGGAAGATTCCTGAGCTGGCAGCTGGTATTTTGCTGCAATATTCCAAGCTCTCTCTGTTCCACTGTCCCATGCCCCTTAATGCTCATGGAAGCTCTGAGGATCTGGACCAGGCTCTTCCTGGAGGCATTTTTCTCCCTTCCCTTTTGTTGTCAACAGTTTCCTGCCAGAAAGGTGATCCCAGGGCTGCAGAGGCTGAGGAGCTGGGATTGGGATTGGGATTCCTAAGGAGCATCCAGCCACAGGACAAGGGGAAATGGTTTTAAACAGAAGGAGAAGAGGTTTAGACTGGATCTGGGGAAGAAATTCTTCAGGAGGAGGATGGGGAGACTCTGGAATAGAGAAGCTGTGGATGTCCCCTCCCTGGAGGTGTTCAGGGCCAGGCTGGATGAGGCTCTGAGCATCCTGGGCTGGATGAGAGGTTGGAGGAGGAGATGCTCCCTGAGGTCCCTCCCAGCCTCAGCCTCCTTCCCCCCCTTCCCACTCAGCAATCCCAGGAGGTGGAGATGTCCAAACCCCCCCCTCTCCCCCCCCAGGGGCTTTGCTGCCTCCCAAGGAGTTTTTTTGTCTGTCCCATCCCAGGGGTGGTACCTGAGGTGGTGTCAATGTCCCTGTCCTGCTCCAGGTAGGTGGTGCCCAGGCTCAGGGTCCCTGACTCGTTGGTGAGGAAACCTTTATCCCCAACACTGATGGTGTGCCAGTCCTGGCTGTGCTCCAGCAGCTGGGGAAAGAGCAAAGGAGATGGTTCAAACCCTTCCTTCTTGCCTTGCTGCAGCATTTTAGTCCTTGCTCTTCATTAGAAGCCAAAAAAACAAACAAAAAAATTATATATATAATCATTAAGGCTGGAAAAAGCCTTCAAGTTTCAGTCTAACCATAATCCAACCATCTCCTGAAGCATCTAAACACTCCTGGAACACCTCCAGGGATGGGGATCCCACCCTGGGCCCAGACTGACTTCTATCTCCTGCTGTCAAGTTACACAAAATTCTGCTCAGTCCCAGGCAGGGGAGGGGAAAAAAAAAAAAAACCAACCCAAAAGCTGATGCCAAACCAGGAGCACCTCTGGTGGTCAACCCCCCATCTTAGCAGGGGTGGTCAGAAGTAGTTTTTAAGTAGTTATTTAGTTGTTTAGTAGGGGTTTAAAATATATATATGTAATTTTTTTCAGGTTTCCTCCCAAAAGACTGTTCCTGGGTTGCAGAAGGGTCTGTTCAGCTCATCCAGGGCTGGGGCAGGGAGCTCCTTCCCTTGGTGCAAGCAGCAGCTTGGGCTGACCTGCTTGTGACCAGGAGGGTTGGGTTTACCTTCAAAATCTCTGGGTTCATTTCCTCTTCGTCTTCATCTGTGACTGCTTTGTGAGTACATTAAAAAAAAAAAAAAAAAAAAAAAAGAGAAGAGCCATAGCTGTCAGCTTCTGGGCCACACAACCCACTTCCCATCCTCTGCTCACACAACAGCCCAAACCCTTGACTTCCCCCCAGGAGGGATTCTTCCCTTGGAGACCCTTTTTTTGGGATGCTCCTCACCAAGCTGTGGCCCTCAGCCAGCTCTGCCCCCACCCCAAGAGTCCCCAGAGCCAAGTCCAGGGGGTTGGCAGGAGGATTTGCACCTCTGAGCCACCCATCCCTCTAGGACCCAACTCCTGCCTTCTCCCTCCAGCCCCAGCAGGAATCCCCAGCCCAGAAATCTCTTCTCTTCCCCCCAGCCCGTCCTGTCCTGCCCGCCAGAGAGCCAAGGAGCTCAGCCCTGAGCCTCTGCTCCAGGATGGAGACCTTTGGAGCAGCTGCTTCTGCAGCCAGGAGAGTTTGGGAGCCCCAGCCCCCCAAATCCAGCAGCTTGAGCCTGGTGGTTTGCTGCTTTTTTTTTTTTTNGGGGGTGTAGGGCTGAGGGTGGGACTCAATGATCCTGAAGGTCCTTTCCAGCCACGATGACTCCACGATCATCCTCAGCCTTTGGACACACACACAGCTCCCAGGGCAGATGCTGCTGGAGATGGGATCAAAGCCCTGGAGCAGGATGCTCAGCTCCAGCAGCATCACAAACCTTCTCTCAGTCTTCAGCTCCCTCAGCACAGTTGCTGGGGAGTATTTTCAGGCAGCATTCCACTGTCCTCCTCTGCATCCAGCAGGGATGGATGGATGGGCTCCTTGTCCCTGGAGACACCCGTCACCTCCTCCCACTGCCTGAACCTCTTTGGGTCCATCACAAAGTCTTTTACAATTGTCCTTATGGCAGAGCCAGGCAGCAGCTTTGGGGAAAACCATGTTTGGAGGAAAAGTAACCCCAAAATTAACACATTCCCAATCAAGAGCAAGAAGGGAAGATTGCACTACCAGGTTATTGGGGGCTTTCCCCCCACTTATCTGGAGTTGTGTAAAACATTGCCTGTCCACACTCAGCCCATGGAAGACCATGAAGCTGCTCCCACTTGGGTCTGAGTTAAGCTTAGGTTTCCTTCCTCAGTCATCATGGCCCTTCTTCTGGGATTTTTATTTGACTGTGTCACTGCTTGGGCTCCTCATTAATCCAAACTTTTGTGATCCAGTGTCACAAACAGCCTGGGAAAGGCCCAAGCACACCAGGCTCTGCCACAAAGCCCATGACCACAACCAGCCCCAACCCTCATCCTACCAACACCCCCACCCAGGACAAGCCCAGGGATTTCTCCCTGTCCCTTACCTACTCCCCATTTCCACTATACCTTCAGCCTTCCAATTAAAATCAAATTTGCAATTATCAAACTCCTTGCCACAACCTTACCAGTGGCCCTGAACACCTGGAGACCCAGAACCCCAGACTGGTTTGGGTGGGAAGGGACCATAAACCCCACTCCTTAATCCCACACTAGATTTTAGTGGTGATACAAGTGTTTTAATCATCCTGATGAGGCTGAGAGCCAGTTTAGAAGACCTACATTTTGCTTTTCACATTCCTTTGAACTGGGCTTTGGGGTGGAAATTTTGCAGCTGTGGTGAGTTTGCTGTTTGGAGTTTCCCCCCCTGCCCCTGGGGAGGTGTTTTGGGAGGACACCAAACCTGCTCACAGGGATCTCAGCACCAACAAAAGCCACAGCCAGAAAGGCCACCCCACTCATGAGACTGGCAAGTGGGATGGCAGCTGCTTCCCACCACAGAAACTCAAAAAGAACCACCAAAAAACTTGGAAAAAAACAAGTCCCAGCTTCTTTGGGAACCACCAGTGTCACCCTGCAGGACCACAGCCTGGGGATTCAGGGATTTCAGTTGTATCCCTGGTGCTCTCTTGATGGGCTGGAGGCAGTTTTTCCTACAGACCAGAAAATTTAATTTTTATTTCCGGAAGGAAACAAACAAACAACAAAAAATATTTTTTTGTTGGGCAAGGCAATAATTTCAATTTCTAGCATCCTGCACACAAAGGGATTAGAGGAGATTACAGAGGGGGGGCTGAGGATGCAGAGAGAGACCCTGGGGGGGCCCTGGGAGTGTTTATTCAGTCAAACATTGAAGTGCTATTGCTTGCTTAGATTGGAGCCACCACACCATGTGTTTGTGGAGAGGCTGCTGGCAGCCTAGATACAAGGGCTGTGGCCTCCAGAAGTGTAAAAAAAAATAAAAATAAAAATATTTTGCTGTGTATGTGCTTGTGGAGGGCAACATGCACCAAGAATTTGTCTTCCAGACGTGCAAGCTGTGGGAATAACATTCAGCAAGCTGTTATCAGCATGGAAATTAAAACCAGAAACCTTAAAAATCACAGCATCTTGAAATGCAAGGACTCTGCCCTCCCACGAGGCACTGAACACTGCACCCCACTGAGCACACTCAACCCCCAGCCCTGGGCTCTGCCAAGTCAACAAAAACCCAACAGCCTGCAACAACTTCTTGCTTGGGTTCAGAACCACCTGCAGAGGGTCCAGCCCAACACATCCAAGTCAAAAGATGCTGACAGGGACATGAAAAACCAGAGCCCAGCACCACCCTCAGCCCTGGGGATGCTGGTGGNCCCCCTTCACTCCCCCATCATCCCCCCTTCCTCCTGCTTCCTGCCCTCCCACCTCCCTTTGGAAGAGCAAAGAGAGCCCAAGATGGGAAGCCAGGCAGACCCCCACCTTCAGAGGATGAGGCCAGGGGGGAGACCTGGAGCGGGTAGGGGTCCTTGGTGCTGTCAGCCATGATCAGCTCCAGGGGGGGTCTCCAGTCACCCAGCGAGGTGCTGCCCTGGCACAGGGATGGCTCTGCAGGATGCACCAGGAGGGGTTGGCACCAGGGGGACACAACCACCTCATTTTCCACCCCAAACCCAGCCCCAGCCCCAAGAGGCACCTCGGGGTCACCCAGGGGGGGAGAAGGGAGGAAGGGGTGAAGGGGTGAGGCTCACCCAAGGTGATGGATGTGCTCTCCACCTCCACATCCTGCCCCGGGTAGCTGGGAATGGTGTAATCACTGTGGTCATCTGGCAGGGCAGGGCTGGTGAGGCTCTCTGCTGACTCCTCCAGCCTCGTGTCCTCGTGCAACTGCAAAAAGCAAAGGGGAAAGAGAGGCCTGAGAACCTTCCCCTGTGGTCTGGTTAAAAAAAAAAAAAATAAAATGAAGCACGAAAACCACCGAAACCTCGAGCTCCAGACACAAACCTTTCTCTTGCTCCTGTTTCTGGCTTCTCTTGAAGACTTCGACTTCCTTTCTGGTGAGAAAAAATAAAGAGGAAGGTGAGGCAGGGCTGGGGCTCTGTCCCCACTCTCCCCAGGACACCTCAAAGCTCAGGAATTCGGGATACAGGGGGAGGACAACAACCAGGGCTGATGATGGAATCCCTTTGGCTGGAAAAGACCTTTAAGATCACCAAGTCCAACCCTTCCCCCAGGGCCACCACCAAGCCCTGTCCCTCAGCATCACCTCTCCAGGGATGGGGACTCTCCAGGGATGGGGAAATAAATATTTTCCACCATGGGGGGTGGAAGGGACCTCCTGGAGATCATCACATCCAGGGCTGGCTGAGCTCTCACCCTTCTTCTGGTCCTTGGTCAAGGGGGGCAGCATCCTGTAGACCCTGACAGCACTGGAGCCTTTGTAGATGCTTTTATCCTTCACCTCTTCAATGTCTGGCAGGGAGTTCATGGCACAGCGGAAATTTGCCTTCCAGGTTTTGGGGTCGGGGTCTTTCTCCCCCACTTTGTACCTCCCTAGGAAGAAGGGATGTGGTCAAAGGTGGGATTTTCCATCCAGGTGCTGGTTCACAGGAAAAAAAGTAAGTTGGTTTTCCCTGTGTTTTTTTTTTTTTCTCTGATGGATACTCTGGGGGGTTGTGTAGCCACTTGGGGTGGAAGTGAGGAGAGAAAAAAAAAAATTTAAAAAAAAAAATGCTTTTCTTGAGATGTGGTGGTGGTTGAACCTGGCAGGCAGCCAAGCACATGCTCAGTGTCCTGTCCACCCCCTCCCCCAGTGGGATGGGGGAAAAAAATTGGGGGGTGGGGGGAGAGAAGAAATAAATGAAATTAAAGGGAAAAGTTGTGGGTTGTGAGAGAGTAACAGGTTGCATGGTATGAAGGTGTTAAGGTGATGTTAAGATGTTGAGAGAGAAAACCAGTTCAAGAGGGCAGAAAAGGGAGAGGAAATAATAATAATAATAACGGTGGTAATAATAACAATATTATTAATAATAACAATAATAACAGTACTATTAATTATAGATTATCCCAACCAACTGGTGCCCATTGGTGTTGCTCCCCACCTGCTGACCATCCCCAAGCAGCCACCACTGCTCCCCCCTCCAGCCTCCCCCTTTTTCTCCTGGGGGGGAAGTCCTGGGGTCCCAAATACCCCTTTGGGCTCAGCTGGGTCCCCTCCACCCCCTCCCTGGCAGGGTAAGACCCTCAGGGTGCCACCAACCCCCAAACACAGCAAAGGGGAAGGGAATGAACTCTGGATAAACAGGGAAGCAACTGAACTCTGGCCAGTTGAGAGGAGGGCAGGTAGCCACGTGACTACTGCTGGGAGCCAGGGGCCAGCACACACCTGTATGGATGGCCCAGCTCCGGAAGAGGCAGGCATCCTTCTCCATGTCCCAGCCATGCTTGGCTGCGTGTTTCCAGGGGATTTGAAATATCATTTTATCCTGCAGCAGAAAGCGGAATTAAAAAAAAAAAAAATATATATATATATTAAAAAAAAAAAAAAAAAAAAAAAAAAAAAAAAAAAAAAAAAAAAGGCATCCCATGCCACTTGCCAACAATGAGTTTTGGCCAAAACATTCCCAGGAGCAGGTGGGAAATTTTATAAACCCTCTGCCCTGCATCCCTTGTCCTCCAAACAAAAGGGGTTTGAGGAGTCCTGGAACTGGAAGAGCCACCTGGGTGGCCACAGGGTACAGGAGAAGCAATCAATATTGTCAACTTTATCCCAGAATCCTAGCAGGATGTCATCATCCAGGGTATTTCCTAACGGCAGGGAATCTCTTTTGGAAGATCCTGCAGGAATCCTTAGGAAAACCCGTCCTGGCTTCAGCGTCACTTGGGATGGAGAGGGGAGGTGCCGAGATCTGGGATAATCAGCAGCTTGGGTGCAGGTCCTGGCCTGTGCCCTCCCCACCAAAGGGAGGCAAAAAAGGGGTTTGGTTTTTTTTTTCAGGCTAAATCATAAAACTGGGAGTTTGAGAGCAGCTCCTGGAGTGGGGCAGGAGTTAAAAGAGACCTCGGAGCTCTCTTGGTTCTCCAGCATCTTCAGGCTGCTTTGATTTTAATTTAGCATTTTGACTTTTAAATTTTATTATGATGATTTTTCCAGGGGGAAAAAAAAAAAAAAAAAAGAATGGAACGACTCCATTCTGTACCCCCCGGGGCTCCCTTTTCTGGAGACAAAACCCGTTGGGTTTTTAAACGCAATATTCAGGTTTTCTCTCTGTTTTCCTTTCTTTATGATCTTGCCCCACGCTGGGTGTCACCTCAGCATGGTCAGTGGCAGAGAAGTCATAATAATAAGGGTGAGAATCCTAAGAAACCCCCCTCACCTTGTTAATCCATATCAGCCCTGGGATTTGGTTGGAATTAATCTGCATTTCCAGCCAGGGCCTCATGCGCATCCTGGACACGGGCATGGTGTCTAGGGGGGAAATAAAAGAGCAGCTGAAACCTCCCCCTTCTTCCCCCCCATTCTGCAGGGTCAGGCTCCCCCCTCCCTCCCTCCCCAGCCNCAGCTCCTGTCCCACCAAGAATCCAACCCCCATCCCAACAAGGATCCAGCTCCTGTCCCACCAGGGATCCAGCTCCTGTCTCCCAGGAAGGATCCAGCCCCTGTCCCACCAAGGATCCAGCTCCTGTCCCCCAGGAGGGATCCAGCCCCCATCCCACCAAGGATCCAGCTCCTGTCCCACCAAGGATCCAGCTCCTGTCCCACCAGGAATCCAGCTCCTGTCCTCCAGGAGGGATCCATCCCCTGTCCCACCAAGGATCCAGCCCCCACCCCACAGAGGATCCAGTTCCTGCCCCCCAGGAGGGATGCATCTCCTGTTCCCTAGGAGGGAACCAAGGGATCTACCCCTGTTCCCTTCTAGGATTTACGGGGATCCAACCCTTTTGTTTGGATCCAGTGTCAGCACTTTGCAGCCGGGAGAGGCAGGGGCAGTGGGAGGAAAAGCAGGAGAAACGGGAAATTTATGGAGGCTCCGAGGCGTCCGAGCAGCTCCTCTGCGCTGCAGCTTCCAGGGGATGGAGAGCTCCCAGCATGACCAGCTGCCCAGTATCAGCCCAGTTCCTCCCAGTGGCCAGGAGCAGAGGTAGGGGAGTGTTCCTGGGGTGCTCCCCCCCAGCCTCAGCTCACCTGCCTGGGGGCCACAAGGACCAGACACTGCCTGGACCTGCTCCGGGGATGGTTTGAAAGCCAGGGGCTCCCTGACAGCTGTAACGTGGGTGGTTTGCTGTTCTCAGCAGGGATAAACCCCGGGTTTGGTCTCTGCCCCCTTTGCTGGGGGGGCAAGGGAAGGGGAGGAGCAGCAGAGATGCTCTGCTGGCACCCCAGGGGGAGGCAGTGACACTGAGGGCTCAGGTGGCACCAGGCAGGGCCACGCAGGCATTTTTCCCAAACCAGAGGGTGGATTTTCCCCCCTGGCCTGGGCTGATCCCAAAGGAGTGTGTGAGGACAGAGGGGGTGCAGGCTCTGGCATTCTGCCCTCTCCTGCCCCTCGAGGATGGAGCTGAGGGGGGAAAAAGGGAAAAGGTCGGGAGAAAGTTCCAGAAACCATGGGGGTTTCTCCCCAGTCCACTGGAGATGGGTGAGGGGGAGCTCAGGTTTGCACCCGTTGCCTTCAAGGCAGCTCAATCCAGCAGAATATTTCAGCATTTTTAGTTATTCCCTTCTGCAGCCCTTTCCAGGTGGGTTTGAGGTCACCTGCAGCTGGAGGAGGGGTGGGAAGGGAGGGCAGGGGGGTTCCCACACGTTTCCTTCTTTTTCTTCCCACCGAGATTAAGGGAAAGGCCAAACTTGCATCCCAGTGAGAGGGCAAAAGTCCACTCCTCAGCCTAAGGAAACAGGAGTAGGAAGAGGTGACATAAAAGTGGCCTGAAAAAAAAAAAAAAAAAAAAAGTAGACGTTGGAAGGCATTTGAGGTTCCAGGCCAAATGTTATCTACAAATACAGACACAGCACCTCTTATGCAACCCAAATATTGACCAAACAGATAATTTTGTCAGTCCTTGCCCAAGCCCAAGCCTTCCTTTCATTCCCACCCCTACACCAATAACCCAGCAGCTCACTGAGTGGAGCAAGAAGATATTTAAAAAAAAAAAAAATTTTTTTTTTTTTTAGTTCTTATTTAAATTTCACCCCCACTTCTCTGAAAGTATCAACCAGGAATAACCCAACGCACCCTGAGAAGTCAATAAATACTTGGCCCATAAAAACCTTTCTGCTCCACCCTCTTCAGCACCCAGCCAGAACCTCCATGAATTCCAACATCCCGGATCCTCTGCAGAGCTCTGGGCCTGCTCTGCCTTTGGTTCAGAGGCCTTCTTGGCCCTTTGGCTCTGAACACCCTCTCACATTCCCCCTTTTTTTACATTCCCTCCAGGCTTGGCCAGTTCTCTGGGCTTTAGGGTCCACCAAAACGTGGAGAAACAGGTGGTTGGATGAAATCTTTTTATCACTTTTACCCTCCCAGTGCAGAGCTGGTGCCACAACTGGGCACGTGCTCCAGAGCCACCATCCAGGTAAGGTTGGAATCCCCAAAGTGTTGTTTTGGGGTGGTTTGGGGTTTTTTTTTGGGGGGAAGGAGCTTGAGAATGATGGAAAATATTCATGGTAGGCTTGCTTTGAAAGTTTTGGGGTTGGTTGTTTTTTTTTTCCCCTCCTCAGGGCTCTTGAATCCAATGAGGGGAAAAGGTCTGCAGAGGGGAGTCCCTGCTCCAGGACTGGGGAGATGATGGGAAGGGGGGGAGATGGGGAGATAGGGATGTGGGGAGGTGAGATGAGGAGGTAGGGACACGGGGACTTGGGGTACTGAAGAGCTGGGGCATGGAGAGCTGGGGAGATGAGGAGGAGGTGGGGACAGGGGCCAGGCAGCCCTGGGAGGGAGCAGAGCCCCGGGGCTGCACGCCTGGCTGGTGTTTGGGGTTGGATGGGGCTTGGAGCAGCCTGGGCTGGTGTTTGGGTGGGGGGACCCAACAGCCACAGGATGGAGCAGGGGTTTGTGGAGGGGAAGAGCAGGAGCATGTTGAGAGAGAGCCTCTTATCTGCTTCCTCGAGGGCCTGGCTGCTTCCTTCCACCACTGAGGGTGACCTCCCCAGCCCCACCAGCACCCACCAGTTCTCCCAGCCCCAGCCTTGTTCCTCCTTTCTACCTCTCAGAAGAGAAAACTGCCCTAAATACAGAGCCCTTCTCAGTTTTCTCCCCCTTTTTTTATTTTTTTTGCCTTCCTCCCCTCTCCCCACCCATCTCAGAAGCAGAGAATCATGGAATGGTTGGGGCTGGAAGGGACCTTTGGGATCACCCGCTTCCAATCCCAGGGGCAGGGACACCTTCCCCCAGCCCAGGCTGCTCCAAGCCCCATCCAACCTGGGCTGGGAGAGGGATGGAGCAGCCATCCCTCAGCTCCTCTGGAAAACCTGAGCCAAATTAAATGAAATGATTTAAGAAGCAGAGGGTGGGAGAGGCAGGGCTGGAGCAGGGGAGCTGCTCGGAGCTCTTCCCATTTCTTATAAATGCCTCCCTTACAGAAAGGAAGTTTGGCTGCAGCACATGGAGGGGAATGAATGTCAGAAATGTTGAAACCCTGCCCAGATGGCATGAGGTAATGCAGGGGGAGAGCTCTGACCCCCGGGCTACAACAAATATATCCTGGGATGGGCGCCTGGACGCTTCCTGGAACTGGGAAAACCCAATCTCAGGACCCACCAGCACCACTGCAGGCAAAGGGAAGCCACAGACTGACCCCAAATGAGCTTCTTTTGGGTGGGGGATGTGTGAAAACAAAATAATAACAATAATAATAATAAAAGGAAATTGCAAGAACTGGACTTGTGCCCCTGGACTTTCCCTGCTCCTTATTTTTCTCTCCCCCCTGCAGGACAGGGGAGCTCCCCCGAGCTCTTTGCTGAGACCCCAGGAGCTGCAGGCAGCTGGGCTGGGTTGGCCTGATGAGTTTGCTTAGTTAATAACTAACTAACTAACTAGTTAGGCCAAGGAGGCAGCTCCAGCCTCCTTGAACAGGGGGCAGGGGCCTTGGTTCCCTCTGGGTGCCCAGGAGAGCACCCCCAGCCTTCCCACCACCTGAGGCTGGAGTTTCATTTTCCTGAAGTTCTACCAGTGCAGCTGGGGTTGAGACAGCAGGAATAATAATAATAATAATAATTTTATAAAACGGTAAGTTGTGTGTTGCTGGTTTCTTGTTCTATTTCTGTGCTCTGAGGTCTGAAGGAGCCCAGGAGCCACCCCAAGAGGAGGGAAACCCAAGGGTGCTGTGGGCAAGGCTGGGGGTGCCTCTCCCCCTGCTCCTTCCTGGGAGGGTTTTCCCATTCCTGGCCTGAAAGGAGAGCTCCAGAGGCTGGGGTGACACCCAAGGGTGTCACCTCCACAGCTCCAGCTTTGTTTGGGAATGCTCCACCCTGTCCTGCTGGAAAGGGGCTGCCAAGGAGGAAGCTCTTGGAGTTGCTGCACAGCAGTGTTGGGATGGTGAGTGTGGGGATGGGATGGGATGGGATGGGATGGGATGGGATGGGATGGGATGGGATGGGATGGGACAGGATGGGAGGAGGG
>JAAWXA010000026.1:11866592-11902766 GCA_038090715.1 Florisuga fusca
TATAAGAGACAGGGATAGGATGGGATGGGATAGGATAGGATAGGATAGGATAGGATAGGATAGGATAGGATAGGATAGGATAGGAGGAAAGATGGGATAGGATAGGATGAGATGGGATGGAACAGGAGAGCAGAGGTGGGATGGGATGGGATGGGATGGGAGAGCAGAGGTGGGATGTGTTGGGGTGATCCAGGCTGGCACTGAGTGAAACCCCCATGAAACATCTCAGGCTTTATTCCTTTGGGGTTTTATTGGTATTTATTGGTATTTATTGGCCATCAACCTTGATGCAAACTGCAAACAGCTGCACCCAAAGAGAGATCCTGGCCAGAGCAGCAGCTGTGCCAGAATGACACCATTTCCCCCAGAAAAAGTCAAGTTTGGGGCTTTCAAGCCACCCAGAGTGGTTTCAGCCCATTCAGGGCCCCAGCACCCAGGTGGGACCCATCCTGCTGTCCCTCTGGGTGCTGCTTTGAGGTGCTGTGGGAGGGGGTGTGCTGGTTTCTCCTCCTGGGAATGGGAAATCTTCCTGAGCTGTCCAGGGAGTTGGGGACATCCCCGTGGGCCCCCTTGGTCAAACACCTGAAAGATTTCTTCTGCAAGAAGCACAAATATTTGAATTTTTTTTTTCATTTTTTCTGATTACTTTTATAGATTTTCTGATTATTTTGAGCCTCCTCTGATGTCCCCATGGTGACCCCACTTTTATCCTTTGGACTTTTTCCCCTTCTTTCTCACCTCTCCTCTGTTTTTCCCTCACCTCTTGCTTTATTTCCATCTCTTTTTTTTCCACTTCATTTTTTCTCTGCCTCTTTTCTTTTTCCTTTTTCTTCCCTCTTGTTTTTTTCCTCCCTTCTAGCCTTTTCTTTTTCTCCTATCCTCTTTTTTTCCCGTTTTCTCCCCTCCAGCCTTTTTTCTTTTTTTCCCCTCCTCTTTATCCTCTTTTTTTTTCCTTTTCTCCTCTCTACCCTGCGGGGTTTTTTTCCCATTTTCTCCTCTCCAGCCTTTATTTTTCCCTCTCTATCCTATTTTTTTTCTCCCCTCCTGCCTCCTTTCCCCTCCCTCCAGCCTCCTCTATTTATCTATTTATTTATCTCTCTTCTCTTTCCTTCTCTTTCCTTCTCTTTCCTTCTCTTTCCTTCTTCTTTTTCTTTCCTTTTTCTTTCCTTTTTCTTTCCTCTTTCTTTCCTTCTTTCTTTCCTTCTTTCTTTCCTTCTTTCTTTCCTTCTTTCTTTCCTTCTTTTTTTTTCCTTCTTTTTTTTTCCTTCTTTTTTTTTCCTTTTCTTCTTTTTCCTTTTCTTCTTTTTCCTTTCCTTTTTCCTCTTCAGGTTTTTCTGTCCCTTTGGTCAGCAAATGGGGATGATGAGGAGGAGGAGGTGAATTTCCCTGGGGCTATGTTTCCTCTAGTTGTTTTTCTCTGGATGTCTGACTGAGCCTTAGGATGAAGAGGCAGCTGCTGGGGGGGGTTCTGCAGGCTGNAGGGAGATGGGAGGGAGGAAAATTTGGCTGGAGGGGGGGGACATCCCTGGGGTGACCCTCAGCATCCTCCCGGTCCGGATCCTGGGGAACATTCCCGGGGGTCCGGGGATGATAAACCCTGCCTGGGCGTTTTTCTCCCCAAAAACCCCACGGAGGAGGAGGAGGAGGAAGAGGAAGAAGAGCGCATTTTGCATTTTTTTTTGTCGCCTGTTGCCACCTGCAGGCAGGCAGTGGCCTTCCTCCTCCATAAAAAAAAATTAATATATATAAAATCTATGTAAAAATTAAAATAAAAAAAAAATTTAAAATACGTTTTAAAAATTTTCAGAGCAGGTTGAAGCTGTGGGTGGAAGCTGCAGGTGGAAAAGGAGCAGGAGTGCTGACACCCTGACCCCGAAAATCCATTAAAAAAAAAATTAAAAAAAGAAAACAAATGAAAGGAAAGGCTTGGAAAGGTTGTGCTGCTTCATTTCTTTTTCCTCTCTTCAAAGCCCTGCTCTTAAGGAATTAATTGGTGCTGAACAAATTATGTTAATGATATTTTATCTCATATTTTACTTTGCATTTTACCTTCTATTTTACATTTTATTTTATAGTTTTTAATTTTATTCCATTTGGTTTTTTTTTAAATTTTTAAATTAATGTTTTATTGTTTTATATTATTTTGATATTATTATATTTTCTAATCATTATATTTATTATTACTTTATACCATTATATTTTTATATTTTTATTATTTTAACTTTTCTTTTATCTCTGCCTGTCTCCAGGCAGCACCCAGGGGTCACCTGGTGGCTAAGAGGCCGGAGGGGACCCCAGGAGGGAAGATCCTGACCCTTTGGCTCTGGCCAGCATCCAACCCCTGCTCCATTCCATCTTCTGCAGCATCCCAACTCCAGGATTTTTATTTTTTTCCCACCAGACTGCAGGGATTGTTCAGGTTCTGAATGAATGTTGAGCTTTGGCATCCATCGAGGTCATTTTTGGGGTGTTTTGGGCTCAGGACAGCTCAGTGGGTTTGCTCTCCAGCTGAAACCATTTCCTACCTTGGAAACATTCCTTTGGGAATGGCAAGGGCTGGAATTCCTGTTGCATGCCTGGGGGGACTCTGGCTTTTTTCTCTTAAGGGTTATTTATTTCACATTAGGAACCTCAGCAGCTGGTTTTTTTTTCCCCTCTGCTTGGAGTCCCTTGGGCCAAGTTGGAAAATCAGGGGGGGGGATGCTTGCTGAGATGCAGGGGGACAATTTTAAAGATTAAAAAAAAAAAAAATAAATAGGGAGAGAAATCAGTGAAGTTTTCTGAGGTCTCCATGGCCCATCAGCCCAGGGTCTAGCAGGGGATAACCAGCTCTGATAAAGGAAAATCCAAGGGAAAAATCAGCTGAATGGGTTTTCATTTGTGCATCATCAGAATTTTAGTTTCCTCAGTTCATGATGAAAATAATAATAATAATAATAATAATAATAATAAATGATAATAAGATGATGATGATGACAATAGCAGCTTTAATCATCAGTTTCTAGCCCTTCACTACCTCCTTCAGCTCAAGGATTAAAATCCTTCAGCTCTGCCCTTGGCCATCAGAGCTTTGCCAAAAAAACCTGGATTTGCTCAAGGGGGGGGAAAAAGCTTGGAAGAAATTCTGGGGGGGGGAGAGAAAGGCTGAGTGAGACAAACATTTCTCCACTTTATTAAAGGGAGGCAAAATACAGAATAAATATTCTCTCCAAAACCCACACCTCTGTCAGATGCTGCAGAATCCCTCAGAATTTTACAAATCTGCCCTGCCAGGTTGGGAGACAAAGGGGGAGTACTTAAAAAAAAAAAAATTAAAACCCAAACCAACCAACCCAACCCCAACCCAAACCTTTTTTTTTTTTTTTTCTCATTTGAGTTGCCAGCCATTCCAGGAGCTTTTCAGGCTACACTCTTTTGAGGCTTTTGGATGCTTTTCGGATGAAGGTTGTCAGCTTTTGTAGGAATATTGTTGCTTTCCTCCTTTCTGTGTCACACTGGCCCTGAAAAGGTCATTAAGAAAGGTTCAGGGTTGATGTTTAATTGGTCCTGGAATAATTTTGTGAGTGATGTGGTTGGTCACACGTGGGGATCTTCATTTGAGAGCTGGGGCAAGCTGAAGGCCAGAGCAAAAAAACTCTGAAATAACACCAGGATTTCTTCCTCCTCCAGCAAAATCCTTGCCTCTGGGCTTGAGCTCTGAATCATGGCTCAGATTTTATCACAGCTCAGCTGCAAGGTCTCTGCTAGACAAGAAAGGAGCCTCCTACCCCCTCTGCCAGGCCCGGGGTGAGCGACAGCTTCAGCCTTTCCAATTTTTGGAAAAAGCCACGGAAGTGTTGGGTGTCTGGGTGAGTTCTCAGCTGTTCCACTCCTGCGAAGATTGTGCTGACACAGCTGGAATCCTGGAGATGGGAGAGAGAGCGGAACTGGGAGACACGAATTTGTATTTTTGTGGCTCATCCAAAAAAACCCACCCCGAGCCCCAGCCAGCTGCCTGGGTGGCAAAAGGAAGAAATTGTTCCTGGCCTCGGGGCTGAGAGCTGCAAATGTCAGAGGCAAACATGCTTCCCTCTGAGCACATTTATTTACTCTGCAGATGGAAACCTGGCAAGATGATGGTTCCTGCTAAGGGATGAAGAGGTCCAGCTGAAGCAGCCGAGGACTCAGCCCCCGGGAGCAGTCTGATGTCTCACATCTGCTGGTGGCCCCAGTTTGGGTGGGGGATGATGCTTTCTGCCCCAGCAGCTCAAGCTGCCTGCACACCAAAGAAGAAAAGGACCTGAAACTCCTCCAGACATGAATTTCTCCATGGCAGGAGAGATGGGGGCAGTGCTGGTGCTCCCCTCTCCAGGCCCTTTTTGCCTTCTTTTTTCCTCTAGGAAGCAGTAGCTGGGGTTTGTCTCCTAAACCTGATGGTCTGGGCATGGGGGGGAAAAGGAGGACCCAAATGGAAGGAAAGAGGGATGATGGAGGAGAAAAGAAGGAGAGGATGTGACCACCAATGGCAGGAGCAGCTTGAAGTGTCCCGGGAGAGGAAAATGATGCCAAATGGATGAAGAACTCCCAGGGATGCAGAGAGCTGCTGAAAGCCAGCCTCACACTCAGGAAGTTCTTGGCCAGCACCTTGGCCTCCTGTTAATCATTGCCTGATGAGGAAGATGATTTTTTTTCCCACTCCTTTGCTCGGGAAGATGCTCCAATCCTTCCCTCCCTCCCCACGGAAGTTCTTGGTCATCTCCGTCTGGGAAGTGCAGGTGAGACCAGAGCAGAGCTGGGGACCAGGGCAGGGAGGGGGTGAAAAAGCTGCCATCCCCTGGCACAGCTCATTCTGGGGCTGTTTGCATCCTGGAAACCTCAGTTGGGTCCCAGGCTGAGGTTTGGGGTGAGTTTGAGCTCTTCCAGAGCTCCGGGGTTTGAGCTCTGCTCCAGGGAGAAGGGGAGATTCCTCCCATCTCCTGGAGAAGGAATGGGATGGATTTGCCACCAAAAAAAACCCAAAAAAATCCACATCCCCACCCCCTTCTCCTGTACTGAATGAAGAGCTGGGGTTGTGTCCCCCCAGCACCCCCCATCCCGAGGCACAGCAGGAAAAAAACCTCAGGAGCTGGAAGTCAGCCTCAAAAAAAGAGATTTTACACCCAGGGACTGGAAGGCAAATCCCTTGGGAATGTGAAATCAGGTGGGAAATGCCAAAAGGAGAGTTGGAAGTTCAGGGCAAGTTGATGGACAGCGGGGAACTGACCCCATCCTCCAGCCCAGGGGGGGATGCAGCTGCTGAGCCCTTTGCTGCTGGGCAAGGTCCCCAAAAGCCATTTCTAAAAGCAGAGAAAAGGCAAAAAAAAAAAAAAAACTGGGAAGAACTAATTCTGCAGGCAGAGAAGCAAGAGATGGGAGTTTGAACTTTTTAACTGCCCTTTGCTTGAAAACCTGGTTCAGAAAATCCTTCCCTGTGTGTGTGCTCAGCAGGAGAGGGACAAAAACACAGAAAAAAAAAAAAAAAAGATTTGCTCCTTGGCCACTATCCTGTGGCAGCATCTTTTTCTTTGACTCCACACGTGGTTGGTTTTGGTATCATTTTATATCTATTTGTATCATCCTATAGATCATTTTAGTTGTATTTCTGTATTTTAATAACATTTTATACAACGTTTTTCTATAATTGTATATTTGTATAGAAAAATACCAACATATATTCAATATTTTTTTTGTTGTAATAGCTAGTTTTGTAGTAAAGCATAGTAATGCTTTACGTGTTTATTAATATTATTATGTCTTTATTAACGTTTTGTATCATTTTATATCTTGCAGCAACTTTTCACATCTTCAACAGCATTTTCCATCAGAAAGCAGCTGTAGGTAAGGCCAGCACTTGCTCTGAAATAGACTCTTTTAGCAGATCACTGGAACTGCCTCGATTTGCCCTGACTACATTTCTGTTTCTGCTTTAAGAAAGGAGTTTTACTTACATCCATATTGCCTGGA
Organism: Florisuga fusca; assembly: GCA_038090715.1. Lineage (NCBI taxonomy): Eukaryota > Metazoa > Chordata > Aves > Apodiformes > Trochilidae > Florisuga > Florisuga fusca. The sequence goes on from JAAWXA010000026.1 coordinate 11,872,575, forward strand.
GTTTCAATCCTCAGGCCCTGAAAAAAGAGCAGACCCATTACACCCCCCAACAACTCAAGCCCCCGCATCCCTGACACACGTTTTGTTGCCTTTCCAGGGAGTGAAAGGATTCCAGAAGGAGGGAATTCCGTGGATGCCAGCTGGGATTAGAGGAGGGGGAAGCTGGACCTACCTGCCTGTCCTTTGCCATCAGGTCATGGATTTGCTGGAGGGAGGAGAGGAGCTCAGCCAGGGGGGAAGCAGCTGAGATGCCCCCAGCCAGCAGGAGAAGGTAGAGCTGGGTCCTCATCCTCCTGATGGGCTCCAAAAACCTGGAAATACTCCTGGATCCACCCCTCTGCCATTTTATAGGCTGTCTGCAAGGAAACCACTGTTTAGGTTGATTTTTTAAACTGATAAGGGAAAAAAAAAACATAATAGTGCTAGAGGCCATGTGTTGAGACTTTCTGGCAGAGAAAGGTTCCAGTAAGTTTGGTGCTGAACAATCCTTACCCAATCCATCAGCATTTCTAGAGAAGGAGGTAATACTGACCCCAGGATGTGGCCTTTCCATTTTCCAGCCCAGAATGACCCAAAGCATGAGTGGGCTCCTGGAATTTCCCTGGAATCCCCTCAGCTCCTGGTGGGACACAGGCAGTGATTCCGGAACCACCACAAACCCACCTCCCACCCAGGGACCCCTGCCCAGGAAGAGGGAAGGGCAGGGTTTGGTGGGAAGGGCTGGTCCAAAAGGCAGGTATTCCATCCTCAGGGACTCATTCCCAGCTGGAGCAGGTGCTGGGTGCTCCCAGGATGGGTCCTCTTGGGGAGGGGAGGAGGGAGGTGGGATGTGTGTTGTTCCAGCCCCCCAGGCCAGGGCTGGGGAGAGGATTTTGTCCCCTCGTGGCCAGGGGAAAGCCACCAGGTGGGTGAGGGGCATGTCTGTGGCCTTCATCCATTGAGGAACTATGGCTAGTTAGCTGGCCAAAGTGGCTAGCTCAGTGACTCCTGTGTCCTCCTTCCCTGGCATCCTTTCTGATGGCTTTAAAAAAAAAAAACCCAACAAACAAAACCAACAATGTCCATTTTCCAGCACTTCCAGCCCTTCCTTTCTGCCAGGTTCCTGCCAGGGCAGTGGCTGTGGTGGCCCGTGGTCCAGCCTTGTCCCTAGATCTGCTGGCCCCAGGGGATGGCCAGGTGGCCCAGGGCCAGATGAAGAAGATACTTGGCAGCAGGGGAGGCAGGAGCCAGGGGTGGGTGTGTGGGTTGGCCCTGACCTGCCAGCTGCCCCATTACTCCATCCTTCCCAGGAATAGTTGCTTTTTTTTTCATGCTTCTTGCTCATCTGGAGAGCTGTTATGGCTCAGACCTTTCTTTCTCCCCCTTCTCTTGGTATTTTTGGCCACTTCTGCAGAATCCCCCCACAACTGGGTGAGTGTCTTTTTTTTTTGTCTTTTTTTTTTTGTCTTTTTTTTTTCCCCCTCCCTCTGAAAACTTTGGGGTTTTTGTGACAAGCAGATAATTCCCAGTTCCCCAAAACCTACAAGCTATTTTTAGTGCAAGTAGCACTTCCAGCTGATCTCTCAGCAGGGCTTTGGCCAGGATTGCTCCTCCACCACTGCCTGGCCACCAAAATCATCAGAGTTTGCCATGCAACGGGGTTGGTTTTTCTCCTTTATTTTAATTTTTCCTCTCCTGCTGGTGATAGCAGAACTGCTCCAGGGTTGGGTTTTCTCTCCATGCTGCCTTGGTGTCCCTCTTCACATCTTCCAGCCTTCCCTTGCTTATTCTTCAGATGGTTTGGGTTGGCTTTTTGTTTGCAGGGCAAGGGAAGCAGCAAGTTCTGACACACACACCCCCCAGCTGTAATTCAGAGCCTGGTGGAAAGCATGGCAGTGCCCAGGGGTGGTGGGAAGAGGCACACAGGAACCAGCAAGCTGTCACCTGCTGTGTCACCTCCACATCTTTTTTTTTTTGCTGGCTCCATGGGCTGGAAGCTGCAAGGGTTTGCAGGAGGTGCTGCTCCTTCATCTCAATAAGGTTGTGATGCTCAGATAAGGTCTCTTTACCCTTGCAGTGGATGTGGTGCAGCAGCTTCTGCTTCTCCAGCCTCCCAGGCTCCAGAAAAATGGAAATTGCTCTCAAAGGATCTGCCTCCTGATCTGTGTGTCTTTAAATTCCCTCAGGTGGATTCATCCAAGCCTTGACACATGCTCTAATCCTTCTAGTACACAAAACCCACAATAGAATTCATATGTTTAAATTGTTTTATTCACTATACTTTTGAACACGAGCCCTCTGAACAAATATAAAAGCTCTCTATAAATAAAATAAATATGTTAAAACCTGCAATCAGACAAATATCTGATAATGCACCTAGGGAACATACATGCCAACTTTGTGCTGTCTCTCCTTGCAGTCTTCCATCAGAACCAGCTCTAGTGTTGGGAAAGGACCTGCCCACCTTGCAGGGTTGCCACCACCACCCTCCAGCAGAGCTTCTAGCACTCCTCATGGAGCTTCTGGAAAAACCTCCTGTAGGTCTTCAGGGCCCTCCGCCGGGGCTTCCAGGCCGTGGGGCAGGAACCCCCTTCCTCAGGTTTCTAAAATAATAATCATAAGAAAACAGGCTCATTTCCTATGTTTTTAAAACAAGGGGGCATTTTTACCTCTCTAATCCCTAGAAATCCCTGATGAGACACTTACTCTGGGTGCTTTATTCAAAGTTGATGTTATGTGGTCCGTGGCTTTCTCCATCAGAGAAATGCGTGTTCTCGTTTGCTCGTCCTTCATGTGATCTTTCAGCCACTCTATGGCCTTGTTAAGGTGACAGGGAACGTGGCTGCACTAAAAAAACAATACAGGGCAAACAGCAAAATTACATTCTGCCAAATAAGTTCATTTTTACCTTCCCTTTAACTCAGTAATTAGCCCCGTGGACAGCAGAAACCAAAATTACCCATTGCCTGCTCTGTTGCAGTACAAAGAGGGAAAGGGGTACTTGCCTCTCTTTTCTGGGATTTGATAAAAAATTGCAAAAGAATTGTAAAAGAGCAATAAAATCCCTCGGGGCTGGCTGCAGTTTTGTCAAAATCAAACTGAGATTAGATCTGCTAATTGCTTTTCACAGCTCCTGCCCCCATGCGGGAGGACAGGAGCACCACGCTCTTCTGCCTAGAAGGTGCTTTTCTTCACCTTCTTTAAAGTTGCAAACTCTAAATATATATTTATTTATTTTTTCTCTAAAGAGAAGGCCTCCCAACAAGAGGCTGCCTCTTAGTTCTTTTTCATGAACCTTTTTTTGGTTGCAGTTCACCAAGCCGGAGCGATCCGGCTGCAAACCACTGATCATCCAGAGCTCTGTGATGTGACCACTTGTCCTGGCTGCAAATTGCTTCCTTCAGAGCCAAACTCCATGGTGCTCTGGAACACTCAGCTCCTCTGCTTGCCAGGAGGTAAGAGCAGTTCAGCTTTCCCACTACTAACCATAGTCCTCACCTTCTGCTCCGGATGGCAGCGGGGCACAGGCAGGGGCTGCACCTTGCAAAGTGATTGAATTGGATGGGATTGCTCCTAAACACACCTTTAGCACTGTATTCCCTCTAGGTGAGATTCAGCCTTTTTTTAGCAGTTTAACTCTCACTTTCTCTCAAAAATCTGCTACAAACCCTCTTCATTTTCCAAAGGATTAACAGCACTTAATATTAATAAGGAAGCTTTAAAAGTCTTACCCGAAACTTCTTAGCGGGGACTGGAAGAAAGACCTAAAATATTGAGAGAAAAAAAGAAAAAAGCGTTAGAAGGCATTTCTCTTCTAAGTGCCTGGCACATTGTTAAGCATCTCTAACTACCTATCACCTTCATCAGGTTTTTCTATTTCTGAACTTCCTTTGGGGAAACAATTGCTTCTGAGAAGAGGTTGACACGCAGTGCTTTCAGCACCTCGGCTTTAACAAACAAAACACAGGACATGCAAACCAGAGCTGAAACTCAGCCCAGGCTCGACTTCATAACTTCCACCAAAACTGCAGAAAACAAAGAAGAAAAGACAGTTACCCACCTTCTTGCTTGCTAGAGCCACCAGATCCTTGAAGTTCTCTTGAAATTCTTCTGTTGCGCTGCCCGTTGAGCCCGAGAAGCAGCAAGTCAAGAAGAAGAGACAGAGTAACAGCATTTTCCCCCCCAGGAAAGCCAGGTTTGATTTATGCCTTTTTAATACCACGTGCTGCCTATTTATACTCATGTCCACCTTGAGTATTAAATTGAAGGGAAAGTTTTCTCATCGAGGAAAAGGCATGAGGAGAGCGGGTGAATTATCCTGGGCGCTGTGGGATGCCTCAGTGGGGAGAGGTTGGGGGTTTCCTTCCCTCTGACATCAAATAAGGGGAAAACACCTTTGCAGATAAGAGGTGCCACTTTCTTACACGATACCAAAAACTCATCAGAGGAAACAGGAGCATCCTTGTACAACACACATCTTTGTGGTTCTATTCTTTCACTTTGCATCATGTAATCGAATAGCTGGAAACCCTCAGTAGTTCTTACATTCCACTGGGTGATAGGGCATCCCTTGGTCAGGAGGGTTTTCTAAATAAAAACTGCAGGTCTGGGTGCAGTAAAAAATAAGAGGAAATTCTTAGACATACACAGAGCCTCAGAGCACCAAAGCAGTTGGACTTCTTTAGCTTTCCTCTTGCCGCTCTCTGAAATGCAGCGTCTCATCCACAGCACGGGTTTAATCACCAAGCACCAAAAGTTAATAAAAGCACAATAGGCATGAAGAGTAGAAATGGCATCAAGTAAAAACCTTGTTTCAGCCTAGAGAAGTCCCTCAACGTTAGTGGAAAAACTCAATGTACTGACAAATACTGAGGTGCCTACAAACGGTTAAACTGCTTTCAGATGCCTGGCAAGGCGCTTGTGAGAGGGGTAACAGTCACCCTTAAAAGGTTACAATTTTCCAGCAATTTTCAGACAGATCACTCCACAGTGTGAGAGAAGTCATCTGCTTTTCCATAGCTATCTGCTCGAGAGTCACAGAGAGAAAGGAGACCTGGTAAGCAGCAAAGAATTCATTTCTCAGCACGTGACTTTACAAACGGATCGCTGGAAGTCTTGTTGAAGACACTGCTGACCTAACTCTTCAATGGATCTTTTTAAGGCTAAAAAACCTATTCCTGGCCTAAAATTCAGCAAAAGAATTATAATTACAGGTTAAAAAAAACCCCAACATTTTAATCCTGACCGAAACAGCTGCTGAAAGAGCTTTGAACACGAGGGACATAGAGCTGTCAGAGCACATCCAAAGGGAGGCGAGAGGCCACCAGCTGGAAATGTGTGGATCCTGGAGGAGCCTGGAGGAATAACACAACATTTACCTACATTCCTGAATAGAAATCAGCACAGAAATCAGGCTACTTAGAAAGACAGGACACTGAGTAAGGTGGGCTCTTGCCTGAGCTGGTAAGGCCACTCTTCCCTGGAGTCAGGAGGGATAAAAAGCATCTCTGATCAACTAGGCAGAAGAACAGATCTTCAGAAAGGTTCCCCTGTCCTTCAGTGTGGACAGAAGGCAAGCATTTTGCCATAGTTCACAAATGCTGGTAGTTTGACTAAAAAAATAGCAGTGTAGATATTGGCATGTCTATCATAGACAGCCAATATTTTAGTATATTTAACATAATTAAAGGGGAAAGTGCTTCTTCTTTCTCTGCTGGTCAATAACCTAATCTTTCCGGCATCTGAACCACCAAGAATGTCTCAGCCATTTTGGAAATCATGACAAATTTTGCCCCAGATTGACTGTGCACCTGACTTGGGAGAGAAAGAAGATGCAAATGATTTTTAATACCAGGAAACTTGTGTCCATCATCCACGGAGAGAACCAGGGCAGTTCTTTGTCTCCCCATACAAGGAGAGTGGCAGAATGTGAACAGAGGAGGAGTCGTGACATTATGGGAGGTACGTGGGAGTGGAATGGAAAAAACTATCTGGTGGCAACATAGGATAAGTGTCTCCCTGGGCACCCCACTGGGGCAGGCACAAGGAGATCAATATTTAAGGTTCCATCCCCAGCTGAGGGCAAAATTTTCCCATTAGATTTTGTGTCGTTACTTTTCCTGTAGGGCCGAGTGAGATCAGAACTGACAGTTGGTAGGAATTGGGGGAAAAAAAAAAAAAAATCAGGTAAGTGATGATATTGTAGTGGTTAGAAAAGCGTTAAGGGAGGATGGGCAGCTGGAGGGAAAATGCTGACCCAAGATTCTGTGAGATATGTGGTGCAGTGAGTGAAGAGACGAGGTGGACTGCGAAGAAGGACAAAATGATGTGGCTGGGGCAGCAGCTCTTGAGGAGCCAGCTGAGCATGGGGGTTACTCCTCCAGGCCTGGCTCAGAGCTGAACTGAGTCTGCAAGTCAGGGGAGGATGAAATCTCCCCCTCTGACTCTCTATAGAATGATGCATTAAGTTGGACATAAAAAGCAACTGGGAATGAAGGTTGCCTCTGCTGGGGGTTGGCCTTTTGAACAAGAAACATATGCTGAAGACAGAAATTAAGGTGATTCTATTAAATGAATGGCAGAGTAAGACAAAACTTAACCCTGACTGCTGTGCCTGCATCATGCCAGAGTGACCTCACATCCTTGTCTGATGAGAGTTCATCCCAGAAGAAGACAGGGAGCCCGGGTTTAGTAAAGCCCAGTGTCAAACAATAACATATGGGTTCATCTGGAGAAGATGTGAAAGCAGTAAGGCAGATGACTAGTTTACTCATCTTACTGGGCTAAGAGTCATGTTGAAATGGCAAACTAGTAGGCTGAAGAAGGAAAATAATGAACGTAGTCTCTGTCCTACTGTCTTTAACATGGTCACTGAGCAGCTGAGTAAAGAACCCAGACAGTGGGGGGAGAGCCTGGCCTGATTATTCTGGGAAAAATGAAGGCTGAGAATGGGTCAAGTCTATAAAAGAGACTGGGAGGTAAGAGCAGGAAGAAAAAATCTTGGATGCAGGACGATGTTGAGATAAATTCAAACAGGGAACACTCCGCCACCAGATATTTGGGCTGGAAATACAAAAGTTTGTAACTGTGGGGTGTTCTTCTACCCAGTGTTCCAACCAGCTTTATAAAGGATCATTAATCAGTTTCTAGAAGGCATGACAGGAAAGGACACGTTGCAAGAGACTGGAAAGAGTGACTCAGGTTCCTGAGCTGCTCCTCAGCCTCCCATGTTTATACTTTGATCCTCACACATCTGTACAAGCCCAAAGGCAACAGCTGTGCCGAGTGTCACCCGGAGGAGATCCAGCAAAAGGGAAGACATCATTCCCACTGAACCATCCCACAGCAGAATAAACACTTCTTGAGAAAACAGATTTCACACTGGGAGGAAAGCAGAGTGTGTGTAAGAGAAGCAGCACTGACAACCAAGTCTCCCAGTCAATGACTTCTGAAAAATACCACCAAGGTCGGCCGGAGTGCAGAGCCGGAACGTGGCGTGTCCATCATCCAACAGCAACCTGGGAAACCATTCCCATGGAGAAGGCCCCAGCAGCAGAGACTGATGTATGGCCTGAGCAACCATGAGGAGGCAGCTGCAGGGCAGGAGACACTGCCTAAGTGGGGAATAATCTAGTATCACCTATACAGAGGTGTACACAGAGAAGCTGCGCCTGCTTCTGACAGGTGGGTATGACTTTTAGCTTGGACTTGGGCAATATTCTTCCTGCCTGCTGTGCCAGCACCATCTCAGTGAAGACAGATCTAGTATCTCACACCTCTTCTGGTCTCAAGATCTGCAGTGGCCGTAGCTCATGTTTTGTGATCCTTTTTCACACTGGTAAAAAACAGAATTACAACCAGGGAGAAAGCTAAATCGACAGCCTGGCCCTGCACTCAGTCATGGAGGAACTCCTGGTCTCCAGGAGTCATATAAAAAAGTCCTAGAGAAGGGAGGAAGGGGCAGCCTTCTGCCTTTTTTTGTGGTCCTGGTTGGATTTGTTTCTAACTGGAAGATGAACAGGGACCACGGAGCAAAGAGGAAGAGCTGATTCTGGCAGTGGATGTGGGAATAGATGGGTACAAGAGGGCAGAGGAGTCTGGATCCTTACAGCACTCTCTTAGGTGACTTCTTAATGTGTTTTTGTGTGTGTGTGTGTGATCATTACTAGCAATGTTTTTCAATGACCTAAAATTGTGAGAGATTTGACTTCTCATTATGGAAACAACGTTCGGGTGCACGAGTCCAGGTTTGGCTTAGAATTTGGGATTTTCCTAGCAGCCAGGATTTTTCCTCAAATACTTCTCCAGGACAGACTGGAATGTTGAAAAAAATTAATGAGATATGCTAAGATCATAAATGTCAGAAAATCAGCAGTGTTAAGGGTTGGAGTTTTCATGGGCACACAGGAAAGGACAGATGATGGTTGAGGACTTCACCAGAAGCAGCTGAAGTTGTTTGGGTTGCAGGGAAAGTGGTTGTTTCCCCTTTCACTGCTTACTTCAGAGTAAGAAACAACTTACACATTCTGAAGTGATTTGAAGTTTTACTTCCTCAGGGTAACGAGGAACAACTCTTGCAGGAAGGTTGCTGTCATTTTATCCAGTAGTGAGCATGCATACTGCCCGTTGATTATACAATTTCTTTCCCTATTTTTCATATGGATTTGAAGGAAACTCTCCCCCCAAATTACATTTAAACAGAGCAACCCTACAATCAGGTACATAGCCACGCTTTACCTTTTCCCTGCACTGCACACAAGAAGATCAAGGTGGAATTTCTGCAGTTTGTATTCTAGATCTCTTACTCAGGAAGGTGAATTACCAGGTCACATCAGACTTGTCAAACCATTTCCTGACTCTCCTCTGTGGCTGCGAGAGGGAGGCAGCACACTGGCACTGCCACCAGCATCATGCTGAACCACTGCTCACCCACAGCCCCAAAAACTGGTGGAACTACTCCAGCACGTACTTACTAACAGAGTTACTACCAGGACTGGTGTTGCTGGGGCAGCTCTGAGGATCCTCGATAGAATCATCACAGAATCTGCAGAGCTGGAAGGGACCCGTGAGGATCATCAAGTCCAACATCTGGCTCGGTGTGGGACCCCAGGAATGACACCACGGGTCTGAGGGTGTCTCAGATCTCGGTGCTGGTTCTGATTCAGCACCACGTCACAGGCAGGATGAGAGGACATCAAAGCAGCTTTGGAAAGGTGGCTGCTGAGCCAGAAGCACCGAGCTGGATTGCTGCAGGGAGGTCTGTAAAAGCTGTTCAGCACCCCAACCACACACTCCCCCCCCCCAACTTAAGTACCCCCAGGTCTCCACTTCATCAGACTGCTGGAAAAAATGTGTTGGGGTTTTTTTTTCTGCTTGATGACAGAGCTGGGAGCTTTCTCTTCAAACACCATGACCCCTCTGCTCTGAGGAGCTGGGACCAACTGGAGTTTTCCACTGTCCCAGCACCAAGGGGGGCACCAGGCTGGAAACCCTCTTGAGTTATTTTCCAATTGTTTTGTGTTTGTAATAAAAGTCCTGGTGGCTCTTTGGCTCTTCAGCATGGGGTAGGGGTGGTTGGGAATTGCTGGGTGTCACTGGTGGTCTCCTGGACAGGGGTGGGTGGAAGAGGCTGGGGATGAGGAAAGGGTCCACGGGGATGAGGAGAGGGGTTTGGGGGACGAGAAAAGAGGGAAGGAGGAGGAGAGGGTCCATGGGGATGAGGAAAGGAACCATAGGGATGAGGGGAAGGGCCATAGGGATTAGAGGGGAAGGGCCAAGGGGATGAGGAGAGAGTTTTGGGAGAAAAGAGAGGGGATGAGGAGAGGGGTTTGGGGGATGACAAGAGGGGCCATGGGGATGAGGANGCAGCGGGGTTGGGGGGTGTAGGAAGGGACACCCCCGCCATCGCCTTTCCTTGGAAAATATCCACCCCCGCTGCAGCGTGGGGCTCCGGGAGGGAAAATCCCGCTGCTCCCGCCCCCCTGTATCCGCCGGTAGCTGCTGGGTGTTCGCTAGGAAATGCCCCGGTCCCTCGGTGCTAGATGAGGAGAACTTGGAGGGGAGAAGGGGGAAACTTGGAGGGAAGGGGAGAACCCTAAGGGAAGAACCTTGAGGGGAGAAGGGGAGAACCTTGAGGGGAGAAGGGGAGAACCTTGAGGGGAGAAGGGGAGAACCTTGAGGGGAGCAGGGGAGAACCTTGAGGGGAGCAGGGGAGAGCCTGAGGGAAGGGGAGAAGGGAGAGTCCTGAGGGGATGGGGAAGCCTGAGGGGATTTGGGGTGAGCTCTGAGGGGTGCAGGGCAGAGCACATCAAGCGAGGCTCGTTGGGCCGTGTCAAACAGATGAGAAACAGACTCCTGCTTCTTTTTGATGTTGGTTTTCACCATCCTGAGGGTCCATCCAGCTCCCAGCCATGCGGTGGTGTCCCTGGGGATGTCACTGTCACCCTGTGGCTAGCAGGGGTGATGCTGAGGGTCGCCGTGGGTTTTGAAAAGGAAAAACTCTCCGTGGGTCTGCCTTTGGGGTGTTCAGCAGAGCATGTGCGTGGGGTTGGGTCTGGGGAATGAAATCCCGGGTTTTTTCTTGCTGTTTTCAGCTTTTGGTTTCGATTTAATGATAAGCCTGTGGCACTGCTCTTAACCTGGAGTGGGTTTGCTTCTCCTTCGGGTGCTCTGTCCCACAACTGCAGCTGTAAAAAAAGCTGTGCTTTTAGAGATGCTCCTGACATTCTGTGCTTGGGCAGGTGTGCTGTCAGCTTGCAGTGACACGCTGTGATTTTTGCCTCCCGAAGCCTTATTCATAACGTTTAGGCTTTCTGACCTTGGAAAAGAAGGAATTCTGCAGCAATGTCAAAGATCGAGAAAATGAGTATCCTTGGAGTGAGGAGTTTCGGGGTAGAGGATAAAGACAAGCAAATCATCACTTTCTTCAGTCCATTAACTATTCTGGTGGGACCAAACGGTGCAGGAAAAACGGTAAGGCTTACTCCAGGAGGGATTTTGTACTCTAAATAGCCCTGAAAGGCCTCAAAATATGGATAAGGGCTGACAGAAAGGCGTTAGTAGTATTGCAAAAAATTTGCTGTTTATTGTGAATACTGTGGGGTTTACCATTATTTCTCTCCTGGGTTTTGCAGAGGGTATGTGCTGATTGGTATATGATGCAGGAAATTGATTCAGATCCTGTTTAAAACTGGGTTTGCAAAGGATCTCATGATACTCAAAAATAAGATGTTACTTCTGATTTGTTTCTCCTTGCATATTCAACACCTTTCCAAATATTTGGGCTGCTACTGTGGTTTTGCCTGTAGTCCATCTTGTTTACTCTGAATGGCCCTAATACCTTTTTTTTCTGTTTTCTTAGACTATCATTGAATGTCTTAAATATATATCCACTGGAGATTTTCCTCCTGGCACCAAAGGAAACTCATTTGTTCACGATCCAAAGGTAAAAGTGGTAGTGGCTAGATTTAATGTTTGCTTATTCCTTAGCCAAATATTTAACTGCACACGGGGTTGTGATGAAAACAGGGAGGCTGGAGTTGTAGACACAACTGAGCTGACCCTATTTTCTCAGGAAAGACAGAGAATTGGGAGAGATCAGAACATTACCACAGCTGAGAAGACACGTGTTTGTTTGGATGTTGAGAAGAATTTGCCTTATTTAGGTGGTTTTTTTTTTATTTCTGCTAAAGGTTGCCAACGAAACAGATGTTAGAGCTCAGATTCGATTGCAGTTCAGAGATGTAAATGGAGAGCTCCTTGCAGTCCAGAGATCCATGGTCTGTACCCAGAAGGGCAAGAAAACAGAATTTAAAACACTTGAAGGTGTCATTACAAGAACTAAGTAAGGGGTTTTTCTTACTTCCTCTTGACAATCATTCTGGGGCTTGTGTATTTTTATGTATAAGAAAAAACTTCACAGTGTATTCCTTGAAGTAGCTGCCACTGCTCTTAGATGAAAGCTGGTGTAGTTTCATCACTGTATTAGTTGACTTAAAAGTCCTAAATTTGATACTCACCACTTTAAGAATGACTTACTCCTATTAATTTGCATTTATTTGAGAATTATTATTAATATGATGTGATTTGTGTGTGGAGCACAGAGGCTTCCCTTCCTTTAGCACCGTTTGCAGTTTTAGATCATTCTTGGTGCATGTTTGACTCTGGGCTCTATTATTTAAGAAGTGCATTCACTTCATTCAGAGTCATTTTTTCTCTCTTTGGTGGTTCTGCATAGGTTTAAAATATATTCAGCAATCTCAACTACAGATATTTACAGTGTTAAATTAATGTGTTGAACGTGGCCATTACATGATAAAAAAGCACTACTCGTTAGGTTTTGAGCTGGTACCTTACAATGAGACTATTCTGTTAAAAATGCAGTTTTCTTTTCAAAGAATTTGCTGGTGACTTCTCCGTGGGTTTTGTTTCTCTGTGCCACACAGGCACGGGGAGAAGGTCAGCCTGAGCTCCAAGTGTGCAGAAATCGATCGGGAGATGATCAGCGCCCTCGGGGTCTCCAAGTCAGTGATTAACAATGTCATTTTCTGCCACCAAGAAGAATCCAACTGGCCACTCAGTGAAGGGAAGGCCCTGAAGCAGAAGTTTGATGAGATCTTCTCAGCAACAAGGTTTTTCTTTTTTACTGTCATTAGATAAAAACTGAGTAAGAACGTGTCTCCTCTCAAACAAAAGTCTTGGTGAAGACATCCCAGCTACTGTCTCATACATCAGTGTTGCTAATGGGCTCTGAAATTCTGTTTTAAAGGTACATTAAAGCACTGGAAACTCTCCGTCAGGTACGAATGAAGCAAAGCCTGAAAGTCAAGGAGTGCCAGACAGAACTGAAATACCTCAAACAGAATAAAGAAAAAGCACAGGAGATCCAGGATCAGCTGAGCAACAGGGAGGCTCAGCTGGCTGCTTCTAAGGAGAATGTTAAATCCATTGAGAGTCAACTCGAGCCTCTAATGGTAATTTGGATGACAGTGATGTTAAGGCTTTAATTCAAAGCAATACATAAGTACTAAAGAGCACAAAATGTGGAAGCTGGATGGATTTCTTGATGGAAATCTTATGCTTTTACCTTGTGTCATCTGATCCTCTGCTCTGAAGCAGAACCAAGCATACCCCAAGCCTGGCAGATGCTGGGCTAAGCTGTAAACAGTCTCTGGAGGTCAAGAACCTAGTTTGTGAAATTCCTGTAGCAGCACTGGGTAGCTCAGTTGAAAAATGGCTTTCTCAAGTTTAGCTGATGACTGAGACTATTATAAACTCTGACTAAAGTAAAACTTAAACTCCCCCTGGGTTTTAAAAAATAAAATGCTGGAAGTTTGATATTTAGACTAACTGCATGGTGTAGAAAAATTGATAATGGGATTGATCAGCTGGTGGTATATTTTCCTGAGGGTTCTTTTCTTTGCAGAGCAAGCTGGAAGCAGTTGAACAGAATCTCACCAAAGTGATGAGGTTAGACAATGAGGTGAAAGCCCTGGAGAGCAGGAGGAGGCAGATGGAGACAGATAATCAAGATTTGCAACAGAAGATGGAAAAGGTTGCCTTTTAAATCCTGTGCTGCTATCCTTTCTGCTGAGGAATCACTCTGCAGACCAAGTGTTTTTTGTGTCAGGCACCCCTGGAGCTTTGTTATTTCTTTATCTTAAAATGCAAAATAATCATCAGTCCCCTGCTGTGCTTGTGTCAAGGCATTTAAAACTATTTTGAGAAATGGCAAGAAATCCTCTAGTGGTAAAAATTGAGATGATTTGTGTTCATCAGCCTGAGAAGGAGGTTTTCCAGTTTTGCTGGTAGCATGCATCATTTGTCTCAGTGTATGTCTTGGTATAGAAACCCCGTGGGAGAGGTGTTTCTCTCTCTTTTATTAATTCTGGTAAAAGCACTCCTTTTTTCAAAACATCACTAACTGTTGTGTGATTGGAGTTAACACAGAATGAAGTGAGCTTTTGATATTTGGTGTCCAGGTTTTTCAAGGAACAGATGAACAGCTGAGGGACAGATACGAGAACCACCAGAGAACAGTGAAGGAGAAGGAGAAGAGATTGTCAGATGGTAAACGTGAATTAGACAGAGCCACTAAAGAATGCCAGAGATTTAACAGTGAGAAATCAGAGCTGCTTATTGAACGAGGTATTTTGGACTTCATCTCTCCCTTTTTATTTATTTTTTAACTTGAGAGGGAACTGCTGATGGGAATTGAAGGGGTTTGAGTTGGACAAAACCCCTGAAATCATTCTGTGGTTCTGTGGCAATGTGTCTGAGCTTGGGGCCAGCTGCACAGTGTGGTGTGAGACTCTCAGAGGTGTGCAGCCTTCTTTTGCTGATGTTCACTTCTTCTTGGGAGGTGTAATTACAACCTGTAATTCATAAAAATACTCAAACCAGTTCATTTCTGGTGGTATGGAACAGGATCTGGCAGTTGGCAACCGAGTTGTTTTCACTGCCTGAGCTTGTACTTTCTGAAGGTGATGGAAGGTCTGCTGACCAGATGTGGTTGGATAAATGTGTTTTAATCAAGAAAAATGTGGAGGCTGAATGCTCAGCACTTGCAGTGTCTCAGGTGGGGCTGGGGACAAGCCAGAGGGCTGTAAGATCGTATTCTTTTAAATCTTGTTTATATTTTTAAAGGATTTAGGAATTTCAGTTGAGACATAAGAATACATGCTTACATAAAATATGTTTGGCCTTTGGTTTATATTTACCAGAAGAAGAGTTTTAGTGTTTCAGGAGGCTTGCTTTTAAGTTATTTGCTTAATAAAACTTTGGTGACCTGTAATAACAAACTCTCAAGCTAAAGTTTGTTTTAATTCCGGAGCTTTGCCTTTTGTTTAAAAACACTTCAGTTTCAAAGCCTTTAAGAAGTTGCAAAGCTGCAAAGAGTTGCAGCTGACTTTGAACTTTGAACCCCGAGTGTATCTGCCACAGTTTTTGAGCCTCTCCCTCAGTTTTTGGGTTTTTTTTCTTGTGCAGGTCGTCTCCAGCTGCAAGCAGACCGTCACCAAGAGCACATCAGCACCAGGGATGCTTTAATCCAGTCCTTGGCAGCACAGCTGGAACTGGATGGTTTTGAGAGGGCACCTTTTACTGAAAGGCACATTGCCAGTTTCCACAGGCTGCTGAAGGAGAAACAGGAAAGAGATGCAGAAGCTGCAGACCGTTTAATGGTGAGAGTCTGGGGGCTTGTGGGAGCCAAGCTAGCACTGAGGAACACCTAGGGTGGGCAGATGGTTTAAAAACAAGCAGCTTCCAGTTGAGCTCATCTTCAAACTGGAGCTGCTGCCAGGAGGCATCTGCATCTTCCTACTGAAAGATTTCAGCAGCAATTTTTTGACAAGTTTTCTAAGTATTCTGGTGTCTTCTGTTACGGTGCTGAATATTTGCAAGGTAGGGTGAAGAAGGTTTTTTTAAATGTTGTTTTGCTGTGGGGGAAATAGAAAGAAGCTGTGACTGTATTATTGCTGACTTCTTCCAGAGAGATTTTGAACGCAAAGAAGCAGTGAAACAAAAAGAGATAGATGAAATAAGGGACCAGAAAACGGGATTAGAAAGCACCATTGACCTGAAGTCAGGCATTCAGAGTAAGAAGCAAGAGGAGCTGAAGAATGCAAAGCATGAACTGCAGCAGCTGGAGGGCTTTTCAGACAGAGTTCTGGAGCTGGAGCAAGAGATTGCCAAGACAGTAAGTTCTGTAACTGAAACATTTGTACAAGTTTGAAGTCAAAACTGAGCCAGAAAAATGTGCCCTGTCATCCTTCTACCAGCTAGTGATACTGCTGCCTGGCAGCCAGGGAGGTTTATTTCTGTTTCCTTTTAGAACTTTATTGACTGGTTACTGAAGTGTTCTGAGCTTTTATTTTTGTTGTTGTTGTTGTTGTTGTTGTTTAGGAACGTGAGCTGGAGAAGGCCAAGAGGAGCAGCAGTGTAGAAGCACTGGAGCTGGAAGTGCAAACTTTGCAAACTGAGAAAATCAACCTGGACAAGGCCCTGCGGAAGCTGGATCAAGAGATGGAGCAGCTGAACCTCCATACCACCACAATTACCCAGATGGAGATGCTGAAGAAAGACAAAGTAATTTCTCTCTTGTCCTCTCATTAGAAAAAGGGCAAGAAATTAACACAGTTCCTTCGAGATCTTTGTGTTTTTCAGGTGTTTGTTGGTGTTCTCTCTGACTTCAGAGAAGCTCCGTGAACACACCGAGTGAGATCAACTTGAAGAGTGAAAAAAATGAATTAAAAATGTTTCATCTCCCCCAGGCAGACAAAGAAGAGCAGATCAGGAAAATCAAATCCAGACATTCTGAGGAGCTGACGTCACTGTTGGGATACTTCCCCAGTAAAAACCAACTTGAAGACTGGCTTCATGGCAAAAACAGAAAGATTAATCAGACAAGGGATAATCTGGCTGACCTTAAGTAGGTATTAATTTAATTGGTTCTGTCTCCATAAATATTTATGTAGTTATGAATTGAAATGCTGGAAAGTTTAATAATGACTTCAAGTAAAAAGTCTGTGAAGCATATTATATATTTAGGTATCTGCAAAAGCAGAGAAAACAAGCAGATAGCTAATTATTGTATTGGGGCAGCCTTATATAAACCAGTTTGTTAGAAAGAGTAGGTCACATCAGCACACTGTGCAGTGATGCACATTGAACTTCACCTAATTCAAAGTATGGAACAGTAGTGGAGGGATTCTAACATCCTTTGCTTGAGAGGCTCAATAATACCTCCTCAAGAATAATTGCAGCAGAGGAAAAAAGTTGATACTGTAATATTTTGGAGCTTTTTGCATGGCTTTGTCTTTAGAAATTGATTTCTCATCGTTAAGCCTCTAGAAAACAGGGGGGGATTAAAATGAAACACTTTATGCTGGTCTTAATTTAATAACAAATATTGGATGCTATGGATTTTCTGAGCAATCATTGAGAGCTGGTGAAGGAGCTCTGCAAGGCCAGTTTCAGATTAACATCCCATATTTTTGCTTGAAACACTCAGAAATCTTCTGTAATAAAAGAGTTGATGCTTTGCTGTTCCAGCAAACGCCTGGCATCAGTGGAGTATCAGAAAATCTATGTCACCAATGAGCTGAGAAAGAAAGAAGAGCTGGTGTCAGTTAATGAGCAAAAACTCTCTGATGTTTGTGGGAGCCAGGATTTTGATGGTGACCTGAAGAGACTTCAAGATGAAATTGAAAAAAGTTCCAAGCAGCGAGGTGGGTGATGTGCTGCTTCCCCTGCTGAAGCTGAGCCACAAGCCCCAAGGCAGTGTTTTGCTTGCTCAGGGTGAGGAGTCCACCCAGAAACTGGCTGCAGGGAGATTATTACAGGATCTCCCTATTTAAAAGCATTTTTTCCTTCTCTTCCCTGTCGTTTCTGTCCATCCTGCCCTCCTCAAGGCTCAGGAGGTGTTGGGATCTGCCAGGCAGCTTCCCAGGTGGGAAGACAATCCCAGAGGCAGCTGCTGGGTGTGGGTTTGGACCTCAGGACCCACTGTCACATGAGAGGAAGTGATTTTTACAGCAATCCCTTACTTCCAGGGCTCACTACAGAGGGATGAGCATGGTTTAACAGAAGAGGATCATTCAGGTGGGAGAGAACTCAAGGAGATGGTAAATTCAGAGCAGGTTCCTTTCAGTTTTCTGTCCTTTCTGATCTTGGGGGTTAGAATTTTGTCTGGTTTCTGGCCCACACTTCCCTGCTTGAGGTCAGGTTATGCAGATTTTATGTTTTTCCATTAAACTCTTTTTTTTTTTTTTTTTTTTGGGTTCTTTTGAAACCAGCTGTGCTTGCTGGAGCCACTGCAGTCTATTCCCAGTTCATTACCCAGCTGAGAGAGGAGGAGCCATCGTGTTGCCCAGTTTGCCAGAGGCTTTTCCAAACTGAGGCTGAGCTGCAGGATGTGATCAGTGACCTGCAGTCCAAGCTGCGCCTTGCTCCAGACAAACTGAAGTCAACAGAGGCTGAGCTGAAGAGAAAAGAGAAAAAAAGGGATGAAATGATGAGCCTTAAACCACTTCGGTAAGAGTACTTCAGCTGTCTTCTCCCAAGCTGCTTTCTTTCAGGTTCCTGGCCTGTTGATGAATAAAAATTAGGCAGACATCAACAATTATTTTAGAGCTAGTTCATGAATTCAAAAAAAATCTCATCAGTGAGTTAAATATTTTGCTGGCATTTGCTCTCTGCTTTCAACTCTTTTATATTTGGGGGCTTTCTGGTCCTTTGAGGCTTTCTATGAGGAGCAGAAAAAGCAGTTATACACATATTTTCTACTAGTTATTGCCACTAGACAGACGTGCTTCTTCTCCTTGGTTTTTCTTGTTGTAGTTTAAGATGGTCAGGCTGTTGCTACTGAAATATTTTCATACCATGTCACCCTAAAAATGTCCCTTAAAAATGCCAAACAGGGAGTTGTTTGGTCAGAATGGGAACTGAACCTGTCTCAGCACTCCTTAATAATAATATCTTGATTTCTGTCAGCTCTAACACGAGCTTCTGCTCCTGATTTTTTTTGATGAATTACAATGCATTGGGTACATACTGTGTTCTAGAAAGACATCTCTGGGTTTTATAGTGGATTCCCAAGGCCATTTATGTTTCCTTGAGGCTTGGTCATCTGCAGTTCCATCATTTGGGAATGGTAACCTTCCCTTTTCTCTTTGTGTTGCTGCCTCCTTCCAGAACATAACCAAATAACTCTAACCCTAAGAAGTGTCTGTCAGAGTCCTCTTTTTTTGTTTCTTACTTAATGAGAAGTGTTTAAAATCAGAGTGTGCAGGTTTCCTGGCAGCAGGTGAAATCTCAAAGTTGCAGACTGCTGCTAGGGAGAGGATTTGGAGCAGAAATACTCGAGAGTGGGACTTGCTTCACAAGAGGGCACTCTTGGGCAGTGGATTTTGGCTCTCTCAGCAGCACTTGGCTGTTAAAAACCAGAAGAGGTTTTGTTTCCTTGTTTGTTTCATCCCACCTGTCTAAAACAAGGGATGAATTACCTTAGCTGGGTCTACAACCTACTGTAATTATTTAATTTGAATGTGAGCAAGGTTATTTTGGCTAAATTCAGCCTTCCTCCCTTAAACCCTGTCACAGCCTTTGTGGTCTTGAACGTCTTGAACTTGTGCTGCAGTTTTGCACAAAGGATGTGACAGATTTCTGTTTTTTTTAAGGGAAACTGTAGAGGAGCTCCAAGGCAGGGACATCCCAGACCTGAGGAACAAGCTACAGAATGCCAGCAGGGATTTGGCAGGCCTGAAGGGTGAGATAGAAGAACAGGAATCACTCTTGCAGACAGCTTTGTCTGAGGAGAAAGGTGCCAAGGCATGTTTGCAGGATATAACTCTCATGGAAAGGTACCAGGTATGCTGTGGTAAATTTCTTTTAATATATAAGCTGATAGCCACTTGCTTAAATATGTAATTATTCAATAGTATGGCAAAACTTTGGGGCCTTAAGACTTCTCAAGAAAAGTAAAAATCCTTGAGAAGCCAGCATAACACAGGGGATCTTGGTACTAGTAAAACAAACAAACAAAAAAGTTTAAAAAAAAAAAAGTTATATGTGATGGTGCATTTTAAAACACAGTAATAGCAGTATTTTCCTCACACTTTCAGACTGATATTAGGGATGTTGAACGAAAAATTGCCCAGCAGGGGGCTAAGCTGCTGGGGGTGGATTTAAGTAGAACTGTTCTACAAGTAAGCCATGAAAAACAAGAGAAAAAACACCTGTGGGATACAGGTAGGTCATACAGAACTCTGGCATTTCATTTTTTCCATGGAAAAGACTGTTGTGAACGTGCTGCCATGAAAACAGTAAACTTTCCTTGGTTGATATTCTGAAATAAGTGTATTTTAAATCCATTGCTGTGGTTCTTTGGGATCAGAACTGCCTCAGTTGAGACTTAAAAGTTTCCAAAGGAAAATAATAAACCTTCACATCAGATTGGCTGCTTCATCCTGAGTTTGTTTTCACCTGCAGTTACTGGTAAAATTGAATTAAATCAAAAACTCAAGCAAGATCAGCAGAATCAGATTCAGCAGCTGAAGAGTACAGTCAATGAGCTGAAAGAAGAGAAGCTGCAGATTTCCAGCAGCATGCAGCGCCGCCAGCAACTGGAGGAGCAGACAGTGGAATTAACCACAGAGGTTCTGTCCTTAAGCAGAGAGATCAAGGTAGGAAATACTATTAATTAACTCTTAGTTTTGTCGTTACAAAAAGGGGAAAAAAAAACCCAACCCAACCCAATCTCACTGTATTCCATGCTGCCTGTAACCCTAGTGAATCAGATGTAACTTAAAATGTTTGTCCTGGTTTCTTACTGCACATCTTTGGGAATTTCCAGATTAATTCATATCTTCACTTTTATTTTTTTTTCAACACACCCCCTCAAAAAACCCAAACAAACAAACAAAAAAAACCCCACATCACTTTTTTTTAATTATTTATTTACCACTTGAAAAATTGTTGATCTTTAACAGAATGGGAAAATAAAAGGGACTTTCTGCAACTACCTTCTAGGAAGCAAAAGAACAGGTATTTCCTTTGGATGCAACTTTAGAAAAACTGCAGCAGGAGAAGGAGGATCTGGTAACTAAAAAGACTGCAAGCAATAAAGAAACACAAGACAAGGTTTGTTTGCTGCTGGTAGGGCTGGGTGGGAATTGGTGTTCAGGCATGGGTGGGAAGTCAGGGACACGAGTTCACTTTTAGGGAAGAAAAGGAATGTAACTAATCAGGAGGTGAACTCAACTGTAATTAACCTCTGACAGTCTTGTCAAAAGGCTTCTAGGGACATCTGGCAATATTCAGTGACACGTAAGACTGCTTTTCATTTGAAATACTTTCCCTGCAGATAAATGGCATAAAAGAGAAAGTTAAAGACATAAACAAGTACATGAAAGAAATTGAAAACTATATTCAGCAAGGGAAAGAAGAGTATAAAAAGGTAAGCTAAAAAAAAAAAACACAGTTAATAAAAAGTTGGCATTAAAAGCACTCCTGCATTTCAATCTAAAACCATTTTATTTCTTCAGCAAAAGGAGGCTGAGCTTGAGGAAGTCAATTCTCAGCTAGCCACCTGTGAGAGACAGAAGGAGAAGATAAGCAAAGAGATGGAAACGATTCGACAAGATATTGACACTCAAAAGGTAGATGGATTGTTTCACAGGGAAGGATATTTTGTGTGGTTGGAGGTATTTCTGGGCTTGGTTTAAATCTGCCTTGTAGTGGTGCAGAGTTTGTCTCCTCCTGACTTACTTAACCAGTTGTTAGAAGAGCTGCTCTTCCTGCAGCAGGCTGAAAAAGGCTTGAGATTTGTGTAGGCAAAAGTAGATGCATTATAAAAAAAAAAAAAATTATAATTTTTGGGCATAGCAGCCAGCATTTTCCAGAGTATTTACTGCCTCCTGCAGTAAGCTCCCAAGTTGGAAGCACAGAAAGTTGTTGGTTCCTTCAGGTTTTTGTCACGTACTCCAAATTCTTGTGTCCAGATTTCATCCTTTAGGATGTCTCTTCCCCACTCTACCCCACCACTTCTTGTCTCACTAGAATGAAATGTAAAATCTCATCCTAGATGGCTTGCCCTGTTTGAAACATCAGTACTGGCACACAGGTTCAGTCCTGTGGGTGCCTGTGGCAGTAAATGCTGTGCCAGGCGTGGAACTTGATGAATTTTCTTGCTCTCTGTGGGGACAGATACAGGAGAGGTGGCTGGAGGACAATCTCACACTGAGGAAAAGGAATGAAGAGCTGAAAGGGGTTGAAGACAAAATCAAACACTTGATGAAGGAAATGGGAGAGATGAAAGTTCCACAAATGAAAAAGTGAGTGTCTTGAGAACAGAGGATTCCAGTGAAGACCTGAGTGGCACAGTCACAGTTTCACTGCTTCCTGAACCACCCTTCTCCCCATTCACATTGACCATTTCCTCCTTCAGACTCCTCTTTGCATGATATCCCCAGGACAGCAGTGAAAACGTGAAATTCTGTGGTGCTTCTAGCTAGAAGCAGAGATCTGTGCCTGCCCCTGTTCAATTGATCCAGTTTTTAAAATGACTTCCACTGTTAGATCCACATTTCAAAAATACTTCATGTCTCTGGGTAAGAGTGTTTGGTTTTCCTTATCAGCCTGCTTACTGAGTTCTCAGTAGCAAATATTATCTTTGTTTCAGTTTTAATATTAATTGCTTCTACAGTAGACACTTGAAAGAATTAGGCCTGTGGTGGTTCTTGTGTGTGAACCATTTTTCTAGAACCATTTTTCTAGAGGTTACCCAGCTAATTATTGACTTTGCTCGGTGTCCTCATTTAATTCCACCCATGAAATGACTTCTCTTCTGTTTCTACATAGAGCACTTCAGCATGTGAAGGAGGTAACTTGCCACTCCCACTGGGAATGATGATCTGAGTGTGTTTTTTAACAAACTTTGAAGTATTTTTATTCCAATCCTGTTTTCATTTCAGTGCCTCTAATCCGCACCGTTACAGACTTAACGGGGTAAAACCTAACGAGCTGCTGCCTCTGAGAAACTCAGAGCCCTGACTTAAAAACTCTGAGATGCTAAACACTCAAGGCTTGTGTGTCACTTGTGGCTTCACAGTGAAAGGAAAAACTTGGAGGAGCAGATTGAATCCCTGAAAAGGAACCGTCACCTTGCACTCGGGCGCCAGCGGGGGTTTGAGGAAGAGATCCTTGGCTTCAAAAAGGAACTCCGGGACTCCCAGTTCAGAGATGCAGGGGAAAGATACAGGGAGATGATGATTGTGATGAGAACAACAGAGCTGGCCAACAAAGATCTGGACCTTTATTACAAGGCTCTTGATAAGTAAGTGTTGGGTGAGCAGTTCTGGAATGTTTGGGGCGGTGGAATCGCAGGGAGCGTTGGCACTTGGGTGGAGAGTGGGGAAGGACCTTGGAATCAGTGGATGTTTGAGGAAATATGTAAATTAAATAGCAGGAAAGAGAGAGAGAAGGAAAGAGAGAAAGAAACAAACATTTTGGCTGCTGTATGCATTCAAAAATACACCCATGTCTGGGACACAGTCGGGAGTTTTGTTTCCCTGTAGTAACAGGGGCCTAGGAGTGCTGGAAGAAGGAGCACAGTGTGGTTGAGGGTCAAGAGGAGAAAATAAATAGGTCAGAACCTTCCAAGTTGAGAAGACAGACTCGTTCTTAAAGTCCGTGGTCCAGAGGAACCCTGTTAGTGATCAAATAAATATGTTTAACATTGGAATGGAAGCTAACCCAAAATTTAGTTGGTGAAGAACCGTTCAGAGCGTGCCTGGTTCTTCCCCGATGGCTTAAATGCAAATACACTCCAAGGATTTCCCTTTTAGAACTGAGAATCTCTTTGTATGGTATCAGATCCTCTATTGTTTCTATTTAAGGCAAAACAGGAAACCAGCCTTGTAAATTTCAAGAAAAATAGACAAGCATCATTTATTGGTAATCGTCTGAAAAATCGGTGAGACAAAATGCTAACTCTAATGGTCAGAGATGGAAACCTCCAGCTAGAGATGGCAAAACCAACATTTTGGGTGTTCTGGGCTATCAGTTGATCTTTATTGACTTAATATTTAGAAGTTTGTGGTAAGTACTGATGAGGAAGGCATTCTTTAGTTTAAGTCAGTGGTTGTAAACACTTTGGTCTTTCATTAGGGCTGGTGCTTCAGTGTTCCCCAGAGCAGGGGGGAATAATTCCTGTAAGAGAGGAGGCAGGAAAAGCATATGTAAAAGTTCCTTTAAAAAATTCTCTTTTCTTTCCACCCCATTTTTTTTGAAAGAAGACATTGTCATCAGCTGAGCAAGCATTTCTTTCCTTGCAGAGGACTTTTTCTCTAAAAAGCCAAGTTAGAAATGTGCCTTCTGGAATGCTTTCCCCAGGAATCCCTTTTTACTGAACTGAAGTAATGTTGGTACATTAACCAGGGAAGTTACTCTTGGTGTCACTGTGAAAATACACCTCACAAAAATGATGAATCTCTTAAAAAAAAAAAAGTAAATTGGTTCTTGAGACTGGTGGAGTCTTACCTCTAGGGAGCTGTGCATGGAGCATTAACTACAGCTACTACAAGTTTAATAGTAGTATTTAGGGGATGGAAACAGAGCTGCTGCATGCCTTAAAGCTCCAGAGCAGTTGTGGCTGCACCCTTAACATCCTGCTCTTTTTGTCACTGTTGTGCAGAGCAATAATGACATTTCACAGCATGAAGATGGAAGAGATCAATAAAATCATCCGTGACCTTTGGCGAAGCACCTACAGAGGACAAGGTAGGAAATGGCCAGTTTTCCTTTCATTTCTGGTTTTGCCCTTGGGTACTGAGCACTGGAAAGTGTTCCAAAGGTTGGAAATCCAGGATCTGAAAACAGTTGGCTCCATGCTAGAGGCTCCAGCTGTTGGCCACCACTCTGGGCTCCTTTGTTACATGTTAGGTATTTAGGATCAATGAAGAGAATTTCCCCTTTTCTGGGAAGGGTTTCCCACGTTGGTTTCCTTGAGGTGGGGGAACTGCACTAGTTCATCCCTTCCATTTTGGAAAAAATAATTTCAGAGAAAATGGGAGAAAGGTCTGATGGTTGCTGCCTGTTCATCAGGGCTCCCTTGAATCCTAATGATGTTTTCAAAGCTTTTTGGCAATGCAAAAAACTGTCTCCTTCCCACTTCCAGATATTGAATACATAGAAATCCGTTCTGATGCAGATGAGAATGTCTCAGCCTCTGATAAGAGAAGAAGTTACAACTACAGGGTGGTGATGATCAAGGGAGATACAGCACTGGACATGCGGGGGAGATGCAGTGCTGGGCAAAAGGTAAGAGCACTTCTTCACTAGAAAAGATTCTGAAATGGAGTCAGGTGAGGGTGAGAGGCACTGTTTTCCTGAAGGTGCTGTGATCAGGTGCCTCCAACTTGGATTTCCAGCTTTTAGAGGAAGAATTGCCATTATCTGAAGTTACAAACTGCAGACTCCCCCCCCAGAGCTGCCATTCCCACTCCAGCAGAGTTCCTCTGGCATCCAGGCCTTTTCCAGGAATGGAAGATGAACTTGAGGAGTGGATCAAAGTGACACACTGTATTTTTAAGTGCTTACAGCAGGAAAATCATGACAGGGGGTTTGATGCCATGAAGAATGCTGCCCAGTTAATTCCCAGCAGAGGGGAGTTGTGTGCTTTGAAAATCTGTACCAATTCGGGGCGGGGAGGCAGCCAGAGGTTACAAAGCAGCAAAAATCCTGTCCCTGAAGCAGCCTAGGATGTTACATGAGAGTCCTATGTAAACGAGAGTGAAACTCCTTCACAGTTTCTTACCTTTCTGAGAACTGTTTGATCATGGGCTGTGCTGCCAGCAGTTGTGATAATTGGAAAGTCTTTTTGGCGGCGCAGTTTCCGTCGTGCCTCTGCTGCCATTTTCACCAGCTCAGGAGATCTAATAATAGTGTGGCACTCTGAGACTCTTTTCTGTCCCAAAAGTGACATGGCAGGTGGCAGTAAACCCTGCTGCCTTCAGGTTCAGTGAAGTCAGGGGTTCAGGAACTCACATGTAGTGGTGCCTGTGCAAAACGGGGATGAACGGGGCAAGGCAGAGGGGACTGTTGGGGCATTTTCACCTTAGGGTGGGATCCTTACTTCCAATGTCTCCTGAATTTTGAGGGTTCCACTTCTCTGATATTTTCCCACCTGCACTGTGAGGGATGGATCTTTCAACCTGAAGGTGAAGTTTTAATATGGCTTTCCAGTTACTGATGAGTTAGGGCCGTGCTGCCAGCACCTTGCTCCTTAAACCTGAGGCACAGTGTGCAAAGTTCCTCTGCAAAGCAAAGGGGAAGATTTTGATGGGGTTTTTTGCTCTTTTTTTTTTCCCCTTTAGGTTCTGGCTTCTCTCATCATTCGCCTTGCTCTGGCAGAAACATTCTGTCTCAACTGTGGCATCTTGGCACTGGATGAGCCCACCACCAATCTGGATCGAGAGAACATTGAGTCTCTGGCACATGCCCTGGTGGAGTAAGTGAAGCTGAAAGATGGATAATTTTCAAGCCTGAATACAGTCTCTTGCTGGCATCTCCTCCTTAGCACCTGCAAATATTATCCATCTAGCTTTAGATTCCCTAGACAGGAAAAACCTTTCTTAAACAATTGGGAAATTCTTTTTTTTTTTTTTTCTTGTTTAAGGGGGGTGAAAAGAGGTTCTCATCTGCCCTGTGCTGCTTGCCTCTGTGTGTTCTTTGCTGGCAGCAGCTGAGTGGGTGTGTAGTCTGCATTTCTGGCAGGCAGGAGGTGATTTGGGGGGGCAGGCACTGAGTCCCCTCTCTCTGCAGGATCATCAAGAGCCGCTCGCAGCAGCGAAACTTCCAGCTGCTGGTGATCACTCATGATGAAGATTTTGTGGAGCTCCTGGGCCGTTCTGAGTACGTGGAAACCTTCTACAGGATAAAGAAGAACATTGACCAGTGCTCTGAGATCATGAAGTGCAATGTCAGATCCCTAGGCTCCTATGTTCATTAGCATCTCCATTAATTCTGTAGTTCCAGGCTGGCTGAGGTGATGGGGCTCAGATGAGCAGCTGAAAGCTCAGCCCCTTGGTGGCAGAGCCCACTGCAGCTTGGGAACAACTCTAGCTAGAACCTGAAACTGGAGACTTTCAAACTTCATTTCTGTCTTTGTGTCCCTGGGCCTCCACTGAAAGATCAGCAGAAGTTGGGAAGAATTGAAATGAATACAACCAGTTAACTTTTTCTTTAGATGTATTTTGCTTTCTCAAAGTGAAAATAAAGTTGTGATGTTCTCTGTGTGGGACAGAGTTGTGATGGGAGAGGGCTTGGAGGGAGCTGTGTCCCTCTGGTCAGAGCAGGTTTGTACCTGCACAGAAGCCACAGAGAACTTTTCCTGCTTTCTCTGCAAGGTGACAAAACTCTGGCTGTTAAAAGACAGAAATCTTCACAAAGCACAAGGGTTTCCTTCAGAAGGAAGTGAGGGAGTAGATGACAGAAGCATATTTTACCCGTGTTCTCATTGCTCAGCATCATTTACCTCTGTGTCATCTGATTCCATCAGATACAATCAAGTTCTGGGAAAATGAGACAAAACGACCTCCAGGAGTTGCTGCTGAGTCCCCTGCACCAGGCAGAGTTCCTCCTCCAGCTCTTTCCCAAGGGCCCTGGGGAATGCCAAGGGAAGGCAAAGCTTCCAGGTGCAGAGGAGCTGATCCTCAGGAGTCCTGAGGATCCAGACAGAGGCTCCTCAGCTGCTGGAGGCATCGAGTCCCTGAGCTCAGCACCTGAATTGCCAAATTTTCTGCAAGTCACTGGACTCAGGGTGGCCCCAGGTGGGGGGAAACCACAGGGAGATGGGTGAGGGAAGGGGGCTTGGCACTGGTTGCAGGCTGTCCCCCTGAAAAAAGCAATTTACACCGAGCTGGGGGCAGAGGAGGCAAAGGCAAAGGCTGCTCACGGGCATTACAGCTGCAGTGTTCAAGCAGAGGCTTCACTGGCTTGAGTGCTGCTTCCTGAAGGGGAATTTTGGGTGAAGATCTAATCACCAGCAAAAGAAAGAAGAAGAAAAATTACTTTGAGTTTTCAGTTGTGTTTTTTGTTGGATTTTTTTTTCCTCTGCTTACTTGTTTGTTTTAGCATGACACACACATCCCAGCTCAGGAAGAGTTCATTATCTGCTGAAGCAACTCCCCAGCCTTCACCAGTTCTCTGCTTTCCTCCCCTCCCTTTCCCCCCAGGAGAAAGCCAAGCTTTGCAGTCCCTCTGCAAAGTTTTTTTTGTTGCATTTTGGTCTAAATCTCCAGCTGCAAAGTTGCTCCTCACACCCACCCTGAGGATGAAAAACTTGTTGCCTCATCCTGCAGCTGGAGGAGTGAAGGTGGCAGAGTAGCCAGAGAACCAGAGATTCCTGGTTGGCAAAGCCCAACCTTTAAAATCAGGAATCATCAGCCCCTCCCTCAGCCATCCCATGATTAAAGAGCCCAAAAAAAAAAATTAAAAAAAAAGACAAAATAATTAGAAATGCCTTCACAGTGTGACTCCAGGGGCTGCCTGTTACCTCCAGAGCACAACCCTGAGACTGCTACAAAGCCCCCAAGTTAAAACTTCAGAGAAGGCTAATTTTTGTCTTGGTTTGGTTTTTCTTAATCTGAATGGAATGGAAATAAACCCCAAATCCCTGCCCTGGGGCACACAGAACTTTCTGCTGCTCCCAGGAGCAACAACTGCTGCGTAAAGCTGCTCACTGTGCTGTGGGCAACAAGCTTTTTGCATGCCCTAAAAATGGAAAATAAATTTAAAAATAATTTAAAAGACAGTTAAAATTAATTCATTAGCTAACCCAATGAGTAAAAAAATTAACACTGGATAAGAAATGAAACCCTGGAGGGAGGTGAGTACCACGTTCATGGCTGATGAATGCAGACGATGCTTGCAAAAAAAAAAAAAAGCAAAGCTCCAAAAATTTACTGTCCCCATGCAACTTTGTTAGCATTTAAATGTCACCCTCGGTATCATTTCTCATCTATTTCAGTATGAATATTTGTTTACTAACCCCCCCCTTCCCCAGGGCAAGCTGCCAGGAGCCAGAGCTCATTCTCTCCTGCCTGCAAGCTGATGAGCCCCGTTGGGGAATGTGCTGCTCTCTGCAGAGTCACCTCCAGCCTCCTCCCTGTAAACCCATTTCTGTAAAAAAAAAACAAAAAAAAAACCCCAAAACCCCAACCTGCTGTGGCTGGGACACCCCTGGCCCAGCTGAAAGTGGCTCCAGCTCCAGGGGGTTGGTGCTGGCCCAGTAGAGGCTCTGGAACTCTCCCAGTTTGGCAACTCAACCACTGATTGAAGAGAGATTACATGTGCTGAGCTGGCTGCTGACCCACATTGGGTTTTTGGGGTTTTTTTTTTTCCCCTTCATGCTATAAAACTTCTTGAACTTCTCCCCCACCTCCCCTGAAAGGAAGGAGCAGAGTGGGGGGGAGTCCCCAGGCTGCCCCATCCCTGGAAGTGTCCGCGGGTGGATGAAGTGTCCCTGCCCCTGGCAGGATGGAACACGATGATCTTTGAGGTCCCTTCCAACCCAAACCAGGGTTCTGGGATAAATTGAGCCCTTCAAAAATGTCAGAAGAGCCCCGTGGGTGTTTCTATCATCTCCTCCATTAAAGCCCCCCCAGAATGTTCTGGTGCTGGTTCTGAAGGAGCCCAATGTCCCTCCACAAAACCTCCGACCTGGTGGGGCCCAGGGATGGGTTTGGTCCCCAGTGCAGAGGTGCTGAGCTCCAGAGGGATCAGCCCATCCCACATCATAGAGCCCCAGAGCTCCTCCAGCTCCTGCAGAGCCAGGAAAGTGCTTGGGTTGGTGCCAGGGGAGCTGCAGGTACCCACCAGCAGGACCTTGTTCCGTGGTGATTTCCATCCACTCGTGGTGGTNCCTGCTGTCACCCCCAGCCTGGGGCACGTGGTTCTCCAGACCAAGGGAAAAAAAAAAAAAAATGGGAATTGGGTTGGGATGCCCTGGGAAGAAGTGGGATGGTGTCCCTCAGGCAGGTGGGGCTGGGGGGCACCTTCCAGTGGAAAAAAAAACCCCAAATGTCTGCTCCTCATCCAGGAGATGGTGCCCTGCCTGTCAAACCATGGCTGGGCTTCCTGCTGCCCCTGCCTGGGGCTCCAGCACCTTCCCCAAAAAATAGGCAATAAAGAGATCCTCACCCATCCCAGAGAAACTCTCAGCTTCTCCTCCTGGTGTCTCCATCCATCAGTGGAACAGGTGATGCAGGGCAGATGAGGAGGGGTCAGGGCAGCTCCTCCTTGCCCAACCTCCCCAGCCCCACAGGAAAACACCTATATTTGGGAGCCCACGGAAGCCCCCAGCCTCCTCCACCCTATAAAACCCCTGGGGTGGCCAGCAGCCCAGCAGAGAGGCCCTGAGAGAGAGGAGAAGATGGTTCCCCAGCTCCAGGTTGCTTTGCTTCTCCTCCCCCTGCTCCAGGGGGTGGCTCCAAGCCTCCTGCCCACTGCCTCTTCCAAAAGGAAACTCTCGGAGATCACCCTGAGGATCCAGCAGCTCAACTCGGGGGCACAGGTGAGGAGCCAGCACCCTGCACCCTGCACCCTCCTGGCTCTGCCCCTGGGCCTGGGGAACATCACGGGATGGGGATGGGGATGGGGATGATGGGGATGGGGATGATGGGGATGGGGATGATGGGGATGGGGATGATGGGGATG
>JAAWXA010000026.1:11906654-11925121 GCA_038090715.1 Florisuga fusca
GGGGGGGGGGGGTGAGGGAGGCTCCTCAGCTGGCAGGAGCTTTAGGCAGCAGACAACAAAGCAGATTTCTGCCCTGAACACCCACTCGCAGCCTCAGTCCAGCTCCCACCCCAAAGTTCACCTCCCCCTGCAGGGATGGGGCAGAGGAACCTCCCGGGGGGGTCTGAGGAACCCTAAAGGGTCCCCCCCTGGCTCCTGCCACCCCCCCCTGTCCTGGGAGCACCACGAGGTTCCCGGGATGCTGCAGGACCTGAGGTGACACCCCCAGGGGGTGGTTGTGTCCCCAGGGATGGGCTCTGGGAGCTGCTCCAGGGAGGTGGCATCAGGAAGGTTCATTCCCTGATTCCCGAGTGGGAATGCCCTATTCCTGGGGGTTTCACCCCAATCTCCTCTCTTCCCAGGCTGCCCCCCCTCTGCAGGGATCAGGAACAATTCATCTGAAAGGATTCACCCACACAACACTGAAAGCATCAAAAAGCATCAGAAAGCTCACTGAGGAGTGTTCTGGCACGAGGGGACTCTCCTGGCAGCAGGATGCAAAGCTGTGCAAGGAATTCTGGAAAAAGTGTTTCTGGTTCCTGCTAGGGATTCAGGTGACATTCCCTCCCCCAAAAAAAAACAGGTGCCACCTCCTTGTGGGTCCCATTCCTNCCTTCCCCCTTCCCTTTTCCCTTCCTCTTCCCCTTCTCCCTTCCCTTTTCCCTTTCCCTTCCTCTTCCCCTCTCCCTTCCCCCTTTCCCTCCCCCATGTCCTGCTCTGTCCCCTCCCCGCAGGTCCCCTGCCCGGTGCCAGGAGGCAGCACCACATCCCTGACCCAGTTCCTGCTGGATTTAAGGAGATTCCTCCAACAACTAGTAAAAGAGGAGAGGCTGAAGTGAAACCCCCACTTCTGGGGATTGTTGGGTTGGGTTTTGGTTTTTTTTAAGCTATGGTTGAAACCATTTGTCAATGATTATTTATGATCATTCTTTAAATAAATGTATTTTGGGATTAAAGTTTCCCAAATGGCCAGGAAGGGGGGAGAATGGGGAGGAGGAGGGATGGGAATTCTCTGTTCCTTGGGAAGCAGCAGGTGTGGGACTGGGCTGGGAAGCAGGACACAGAGAGCTGAGCAGGGACAAGGTCCTGATGGAACCAGGAAAGGAAAAGGGTCTCAAAAACATCAAGTTAGAAATTGATATTTTACCCGTGTTTAAAAAAAACAAAACAAACCAAAAAGGAGTAAAGCAACAGATGAAGCCACAGAGCTGAGGCAAAACATCCTCTTGTACACAGCTGGGGGCATAAAGTCACCTGAGAAACACACAGAGAGGTGGAACTAGGAACCAGAGTTTTATTCCATAGTCTGAACATGCTCCAGGGACACAATACTGACACGTACAGTGCAATGAGTAACAGCCTGGCCATCAAATTCAGCAATAATCAGGAATAAACAGTCAGAAAAGCAATAAATAGGGAGACAAGTGAGACACAGGGACCAGCAGTTGCTCCTCTGCACAGGACTGGCTTAGCAGGGCTGTGGGGAAAGGTGACAACGGGACAAGTGACAGTGAAAGGCACTGAGGACCATCTGCCCCCCCTCTGCAGGGATCAGGAACAATTCATCTGAAAGGATTCACCCACACAACACTGAAAGCATCAGAAAGCTCACTGAGGAGTGTTCTGGCACGAGGGGACTCTCCTGGCAGCAGGATGCAAAGCTGTGCAAGGAATTCTGGAAAAAGTGTTTCTGGTTCCTGCTAGGGATTCAGGTGACATTCCCTCCCCCAAAAAAAAACAGGTGCCACCTCCTTGTGGGTCCCATTCCTGAACACCACGTGGGAAAAGCAGGGAAAAAGCTTCCAAGTGGGGAGGAGCAGCCCTGAATGTACCTCCCCAGCAAACTGTGGCCTCCAAAGACCAGTTGGAGGTGGCACAGCCCCTGTGAGAGGGTCACAGGGAGCATCCAGGCTCAGCAGGAAGGGGCTCTCACCTTGACACTCCTCTCAGCAGCTGAGAGGAACAGGCTGGGAGCTGCAGATGGGTCTTCTCCTTCCTGCCACACTTCAGGACTCAGTTTCTCCAAATCCCAGCTGTCTAAACCCCTAGGAACCACTGGGATAAGTGACAGCTGATGCCACCCCCTCTCCTGGGCCCCTGCAGCTGATGGTGAGTTACAGGACAGAAGCCAGAGGAGAAGGATCCATCCTCTCCCTGCCCCAGGAGCAGTGTATTAAAGTGATACGTGTCAGTCAGCAGCATAAATATCAAATAAAATTTAAAAAAAAAGAGCAGCCATGACAAAGAAATGGTTATCAGGGACCAGAATTCTCTTCCCCTCTCAATCAGAGCACAGCCAGAAAGCCAGGAGGATCCAGGGACACTGAGCAGCAGCTATTGCAGGGGGTTGCTCTGAGAGAAGTGGGCAATTTCTGCCTCTTTTAACACAAAAAAATCCAATTCCCCCTTGGTTTAGAGCCCTGGGCCAGTGCCTTTGGAGCCAAGGATGGGAAAACAGGGCCCCAGGCTGAAGCCAAGTCCTGGTGTTAAAGCATTCCCCTTAAGCAATCTCTGCTGTTTGTTACAGAACAATTCACACAGCTAAAAAACCTCCAGCTCAGCAGCACTAAAAAGCAGCCAAAGCAGCACAGCCTTAAAAAGGGGGGAAAAAACCCACCACCAACTCTCTTTACCTTTGCACCCAAGGCCTCACCCCCCCCAGTGCCACATCCCAGGCAAATAAACAACAATAAAAAGCACTAAGAGTTCTTTTCTGCTGCACCTGAGCCAAGCAGGGTCCCTTCAGAAGCCTCAGAGTGTTGTGCAGCTCAGGGCTCCCCAAGCCAACACCTTCCCTGCTCCAGCAAGGCAGCAAAGGGAGGGGAAAAGGACCACCTGGCTGATGTGCAACAAAAAAAAAACTTCACAGCCACAGTGAGGAGGAGGTAAATCAGAGGGTTTGACACTCCTAAAGGTCTGCAGCAAGCAGGGTGACAGACAGAGGAGTTAAAGGTGGCCAGGGGGTGCAGAGCAGGGCAGAGATCAGCCTTCAGCTTGAGGATTTCCTCAGCTGGTCTGAGCAAACACAGCTAGCACTTCACACACACACCTACAGCCCTGGCTTTGCACCAGGGCTTCCCAACAACACCTTCACCACAGGGAACTGCACAACCAGCAGGTGTACCACTTTCAGGTTATGTTAATATAACATACAATATACAGGCAACTAAGGAAAAAAAAAAAAAATACAGTATTTCTGTCTTTAAATCAAGCTCCATCCCAAGGCAGGGATTTTTGCAGCCATGTCAAACTCTGCCACCTCTTGGATCCCATTTTCTGGCCCAATCTTAGAGACTCACTGATTTTTTTTTTTTTTTATGGCCATTCTGAACAGGTCACACCTACTGCAGCAGAGACTCAATGTCGGCTCCTGGCTTGGCTGAACGTTTTCTGTTTGGAGAACAGAAAGGAAAAGGGGAAAAAAAAACAAACACCACACACACATCATTATGCTGTCTGGGACAGCCACAGCTCAAGTCAAAACTACAAGGTGTTACTTTTCACAAACATTTTGCCAAAAGCAACCAAAACAGCCAAGGAAACCCAGGCAGGAGCCTCCCCTGGCAGCACAACACTTTCCTGACAGTGTGTGCAGGGGCAAGGGGGGGGGACTGAACCACAGTGCTGAAAAAAGGGCAGCAGGAAAAAAAAAAATAAATTAAAATCCCCAGACAAAGCTTTCTGGTTAGGATTTTAGTGTAGTCAAGAGATTTCAGCTTGGTTTTGTCACAGGGCAGCAGTAAAGGTGGAGACTGTGCCCAATTGGAGCATTTTGTCTTCTCATTAAGGAAATGTTTGAAGACTTCCAGGAAGCACAAACTTCCACCTTCCCCTGGGTAAATCCCCCATGAGACAGAGAGACTCCAAAGCTCTTCACCTTCTGCCAGTCTTGGGCCTGGACCTTCCTTTTGAGGTTCTGGGCCTCTCCAGCTTCATCAGAGACTGCCTCAAGCTTTCTTCAGTGTAAGCCAAGTAGACGTGGGAAAGGTCCACTTCAAAGGGCTGGAAAAAAAAAAAAACAAACAACCCCCAGAGACATGAGAATCATTCCTCACACCCCCAGGGTGCTTCTAGAAAAGCCTCCTCTCCTCAGAAGGAAACCTCTAGTGGGCAGTTTCCCTAGAAAGGCAGCAGCACTGAGACCCATGCTCAGAAAGGAGTGACTCACATCTTTCTCCTTTTTATCCAGGACAGGTGTCTGCTTCCTCATGTTGTTTCCTGTGTATGCAACACATTTCTGAAAGAGAGAAAGGAAAAGGCTGTTAGTGTGGGCAGAGGACAGCTCCCTGCAGCTTTCTCAGTTTCTTTCTGAGCTCTGAAACTCCTCAGAAGCTGCTGCTGACACCAGCTTGGTGTGCTGACCTACCAGCTGCCACTCTCCAATGTCTTCATTCCAGTGCACATAGTTTTCAATCATTTCCTAGCAAGAAATCAGAGCAGGAATGGTTACAAAGCCACCAGAAAATAACTGTTACAGACCAGGACATCAGGACAATAATTGTTACAAAGCCCCCAGAAGACAAATTGTTACAGACTTGCCTCATTTACCCTCCAAGGTGCATTTTGCCAACAGGCAGAGCAGACAAGCTGCTTAAGAAGAGTGCTGGCCATTTCAAGCCCTTGTTTGTTTCTTTTCCAGGGCAGCCATCTCCTGCTCTAAACCTCCCCTTACACTCTGCAGGCTACAGAAGAGAAAAATGCCACTGCCAGCCTGTCTGCAGGGAAGTTCCCCCTCAAGCCAGGGGCTTTCCCACTGTGCCTGTGCCCCCAGGACAGCAACAGACACTTTGGAGCATGGAAAAAAATGGGAAGATTAAGGGAAAGAGATTTTATATTTTCTGTTCAGCATCATGCACCAGGATGAAGAAAAAGTGAAGAGTTCTGGAACAGATCCAGAGGATGAGAAGACACTGAACATGCCAAATTAAATGCAAAATTAATACAGATTTTTTTAAAAAGATTAGGAAATGACCCTGCAGGAGATGTGTCCATGCCTCGGTGTGCCCACTGCTTCCCTGTCAGATTCCAGAGCCCTGGGATTGCAGCAAGAATTCTGCCCTCACCTGGTAGTCCTGAGGAATGAAGTTGTCAATGATGAGCATCTGCAGCCGCAGCTCCCGGCTCAGCTGCCGAATGTTCTCCAGCAAACCCTCGATCTCCCTCTGGTGCTCCTGCTGCAGATCTGCCATCTGAGGACACAGCAGGCAGCACGTCAGAGGCACAGCCAGCCTCAGGCATGCCGCCAGCCTGAAAAAAAGGAGTCTGCTGCCTCCAGGAGGGTTGTGGGAAAGGGAAGCAAACTCGGGTTTCTAAGAGCTAGGCTACTTCCCTCTGAAAAATAAACCCCCTGAAAAAAAGAAAAGAAAAAAAAAACTGAAAAAAACCACCAAAAAACAAAACTCCTGGAAAAAAAAAACCCTTAAAAATAAATCCCC
The DNA here is from genome assembly GCA_038090715.1 of Florisuga fusca. Taxonomy (NCBI): domain Eukaryota; kingdom Metazoa; phylum Chordata; class Aves; order Apodiformes; family Trochilidae; genus Florisuga; species Florisuga fusca. Next base: position 11,912,129 of record JAAWXA010000026.1, read on the forward strand.
GAAAAAATAAACCCTTAAAAAATTAAACCCCCCCAAAAATAAACCCCCTGAAGTGTTCCAGCTCAAACCCCCAGGAAGCTCTCCGTGCCCTAAAACCAAAACTGCACTTTCTGCACCACCCCAGAGCAGGGAACTCAGAGCCCTGGCAAGACTTCAAGGAAAAAAGAAAATAAATCTCTGCTCCCCAAGACTTTGGATGAAGCAGGAAACTCCAGACAGGAGGTGTTGGTCCAGGGGGTGAGGAGAGACAAGGAGGGCAGAAAGGCCAGAGAGCAAAGAGCAGAGGAGGAGCCTGGGGGCTGCAAACACTTGGGTGTTGCTCCAGAAATAACCTGTTGGGTTTATTTCCTTGGGTTTGGGTCTCTGTGTCTCACACACACACACACACCTCTCCTCAGCCTGGCTCAGAGAAAAGCTCTACAGGATGCTCCTGGGCAGCTCTGGCACCAGAATTAATTAGCTCCTTTCTAATTACACCAGCCAGACTTGTCAGGAAAGACACATCTGGGGAGGTGGCACTTCTCCCAGCTCCAGTCCCTCCCAGGAGGGGCTCTGGGCACTGACCTCTGACTTGGCAGCCATCAGCATGGTCCAAACTTTCTTCAGCTTTTTGGTTTTGCCCTGTGCTTCCTCCTGGAGGCTGGTGTACTTCTCCTCGATGTCCAGGCGTTCTTGCTGCAGTTTCACAGACAGCCAGACATTAACACAACAACAGAAACTCTCTGCAGGGCTACAAGGGGAAGGGGACAAAGGACTCCAACAAAACTGTTGGTGGAGGGGCTGGGAGAAGCAGCTCAGCCCCCAGGTGATGGCACAGTGCCACGTGTCACCTGGGGGAGCAAGGCCAGCCCTGATGGTGCCATCCTGCCCTCCTCACCCCACCTCCTTCTCCTCCAGCTCCTTCCTGAGCTGTTCTGCTCTCTTCCTTCTTTCTTCCAGTTCCATGTTTGATTCTTCCAGGAGCTTCTCCTGTTCCTCTGCTTTTGCCAGCAGATCCACTCCTCCAACAATCACCTTCTTCTCCAGGGCAGAGAGTTTCTCCAGCAGGGACTGGTGCTCTTGTCTAGAGAGAGAGAGAGAGGCAAGTGAGAAACTTCCTGCCCTCCAGTGCTCCCAGGGCAGCAGCTCCAGCTGAGTCTGACAGCCCAGACAGCACTCACAGGGCTGGAAAAACTTGTCTTGCTGCCAAGGTTCCAGCTGAGGCAGTTGGAGTGAATGCAGGGAGTTCCCTGAGCTCCCCTCTCCTGTCCCACAAGCACAACCAGGATTCTCCTCTCAACCTGGGGCACAGCAATCCCAGCAGCTTTCCATACCCCTGCCCCCAAGCCCCCACCCAAACTGTTCAGGGTACTCACTGGGCTTTAAGCAAGTCTTTCTCCCTCTTCTCCAGTTCAGCTCTGGCTTTATTTCTTTCTTCTTCTTCCATATCAAGCTTTGTTTCCAGAGCTTTTCTCTCCTCCTCAATCTTTGCTTGCATCTCTATCATCTTATCAGGGGAAACTTTCTTCTTGCCTTTGGAAGAGAGAGAGGGAAATGAGTTGGTTCACAGGAAAATGAGACAGGACTTTCCCCAAGTGCAGATTCCACACTTGCATTTAAGAAAAATTAATTTAATTAGATGTTAGCTCTAAGCTGGGCACAACTCAGCCTTTGAAAACCCATCTCAACACTGACCAGTTCCTACTGAGCTGGATTGCTACAGATTTAACACTAACAAAAAGCCCCCAAAACAGAAAAAAACACCTGGAAAAGGACCACTGCCTAAAGAGAGGCCTGGGCTGGGAACTCAGCTGTTCCAGCTCTGCAGATCAGGCCAAATGGAGGAAAATGACTGGTTTGGACTGGAGGTACAAGAGCTAAACTACCAGGAGTTACTGCAGATTAGCATCCCCACCACACCCCTCCTTCATTGATGGGGTCACCTCCTGCAAAGGCAGCACCCAGGCACTTCAAGAACACACTGCTATGAAAATACAGGAGGGGAATTCAGAACAGCCCTCTGGAAAATAAAAAACCAAAAACAAAACTAAAACCAACCATTTTTGATGGTATTTGATCTACCCAAGAGTGACTACCTACAGATTTCAAGGCACTGAGGTTTGTTGAGATTTCTCAATTGTGTCTTTACAATGCAGCACCTACAGCAAACCAGGCACACCCCAGAGAAGGTGAAGGAAGTGGTCAGAGCAACTTGTTGAGCCAAACCCCTCTGGTTTGGAACAGACTGGGAGGCTGCTGCTCTTGGAAGTCACTCTGCAGGTCTTGAGTCAACTGTCACTGTCAGCCCAAGTGCCCCAGGCAGGAGAACACAGATCCTGGGGGGTTATCTGGGTGAGAGAGCACCCAGGCTAGCTGCATTTCCTCAAACCCACAAGTCTCCAATTTCCCTTGATTCACTAAAAGTGAATCATTTTCTTGTTCTGGTTTCCTCCAGCCATAAAAAAAAAAATAAATAGACTCCAGGTGCCAAGATACTAGCAGAGGCACTGTCTGCCAGGGGCCTGTTTCTCACAGGGACAGAATGCATCCAGTCAAAATGTGCTCAAGAAATGTTGCTGACTAAAAGGCTTGGCTTCCCTCCCCTTCCCTCCAGGCCTCATGGCATCCAGCTTGCTTTATTTACACACAAGACCTCCAGCAGAGAGAGAGAAAATGCTCTCTGAAAAAACAAACCTGTAACCCAAACCTGTATCTGTAACCATTCTGCACCCAGGTTCCTACCTGTGTGCATGCTTGTTGAGGAGGAGATGGCCAGGAAAGCACTCCAGCAAGCAGTGTCTTAGTTTCCAGCTGCTAAACTTAGCAATCAGATAACAAGCACCTCTTTCTGGAGCTGTGGTGACAAAGTCTCTCACTCATTAGTCTGAGTAAGAAGTTTTCTGAAAGTGTTCTCCAGAGAGCAGGAGAGATGAGCCAGATGGAGGCTTCTGGCTGTGAAGCACACAGCCCTAAACACTCTCAGAGCCAAAGGTGAAGAGGGCCAAGCTGTCAGACACTTTCAGGAAGCTCTGCAGCTGGATTAGGAGGAGGTGGAAATCATTTACACCAACCTGCTTGATCTTGCATTAAGAGGAAGTAGAAAGCAAATCGCAGAGAGGCAGCATGGGCATGGAAAGGAGAGAAAAGGTAAGTTAGTGCTGTGATCATGTGGGACAAAGAGCATTCAGCTTCAACCTTCCCAGAGCAGAAAACACAGGATGGGCATCCCCCAGAGCCCTCCAGGAGAGCAGACATTAATACATCATCATTTTATGCTAAAGCAGAGACAGTTCCTGGACTTCAGAGAGCTTTGCATATCCAGGAGAATCATCAGCTCACTCCTGCATTCTTCTGATGCAATGCAGAACCTGCAGGGACCATCACCAGCCTGCCACAAAGATCATGCCCTGAGGAACACGAGTGGGGGGAGTTCTGCTTCAGTGAGAGACATCATGCTTCCCCCCCAAAATCCCCAGCCAATCCTCTTCTGTTACCTGGAAAATACAACTCTACAGGAGACCCTTTGTAAATTTTAACCAAGTTTCCAAGCCAATTCTTTGCAAGAGACACGACAGCTGCACACAGGGAGCCTCAGCATCAGGTTTCTCTGCTTAATCCCATTCTCAGGAGGTTAATTTGCAGCAACTGATGCTTCCACAGAGGTACAGAGCCAGGTTTGGTTATCCGAGCAAGCACAGCAAAAAACAAACAAAAAAAAGGGAGGAAAGGGATGAAAGACACCACATGCAAAAGGGCCACCTCTGAGGACAGTTAATATCCCAAACCACACAGAGCCCCCCTCCTCCTCCTCACCAAAAGCAAGAGCCACACCAGAGCTGTCTCCAGACTTGCAGGAGATGGCTTCCTCCCCCTGCTGCAGCTTGGGATCAACTGTCCTCAGCCAACTCAAATATTCAGCTTTCAAGCAAGCTTTGAAAGAGCAAGTCTGAAGCAAGCAGGTTTCCAAGCCTACCAGCCCAGGACCCAAAGGTCTCCTGCCCAAAGTGACCCTCCTTACCCTGCTGCCAGGCCCTGAGCTGCCACTCCTGTCACTTGGAGTATAAACATTTGGTGATGAACTCTCCAGCAACAACCTGACCTCCCCTCCCTGCTCAACCAAATTCTCACTGCCCTGAGCCTCTCAACTAAGTCCCACACTGACCCAGGACTTAAAAATCAAGGGGGGCAGTCAAAGCTTCAACCAAGGGCTTGGTTGGGGTTTTGCTTTTGAAGGATCTGCCAAAATGAAGCAAATCCCTCAGGTATTACCACACGTTCCTTGTGACTGCTCCATCCAGTTCCTCCACCATTCCAGCTGAGAAGAGAGCCCACCACAAACACAGCACAACCCACTTCTCCCCCTCTCAGTCCCTTTCAGCAGCTCCCACAAAGTTTGCTCAGACCCTTCCCTGAGATTTCAGAGGAAGCATTTAACACACAAGCTGCAAAGGGTTTGGTTTTTTTTAACCTGCTGTTTCTCAGATGTCTTCAAGCCTTGGCCCAGGAGCTTAATAAATTGCTTCCTCTTCTCTGACATCTGGCTGACAAGGTGCAGACACACTGAGCAACTGTTTTAAGCACAGAAGCAGCAAAGGAAAAGCATGCTCAGGCAGAGGGGAAAACTTCAAGTCTCTCTTTCCAACAGGCACAGCAGGGAAGAGTGCAGCAGTGCAAAATGAGTGTGCAGATGATGGCAAGGCCAAAGCTGAAAGGACTGAAGAGCTCCCACTCACTAGTGAAGGACTTATCCAGAGGTTTCTCTATGACAGAGCATGTGGAGTCTGAACTACTGCTGCTGCTACTGCCTGGAAAACAGAAATGAGTCCCCCAGAAAAACCCAGAGAGGAAGAAACATGCAGAGGGGGCACAGAGTTAGTTCTGGAGGAAAGAAACCCAGAGGGGTCAGCAACCTAGTTCCACAACTCCCCACCAAGAAGCATTTGCCAGGACCCCTCCCCAGCCTCAGCTTGCAAAGCCACCACTCCCCAGCACAAAGGAGCATGCTCAGAAAGACACTGGAGCTAAAACCCCCTTTCACCAGGCCTAAGAGCTCCAAACAACATGCCAAGGCAGCTGCCAGGTCAAGCAACAGCAGCACAGGAGGCCAGCTCAGAGGGGAGGAGGCTGGGGGGATCTGCAGGAGAACTCAGGACTCCCTCCCAGTCTGATGGCAAATCCACTTGGCCCTCCAGAAGGCACAATCAGCTTACACAGGGGCAGCCACTGGAGTACTCAGTCCTTACTCAGGAGCTTCACTGGAGTAGCCTGTTTGGAAGTTTAACTGAGCCACTTATTTGCCCTCTGCTCCTTTTTAAGTAACATTTTGAAGGGGGGTTCCTCTTGGGAGGGAGGGGATCTGGTCAGGGCTCAGCCCTTGATTTGAGACCTCCTTGCTTCCAGGCATGACAAAGAGGTTAAAAACTGAGTTCTGACAACTAGCAAAGGCATGAGAAAGGTCACTGATGACCCTGCTTGGACAGGGAGCAAAAGGAAGAGAGTGCATCTAAACAAGAATGCTTTGACAGGAACTTCTACAGACGTGGGGGCTAGAGGGAAGCAGTGAAAGTGTGAAAATCCACTGGGGAGAGGCTGGAAACTGAGGTGTAGAGCTTGGCTTGGCTTCTCTGCTCCTCAGGAAGCTCTACACCTCAGGAAGGAGCAGAGAGGTTGTAAAGGCATCCTCAGGCACACAGTGAGCTGCAGCTGTAGGGTCAGCACCATCCCTTGGGGCTCCCAGCAGCTTCACACTGCTGTGGGACAAAGCCAGCTCCCCCATGGGAGTTCCAGAGTGCTCCCAAACAAGGATGAGGTCTCCTTCAGCTTGCACAGACACCCAAAAGTTCATGTTTTACCCCTATCAACACAAAAACCCAGGACACCAGAAAAGTCAGCTGCTGAGTATCCAGAGATGAGTCCTTTGCCTAAACCACAGCCCAAATTCCCCTCCAACCATTCCCTCTGGTTACTGAAACCCCCATCTGCCTACCCACTGACCTTTGGGGTGTCTCCTTCCTTCCTTCCTTCCTCCCACCTCCCTCAGCAGGGGGAAGTGCCAGACCCCCAGGCTCAAGCCAGACCCAGGGAGCCACCACACCAGAGGATTGTCACCCCCAGCAGGGCCAGCCCAGTGGAAGCAGAGAGCAGGCAGGGTCAGAGCTGCACCCCAGAGCTTGGTTTCTAGGAGAGGCAGTGGCAGGGGGACAGCTCTACAACTCCACTCTGGCTCTGGCCCCAGTTTGTCAGTGGAGCTGCTGGGGAGGAGGAGTTTGGGGGCACTGACAGGAATCTCTTTGCCTTACCCCGACGTTTCTTCCGCTTCTCCCCATCCTCTCCCATCTCCCCCTCCTCATCTTCCTCCTCCTCTTCAGAGTCACTGCTCTCCGAGCCAGAGATCTCTTCCCCTAGGAGAGAAAATGCCTTTTTGAAGTCCTTTCCTCCCCTTCCCCTCAGCTGCTGTGACAGAAGCCAGGTCCAGCAGAGCAGGAAACTTCAGGCTCAGCCCTTTATTGGGGTGAGGGCAGCAGGTGGGGATGGGAAAGCTCCAGGGGGAAATGAAGCATCCTGGCACTGCTCAAGTGGGCAGCCAGCCAGGTTTTTTCCAAGCAGGATTTGCCCAGATGTTCTCCTCCACCCCAAACAGAGGAGGAAATGGTCAAAAGTTGACAGGCTTGCTGTTTAAGCAGAGCCCTGGGAAGCAGGCAGGTCACAAGTGGTGATTATTGTTGCCACCCCAAGCTCACACGTTTGGAAACCCAACAGGAGGAAACCCAGCACCCTGGCAATGCCAGCAAGCACCATGCTCCTGGGTTTGGAGCTCCACATCCCAAATTTAAGAGGCCACCCCCTCCCCTCAGGGGTGAAACAGCTCCACCCAGCCCTCAGCCCTGAAGAAAGTTTCTGCTCCTCCAGGGGGCCCTTCCCTGCTGCTGCACTGAGTGTCACAGGGCTGCAGGAAGCTTCTTGTTTCTCTACACACCCTTTGAGAGCTTCTAGCTCCACAAATTTGTTGCTTTCTCTCCCCAAAAACCCCACCTCCTCCTCCTCCAACAGGCTAGGTGTGCCTGGAGCTCCCCCCCAAGCCCCCCGGGGCCCAGCTCAGTGGCCCCGGGCCACCACTCGCCCGGCCACCAGCGCCGCCTGGTGGGCACCGGCCGTGGCGCCGGGACAGAGGGACCGTCACTCACCTTCCTCCAGTTTTTTCTTCAGCTCCTCGATTTCCTTCTGGAACTGCCGAAGCAAAGCGTCCTTGGGGTCCTCGTTAATCCTGGCCTTGTTCTTGATGTTCTTGGCCCGGTTGGCATACCTGAGGGTGCTGATGGTCTCATCATAGTTGTAGTCTGCAGGACCAATGTTGGCACACTGGGACACGAGAGGAGCAAAGCAGAGGGTCAGAGGATCACTGGGGCCAGAGGATCTCTGGGGCCAGGGGATCTCTGGGGCCAGGGGATCTCTGGGGTCAGCAGCTCCAAGCCCTGGGGCTGAGGGACAGTCAGAGCCCAGCACCCAGCTCTGCCCCCCTCACACTGCTCCCCTTGTCCAAGCTGCTCCTACACCCAAGCAGGATTTCTGTTTGGGCACTCACACTGTCTACAGAACCTCATCTGTACAGAGGAAGGAGGAAAGGCAAAAAAAAAAAAATAAACAGAAAATGTTCTGAAGTGCAAAGAGCTCTGAAAGAAAGAGGTAAATGCCAGGCTGCTCTCCTGGCAAAGCCACAGATCTATCCAATAAATCTGTCCTCTAAATTTATCTACAGATTCAGCTTGAACAAATTTTTCTCCATGAGGACAATCAGACACTGGAATGCTCTCCCAGGGGAAGTGGTGGGTTCCTCCACCATGGAAAGTCTGAAGTCTCAGGGTGCTGAGACACCAAGAATAACCTCAGAAGGGTTGGAGCAGAAGCCCCTGGAGGCCCTTCCCAAGCTGACACCCCGGGACCTGCTGAGCCCTGCCAACAAGCAGCTTGGTGTGGGCAGGGGGCTCTGGGCTCACCATCATGGTTTTGGAGTTGCCCCCCAGGGAGTCCTGCAGGAGCCTGGTCAGCTTGGAGTTGCGGTAGGGGACGTGGGTGCTCTTGCCATCCACCAGGGCAGAGATGACATTCCCCAGGGTGGAGAGGGAGAGGTTGATCTTGGTGGCTTCCTTCAGGCGCTGCCCCGTGGCCCCCGTCTTCGCCTGCCTCTCAGAGCCCTGGGAAGGGACAGCAGAAGTGACAAGAGGTCCCCGAGGCCACCTCCTTCCTCCCAACAGCATCAGCAGACAGCTGAGCACCTCATCTCCTGGCAGAGAAGGTGCTCGAGGGCCACAGACATCACCCAGGGCAGAGAGGTCTCACTGAGCCTCTCAGTGACAGCAGTTCCAGGCTGCTCAAAGCAACACAGCTGGAAAAAGGGAGATTTTTTTTTTGGTCCCCACAAAGACAGATTCTGAGAGGAAGAAGGTGCCTCAGGTGGAGCTGCTGAGCACCATCTCCCACCAGCAGGTCAGGGGGAAAAGCCAGGCTGCAATTATTTGGAAGTTTCCTAGAGCAATGTGATCACTTGTTGTGTGACAGGAGGTAACATGCAGACACTGCATGCCTTCAGCCTCCCCTTCCCTGCAGCTTCTCCAAGGAAAGATCACAGGCTGGAAGGGACCTCACCTGGGACAACCCTTCTAACACTATAATTTATGTGAGATGCAAAAGAACATGAAGATACCCCAGTGTCAGGCCTGGGCCAGTCACATTTGGCCAGCACAATGACATCAGCCAAAAGCAAGTCAGGGAACTTGCAAGTGATGAACTGCCTGGCCACAACCCTCAAAAAACCCCCAAAAAACCCCCAAAAATCCACAACAAAATGGTGTTGCAAAGAGCCAGCTCTGCTGCCCAGCTCTTCCCAGTGCAGTTTATCCACTTAGTCATTAACTGAAGGAGAAGGGAGAGCTCCACACCAGGCTGAGGTGGGTACTCCCCAAAAGCCAAGCATCCCCCCCCAGCTCCAGGCAGCCCCCAGGGGCTTTTGTCCTGGGCTCAGTAGCCATGGCCAGCAGCCCTTGTGACTCACAGCCAGGTCCACCAGGTGCAGCTTGCCCATCCTGACGTGCATGTTGCCATCCACCCCCTTCTCACTGCACTCGATGGTGATGGTGAAGATGGCGTGGGAGCGGGAGCTGTGCTCGTTCATGTTGGTGGCACCCACAGAACCTGCCCCAAAATCAAGCAAAAAAAATCACATCAAAAGCCACATCAGCCTCAGGAGGAAGCACCCACTCCCTCTTCATGTTCTTCCAAGGAGTTTTAGCCCCAGCTCTTTACCCAACCCCCTTATTTTTTTAATTTTTTTTTTGTGTGTGTGTCAGAAGAGGCCCTGCAAACAGCTGTATGGTGAGAAATCAGGTCACAGCAAGCCCTGCCAAGAGCTCCAGGCAGAGCTGGAGGTCACTCAAGGAACTCAGGGTGCCAGGAAAGGTTAGCCACCTCCCCCAGGCAGCAGAGGGCTGGCTGCTCCTCACCCTGAGGAGGGGAGGGGACAGGAACCCCCCCAGCCAGGCTACGTACGGTTCTTGTGGCCCAGAGTCATGATCCTGTCCATGTCATCTGCATTGTTCACCACGTAAGCAGAAAGGTCCTTGATATAAACCCCCACGTCAGGCCTCTCCTTAACCTGAGAGAGAAAGAGTTGGGGTGGATGGAGCAGCCTCAGGACACCCCTGCAAGGAAATGCCAGTGGCACTGTAATGGATTTACTCCTCCAGGTTCCAGCTCTGACACTGGGAATCAGAGCAGCTAAAGAATCAGGACTCCTGAGGGATAATATTCCAGGGGTTTGCCCTGTTCCCAGAAAAACTGCTGAGCTATCAGGGTTCAAACCTATCCTGGCTGGAAAAGCTCCAGGGATGGGATATCCAGCTGCTCTGTCTGAAGGAAACTGAGGAGCCAAACCTCTCCCTCCCCTTCCAAGTGCTCCTCTGGTCTGTAAAATAACCCTCCCTGTCTCCCAGCACAGATCCCAGAGGGCAGAGCAGGCTCACCTCTAATCTCTGGCTCTGGTCCTTCCCCAGCAGGTCCCTCACTTCCTCGTTGTAAATTTCCAGGTAGGACACACGGACTAAAAACCTGGAGAGACAGAGAGGGGCATGGCTCAGCACCAGCTCTGCTGCAAGCCCAAGAAACACCAGCCCAGAGTGCAAAGGAAACACAGCAAATCCAACAGCACAGCTCTGCTGCCTCCACCTGAACTGCCCACAGAGGGATCCTGCAGCCAGAGCTACCAATTCAGACACACAAAATGATTCAGGCACAAAAAAATCAATCAAATCAGACACACAAAAAAATCAATCAAATCAGACACACAAAAAAATCAATCAAATCAGACACACAAAAAAATCAATCAAATCAGACACAGTAATTCACACACACAAAAGGCAGGGGAGAAGCTGCTCACCTGGTGTCTCCCTCTGCCTTGGCAATGTGACCAAAGATATGGGCAAAGGAATTGGGAATGATGCCTCGAAGCTCAGGAACAGCTCGCACCCCTTCCATGGTGAACGTTTTCCCTGTTCCAGTCTGCCCATATGCAAAAATAGTACCTGGAGGAGAAGAGGAGAAGTGAACAAACTCAAAGGGCAGTTTCATTTCACCCCTTCTCAGCCCCAGAGCACTGAGCACCTCTGGGTTTCTCAGGATGAAGTTTTCCACCCACTCCAGGAGCTGGAAAAGCAGAGTGAGGAGGGCTGAGTCAGAGCTTCATCCCCCTGGCAGGATCCCTAAGGAAAAGGCAGCTTGTTTCATCTGTGCAGAGTGACCCGTGGAGGGAGTGCTGCTCACACACCAACAGCACAGGCAAGCCCAATTAGTAACACAGTTAATGAGGGAGGTGACTGTAGACCTCCTGCAGAGCACTGCTGGTGTCCTGTGCCAGGGTGAGGCTTCCCCTGGGCAGCCCACAGCACCAGCCTGGTTCTGAGCCAGCACCAGCAGCTGCAACTGGGCCAGGAATCAGTCTGCAGGGGCAGAATCCAGGAAATGACTGAAATCCCAGACTCTGCCACTCCAGAAACACACCAGGTCTGAAGCTGAGCCTGGCACTGCTGACAACTCCAGTTTTCCACAGCCCAACTCCCAGGAGAGTTGGGAAAAGGGAATGTGAAGCAGCTGGAACCCAGGGCTGTTAGCACCAGAGCTCATCAGGCATCTCACCAACCTTTAAAACACTCTGTAAGCTCTTGTTGTGGCTGCTCACAGCACACTGTTAGGGAAAGCAGCTGTTTGCTCCCTGCCCAGCACCTGCTTCCCTCTGCACAACCCATTTCCATGCACAACTGCCAGACAGACAGACAGACAGACAGGCCATGGCCAGGCTCTTCAGAGCTGCAGGAAGCAGGAGCCTGTCCGTGGGGCAGGGCAGAACTGCTCCCCACAGAGCAGAGCTCAGGGGGTCAGAGGCAGAAGCCTGGCTGCATACCTCCTTCCAGCAGCTGCCTGGTTACTGGAGTGGCACAGTGAGGAGCCTCAGAGTTCTGACAATGAGATAAAGTGTGCATCTTTGGCAAACAGAAAGAGAGTAAAGACAGGCAGGTAACTGACCTCAGCTGGGCTTCCCCCTCCTCCCCCAGGAGGCACTGAGACCAGCAGGGAGAGGCTCAAACAGAGAAAGGGGAAACTCCCTTCAGCAAGGACTCCAACACCAGGAGGAAGAGGAGATGGGATGAACCACCCCAGGACTCACCATTGTACCCCTCCAGCACAGAGTCAATGATAGGTCTGGCTGTCAGGTTATAGACATCCAGCTGCTTGCTCTCTGGCCCAAAGACTGTGTCAAAGGTGAATGTCTTTGGGGGCTCGTTGGAGGAGTCTGTCTTGTGAACAGTGATGGTTCCCCTCATCTCATCCACAGCCACTGCCATCCTGTACCCCATTGTTTTCTCCCTCTCATTGAGGGGCCGGCACCGAACCACCACCTTGACATTGTCACAGCTCTCTGGCTTCTCCAGCTTCTCAGCCTTGTTGATCTGCAATTATTATCAAAAAGACAAGAAAAACCCCACAACTCAGCAGTGTTAACAGCACAAACTCAGCATGCATCCCCTGGGAATGGGGGCTTCAGAACTAAAGGAAGAGTGGCCACTTCCCTGGGGACAGTGATGCCCACAGTGCCAAAAAAAGATGGAGGAAAACTCAGGGTCACCTCTGGGTTCCTTCAAGGAGCAATTCCATGCTTGGAGGCAGTTTGTTGGCAGTCAGTGGAGCTGTGCCTTTCTCTGAGGGCCCCAGAAGCAGAGAGCTCTCAGAGCTGCAGCTGACCCAGCCAGACCCACTGCCCAAGGGAACCTGGTTCCAAGCCTCCAACTTGCTGGGTTTTAATAATTCAGAAAACCCAGTGCTGTGTAACAAAACCTCCCCAAACTTTTCCTTCCCCAAAGCAGTTACAAAGGGGAATTTTGAGGCACTGCTGACTGACCTGATGTCATGGGATTTCCTGATTAAAAAAAAAAGCCTAAAACCCATTTGATCCAGTAACGACCAAGCCCTGGTGAGAAGCTTTTAGCTACAACCCCAGGGGCTGAGGCTGGAAGGGACCTTTCAAGGCGTTCAACCCCCTGCCAAGAGCTCCTCAGCTCCATCCACCCTCACCTTGAATGTCCCCAGGGATGTGGCACCTCTCCGGGCAACCTGGGTCAGCGTCTCAGTGGAAAAAAATTCTGTTTTCTAATCTAAACCTCCCCTCTTCCAGCTGCTCCTGCTGCAACCCCCCCCGCTCAGCCCTTTGTCCCCACCTCCAGCACCACCTCGGATGTCAACAAAACCCCAGACCCTGTTCCCCACGGGCTTCATTCTGCCAAGCCCGGTTCGTGAGTCTCCGACACCGGCTCCAGAACCGCTGCATCCCGCAGAGCCCCCGGGCCGCTCCCACCGCCTTCCCAAGGGGCAGCACCGGGCCGAACCGGCACCTCCCCTCCCTGCCCATGCCCCTGCCAAACACGGGAACCGGGGCCTAGAGTCCTCCTCCACCCCACACCTGTCTCTTAT
>JAAWXA010000026.1:11925132-11935529 GCA_038090715.1 Florisuga fusca
CCCGGGGGTGCGGGGAGTGGGCTCGGGGGGCTCCGGGCGGGGACTGAGAGACCCCCTGGGGCTGAAGAGCCTCCGAGGGCACTGACAGAGCTCCGGGGCTGACAGTGTTGGGTTGAGCAGTAGGTTTCTGGATTCCGAGAGGGCCCCGCGGCCCTGAGAGGCGTCCGGTGGTCCTGAGAGTGACGGGAAAATCCATATTCCTGCTTTTCCCAACACTTGTTTCTGTTTCTCCCTCCCCTCCCGGGTGTTCCTGCACACCTAAAATCCTCCTGCTGGCAGGCTGGGCGGGTGTTGTTCCCGGTTTTGCTCTGGAAAGCCAGGTCTGAGCTCACCAGCACCAACCGGGGCTGGAAGTTCCTTGCTCTGGATTTGGGTTTCCCCTCGGGCTGCGGGTGGAGGGAGCAGGAATGTGGACAGGATGGATCTGAGGCTTCCAGGAGTGTTCCTGAAGTCACCCAAGGGACAGGCAGGGCTGGGAATGAGAGGCCAGGGCTGAGCACCACTGGGTGGAGGCAGGAGAGGACCAGGGGAAATCAAGGGTTTCAAACTGGATTTGGGAATTCTGCTGGAATGGGATGGATGCAGCAGAAGTGCAGTGCCCATCCCAGGAGAGGGGCAGGGGGGGTCTGGGGGCTGTGCTGCTGGTCCCCACCTTTCCCTCCCCATCCCTGGCTCCAGAAGGAGGGATTTTTCAGTGCATGGATTGAACTGGATTTTTTTTTCCCCCTTTACAACAGCCTAGAAATGCTAATTACTGATTTTTACCAACAGGTTTTCCTGCCAGATCAAGCAAAAAATGCCACATGCCGTGGGGCCAGGGTGGCCCTGCAGGGCCAGAGGAAAGCTCTCCCTGTCTGCAGCTTCAGAGCTCCCAGGATAAGGTGTTTCTTTATTCCCAGCCTCCAGGCAGTGGTAATGGGAGCACTTAGGCTGATTGGAGCCTTCCTTTGGAGATAAGGAAATCATCACAGCACACACTGGAGTTTCCTTCCCTCTTTTCCAGCCCCTCGGGGCACAGAGATCTCTGTGGGCTGGAGCAGGAATCTGAGGTTCCAGCTTCCCCCTGAAACATTTCCCTGAGCCACCGACACCTCCAACGGGTTATTTATTGGCAGCTGTAAAGGGCTGAGCATCTCTCAGCTTTTATTTCTGGCTAAATTAGTGCTTGGGGCTGAAGGGAGCAGGTGAGCAGCAGGGGCTGTGGTTGGCAGGAGGTTTGGGGATGCTGAGAGGAGGATTTCTTTGTCTCACTTTGGATTTCCTCCCTTCCAGCCTCAGAGGAATCTTCCTGGCAGATCCAGAAGCAACAAGGGAAGTTGGGAACTTGGACCTCTGCCACAGAATGGCAAGGAATTCCCTCCAGACTCTTTATCTCCTTTACTCAGTGCTTTCTTCTGCTCCCTTCAGGCCCAATTCAAATATCTGCAGTGCAGAGGAATTTCCTGCCTCCTCCTTGTGGTGAAAACCAAGGCAGAAGATGAGGTTCTGGTTCATTTTAAACACACCCAACTCCTCTCTTTGGGGTTTCCAGCAACTTGGGTGCAATGAGGAAGCATCCAGAAGGGGTGACAGGGACATTTTCACTCCTGTTTCATCACTTTTTGGATGAATTGTGACTTTATTATTATTTTTTTTTTAGGGATGGGGCTGGATGTCTTTCCCTCCCCTGTCCTGAAACCTCTCTCCTCCCTTCAGAAGCCACAGCCACCAGTAAGAGGAGTCAGATAACATCAGCAAGCCCCATCTCAGACAGTCTCTCAGCAAGGAGACTTCTTCAGGTGCTGACAACCACCAGGCCAGAGCTTTTCAGAGCCTGTTCCTCCTCCTGCCTTCATTGGGTGGGCAAGTGTCACCTGAACCACTCTGCTCAGCACCCGGGGCCCTGCAGAGACTTGGCAGATCCCTTTGCAACCCAGAGAAACACACTCAGCACTGGGTAGGACGCTGGCATCTTTTTATTTCGTTGTTTTAAAAATTTTTTTCCATTTTTTTTGGGGGGTTGGGGCTTTTTTACAGGTGATCCCACGGGCAGAGGCGCTCGGGAACGCTCCCCAGCTGGGACCTGGCAGGTGGAAAGACTTCTCCTGGGTAAGCTCCAGTGGGATCTTTACACAGCAACACCAATGGGTTTCTCAAGCATGACGTTTGGCAGATTTTTTTCTTTTTTTTTTTTTCCTTTAAGGAAAACCAGACCCCAAACCACCGATGGGTGCACACAACCCCCCCGTGGCCTCCTCAAGGTGCTTTGTCCTCAGCTCCCTCTAAGTCCTCTGAAGAACATTACAGTGCTTTGTTTTTATATTTATATTTTTTTAAGTCTCTACTATTTAAAACCTTTTGTTTTGCTCCAAAAAACCCCCACGTACTCCCATCTTTCAAGGGTAACTGAAAAGGGAGGTTAAAAACCCTCTCACAACTCCACACCCTTTGAATTGCTTTAAGTACACTCTGCAAAAATATTTCTAACTATTTCCCTTCTCTTAATACTGTACATAGAAAGCTGTCAGGATTTCTTTTTTTTTTTGCTACATTTCACTCACAGGTTTGCTTTTTCTTGTCTTGTTCCTGAAGCCTTCTCACCCATTAATTCTCCCCCCTCCTGTTAGACACTGAGCCCATCCCAACCTGGCACTTGGTTACATTTGCTAGAAACAATTCAGAAAGGATTGTGTGCTAGTAAGGCAAAAAATCATGTGATACAAACACATCCTGGATCCCTTTTTTTTAAGGTTATGTGCAAATAAGAAGCCATCTCAGGCTGCTGATTGTGAAAACTGCTTTTCTTAGGTGCTTGCTCCCTCAGCAAATTCCGAGTGCAGTCCCTGTTCTTGGTACCTGCTGGCCTGAGAGTGAACCTCCTGGACCACAATCAGAAAGTTCAGAAATCATTAGGAAACACAGGAGCTTTTACATTCATTAGAGAACCAAACAGTTCAATGGTTGGCAAGTACAAACACAAAACCACACACTCACCAAAAAAAATAAAGCGGGGAGGGAGGGAGGGGGATCCCTTTAGGTTTGGCAGAAGAAATCAGGCTCTCCTTCTGGTTGATCACAAGAAAACATACAAAGTTCACTGACCTCTGCTTTTATATATATATATATATATTTATATATATATAATACACCCTTTCTCTTCTCTCCTCTCCAGTCCCATGCCCAGCTGGCCCCAGGCTCAGATGAAACCTTCTCGCCACGTCGCGTTCTTGACCAAGCAGCTGCAGCACTGGATGGCCTGCCACCAACTGGTGCAGCTCAAGGGCTCCACAGTGGCCTTGGTGATCATCACCTTGGAGCTGGAGAGGCAAACTCCTGACTGGTTTCCTCCTAGGACTGAGCTGTTAAAAAAAAAAAAAGGAATAAAATAAAAAAAGCACAGAGAGGAATCGACATGGGGCTCAAGAAATGACACCAAGAAATGACTCCAAGGGGCATGTGTGTGGGCAGCTTACTGCAGGGGGGTTTAGGGTGACCTTTAGAGGTCCCTTCCCACCCAAATCACCCCATGATGCCCACCACTGCGCTTGGGCAGCCTGCTGAGGAGCCTCTGTGCAGGGGTTGTGAACAAAAGAGGGACTAAAACTGGAGGGGAGGGAGGTTTCCAGATTGCCTGGCCCCAGACACATCCCCAGCCTCCCACTTGGACACAGCAAAACCTTCTCAGGAGAGCTCCACTGCTTTTAAAATACAGCCAGCCTGGGTTCTAAGGACACCCATCAAAGGCAGGAGGGTGCTGGGCTCTTGGTTTGCTTCCAAGCTCTTCTCCAGCCTCAGAAAACACATGCCCTTTAGGAAACCAGACTGTCAGCTAAAGCCCCAAGCTGTCAGCTTGCCACCAAACCCTTTTGGGGTCTTGAGTGTCTCTGGGGTAAGCCAGTCTCCCCCTGGCCCCCTGGGTGGGTGCCACCTCCTGCCCACCCACCTCTTGTGTCCCAGGGCAGGAGCTCCTGGGGGGATGTTCTGCAGCAGGCCCCCTGTCCCTGCCCTCCCCCTGCTTCCAGACCTACAGAAAAGAGGCTGATTTACCACCAACTCACCCCAAATCTCTGCATCTTTCAGGTGGACAGCACCAACCTCCTCCCCTGCAAAGAGCTTGCAGCCCCCCCAGTGCTGATGGGGGGACTGGTGCAGGATGAAAGCCTTGGAAGTGCAGAGCCAGGAGCTCCCCCTGCCCAGGAGAGCTGACAGAACTGCTGCTGGGTTTTCCAGACTACAAATATTTCTTTTTTTTATTATTTTTATGCCCTTCCCTGCCTGCTCCAAGCCCCATCCAACCTGGGCTGGGAGAGGGATGGAGCAGCCACAGCTCCTCTGGGCAGCCTGGGTCAGGGGCTCAGCATCCTCAAATTACAGAATTCCTTCCCAATGCCCAAACCTAAATTCTCCCCTTTTCAAGTTTTTCCTCTCCCTCCACAAGCCTGTGATGAATTCCATGAATTCCCCACCACTACCACATTACTTTTTGCCACTTTGCAGCTTTACAGACTACAAAAATCAACTTCAAATCTCTATTTCTTAGGGTTTGGGGGTTTTTTTGTTTTATTTTAAACAAGAGGGCCAGAATTTTCAGGCTTGTTATCCCCCTGTGAAGGTGTGACCCAACACCACCCCACCTGCAAGTCCTGTTACAGAAGAGGAAAGGGTTTGGGGAAAGAAAAAAAAAAAAAAAAAAAAAAAAAAAAAAAAAAAGGGAAACAACCCAACACCACACCTAAAAAACCCTTTCATTCCCAATTCACCTCACTTGACAACAGCTGCAGATGGGATGAAGGCTTTGCCAAAGGGATGAGACTCTTTGGGAACAATCAGAAGTTGCTTTTTTGCCTCCAATACTTCCAACTTTTTTTTTTTTTTTTTTTTTTTTTTTTTTTTTCCTAAAACTTTCAATCCAGAGCAGCAGGGAAGGGGGTTTGCAAGGCCAAGGCACAGAGCTGGGTACCATGCAGAGTCCTCCTCAGGTGGATTTCAGCTCCAAGCCCCTGGGCTGCTCCTGGGGATGAGGATGAGGATGCTGCTGGTGATGATGCACACGTGGGATAAGGATGGAATGAAGATCTTCCTGCTCCAGGAGGCTCCAGAACTGCCCTGGCTGCCCAGGGTTGGTTCTTTTCAGGCCACAATCCTTGTTACCAGAAGTTCCAAGTTCTACTTTTGATCAGCAATTGTCCCCTCCACCCCCAGCCTGGGGACATCCTCCTCCCTCCATCTCCAGGGATTCTGGGCTGGGGATGGATGGGGACAACCCAGCTCCTCTCCCACCCCCAGAGCTTCTCCCAGCACCCAAGCAGGAGCTTCAACCACCCCTCAAACCTCCTCCTGGTTTTCTGGTTTTCTGGCTGTCCCCAAGGCCTCGGGGGGCAGAGGATGGGGTTACTGGGGACATCCTGCTCCAAACTGGGATAGACTGGGATAAGAGAGAGAGAGGGGGAGTGAATTTGGGCACAGCAGTTCGTGAGTGGGGGGAAGACAACCAGCACAGCAAGGTGGTTCTAAGAGGTGTTGGTTAAACCAGGCAGTTCTGGTTTTTTTTATTAAACCCAACTTTGGTACAAGCAGAGGGTCCCTCGGGGTGGTTTACAGGGTGGTTTAGAGAACAAAGAGCAACCCAGGCTTCTCCCCCTTCCTCTCCAGGTTAGAGACTGGCTGCAGACATCACACTTCCTTTTTTTATTTTCTTTTTTTTCCTTGAACCCAGCACTGGTGGGAGGGGAGGTCAGCCTGGCACAAAACTCACAACCAGGAGCCCCCAGGCTCCAGCCTTAAACCCTTTCCCCCCCTCCCCCATTAACATTTAACACTCAGTNTGGGGGGTTGGGGGGGGGTTGGTTATAAAACCCGTGAGTCGACAGAAAAAAAGAAAAAAAGTTATTGTGTGAGAACTCAGCTGGGGGATGAGGGAGGTCAGGAGGTTCTGGGGTTCCACCCCAAAGCCAGAGGGAGGGGAAGAGCCAGGGGAAGGGCAGCCCCAAGCAGCAAGCCCCAAAATCCCCCCTAAGGCACCCTGCCCCTCGCCTCCCTGCAAAGTGGGGCTCCCAGCCCCCAGATTAGTGCTTTGGGTTAGTGGCAGCCGTGCAGGAGGCTCAGTTAGCCATTTAGCTGTTGGCAAGGAGCTCAGGTGTGTCAACCTGCTCCAGAAACCTGCTCAGGGAAACTCTTCCCCACCAAAAGATTCGGTGCGGCCCAGTCCCGGCCCTTAGAAACTCTTCAGTGCAAGACATGGGGAGCTTAAAGCACCACTCAATTTCTTCTGCAATGAGCTGCTGGGGCCTTAATAAATCTTCTAATTAACAAATCTTCCTGGCGTTATGGAGCAGGCACTGGGAAGACTAAAAAAGCTACAGAGAGAACAGAAGAGAATTGGAGTTTCAGTCACTTCCATGGAAAGGTGAAAGCAGAGCCTGAGCCTGTGCCACTGAGCTGAGACCTTCCCAGCCTGGTGTGAAGAGGGCTAAGGACCTCAGGGATGGAACAGGTTGGAAAACATTTCACACAAACCCCATGGCATCAGCTCCAAAGTCCCCACTGAGCTTTTTCCTTCCAGAATTCCACGGGCTCAAGCAACACAGCACCCAAAGCAGCACCCAAAGCTCCTCCTGCACCTCCCTAGAAAAAGCCAGAGGCTGCCAAGTGTCACCCACTGGGTTTTTTGTTCTTGCAGCAGCTCAGCTCCATCCCCTGCTTTCATCTTCACCCAATAAACCCCAGAGAAGCTCCAGGGGTCCCAGACACCAAGAAGGAACATGCAGGGAAAGATTCAAGAGCCCCAAAACCAAAGCTGTGCTCATTTTTTTTTTTTTTATTTTCCCCCAGGCTTGGTCTGAGCATCTCCAGAAGAAGCAAAGAGCTTTTGGAAGCTCCACCAGGGAATTCTCAACCTCTGGATCTCCACTGCCTTTCCATCCCATCCCTAAATCATCCCTTTGGGCATCTTTCCTGCTGATAAACCACCCCACTGCTTTTGGGGTGGCATCTGAATGAATGCCTTTGATCTTCTCCCCAGCTTACAGATGAGGTTGGTTCTTTTTGGCATCCTGATTAGTGACTTGCTAATTAATCAGCTAATTTCCTTCCTGAGCACTCCCAACAGCCACAAGACCCCCCGTGAGCTTTCAATCATCCCACATCATGATTTCCACAGAGATCCCCAGGAGAAAGCTGCTGCTAAATAAATGACACCACAAAAAACTGAAAATACACGTGAGATTTAATGAAAGAAAAAAAAAAAATTACAAAGTGAGCAGAAGGATTTGAAAGTCGGAAAAAAAAAGAAAAAAAAAAAGAAAACCAAAAAGAAATAATACAAAACAAACCCAACACATTTGGAAAATTAAATTAGAAAGCAGACAACATACAGGAGATGGAAAATGTTTAAATGATTTTAAAAATGGATCATTTTTCCCATTAACACAGACCTTTTAGGGATAAATGTACAAACCAGCTGAAAGATGTGTAACTGAACAGCTTCAGGCATTTTTCTGAAGGGTTTTTCTTTCACTTCCAGCCTGCAAGCTGGAAATATTCAGGCTGGAGGAAGACTTAGCATCACCAGGCTTTTATAACTTAGTAAATCAAAAGAAAAAAAAGGAAAAATCAAGTATTGGAGGGAAAAAAAAAATAATTCTTTAGCCCCAGTGGGGAGATGATGCTGTTGCTACTGACTGCTCCATGAAGAGGAGGTCAATGTATGGATTAGAATCATAATCCAAACCTTGTTCCATCCATTCTGAATGTCTCCAGCAGCAAAAAAGCTGGAAATTTGAAGGGGTTTTTAATGCTTTCATTGTCACCATCCTGACTTGTCACCAACCTGTTACTCTAGGAAAAATTAATTGATCTGGGATGAGCCAGAGGGAAATGGGTCGCTGGCTGCAGCACGAGGTGGGGACTGGGAGAGCCACGTGTCTGCACACCCACTGTCCCCAGCATCTGCTTTACCCCAGCCTGGCCTGGAGAAGCAAACCAGAGGTTTCTCATTAGCAAAAAAATAAAATAAAATCAATCCCAGTCCTGCCCCTAATTTGCAGGGGAGCCGGGAGGGCCTTGCACCACCACCGGGTTGGGTTTCATCCCCATTTCTCCAAAACCACCACATCAACCCTCCCCGTGTTTGACAGTTAACTCTAAAACCCACCCAACCCAGAGGGCACAGCCTGAAAAATGGGAATGTTCAGCTTCCAGCAGCCTCCCAGGAAGGGCAGGGGGTTTTTCCTCCCTGAATCCCAGCCTGCTCGTGGAGGTCCCTGCGAGATCTCCCCAAATCCCACCCCTGGGATTTTCAGGATGTCCAATTCCAAAGGCCAGGAGCCACATGGAAAGAGTTTAACACCTGAGTATTATTTTTTAGGAGGCATGAGCCAAAAAAAAAAGCTGTTTAATGTTAAAGAACCTGACTGAGCAGTCCAGCAAAACTCTACCCCCAAAGAGCAGGGCTGAGTGGGGTAAGGAATTTGCTGACAACATGGCTTAAAGACACCTTTTGTAAAGACAAAAATAATAATAATCATCAGAAATCCTGCAATATTAATAACAAAATAAAATCCAGACACTCCCAACCAACACTTAGCCAGCCACTCGTTTTATCCACTCTGAAGGGGTTAATATAATAAAATCTTTGCCTTCTTTTCCCCTGTTACCTGACAGCTGGAACTGGCTCCAACTATTTTTCCATGACACCAGAGCTAGTTAAGTCTCAGTTTAGTTCTCATCCTGCCTTATCACAAGGTGGTTTGAGTGGAAACAAAAAAAATACAAAAAAAAAAAGTTGATCCCAGTTATTCCTCTGAGCTTGGCTGCCCAGGAAAAGGAGGTGTGAGGAGCATTACATGGGCACAAACAGAGCTCAAGATCAGGGAATTCTCCTTCTTAGGCACAGAATAAGTTTAAGGTGAAAGAGGAAAAGCAAAGATGATGGCTTAAATAGCAAAATACATTGGTACATGTGAGAAGTTACACAGATCCTGCAGTTCCACATTAGACAACAAACTCTTATGAAAAAAAAAAATCTCTCTATAAACATTCTACTTTAGCAGTAAAGTCAAAACATTGTCCTAAGAATTTTATTAACCACTCTCCTCTCTCTCTTTATTTATATATATATATATATATATTATAAATGATGTAGAAAGTGTAACTCAGGATTAAAATATATAATGACTGGAATGAGGGTTACTCAGCCTGAGCCTTCCAGAGCATTGTGGTTTCCTACCCCTTCTCCAGACTTCTTCACCTGGAGATTATTGTTAGGAAAAGAAACCTTCCAGCATTCTTCAAACCACTCCACGCAGGGGGAAGGGAAGGGAGATGAGCCTCAAGCCCTTGCCTTAGCCAATTAAACCCCAAATCAACATTAAAAAAAAAAATAAATCAAGAATTCAGCTGGGGGAGAGGATGAGTTTAGGCAAAGGGTTATGGTCACCTTACACACAGCTGCTCAGTCACTGGGTTTAGGACAAAACATCTTCCTGGAGGGATTAGTTGACTTTGTTTAACAAAACAGACATGGTCAGGTTACTTCTTGAAAACCTCTTTACACTTTTTAACTTCTTTCAAACAAGTTCTGGACAGGGAAGAGCGAGGAGTGACACTGCAACCACTGGAGATTTTCCCTTTGGTCCACTCACACAATGTTATGAGAAGGGTCACAGGGTGGGAAACTCAAGCAACTTAAACACATGAAAGCACCAAGTCCACT
Organism: Florisuga fusca; assembly: GCA_038090715.1. Lineage (NCBI taxonomy): Eukaryota > Metazoa > Chordata > Aves > Apodiformes > Trochilidae > Florisuga > Florisuga fusca. The sequence goes on from JAAWXA010000026.1 coordinate 11,934,824, forward strand.
CTTGGCCTGAAAGTCTGTGTGTGATTAACTGGAAGAAACATAAAAATAAAGAAAAAAAAAACAAAACAAAACACAACAAGCATGAATTCAAGCTATGAATAAATAAAACGGAAGCAAAACGTGTTAAAAACAAACACCAGCACAAGAGGAAAATGAAATAAATTAAAAAAAAAAGGCAGAGGAGGGCAAACACTCTTCAGGCATCTGGAGAGCACATCACACCAGCAGCCAGGATGTGTCCCCAGGGTCACCTCTGCCACCCCGGGCTCCCCAGACCCCTGGCTCCTTCCCATGCCTCCCAGGGGAAGAAGAACAGAGTCCTGGAATCATTTGGGTTGGGAGAGAAGTCACTGGGATAGCCCAGGGGAACCACCTTCCTCCAAACACTTTGTCAGAAATTTTGCCCCCCTGGCTTGAGCAGAAACCCCCAGACACCACATTTGGAACCAGCTCAGAGCTTTGCAAATAAATAAAAAAATAAATAAATAAAAATAATAATTAAAAAAAAACAACGCAACCAACCTCAAAACCCACTTCCTCTCCCTAATTTATTCATTTTACCCCTTCTGGTTCTGCAGCTCCTTGGAAAAGCTGAGCCCCAGGGCCCAGCACCCCACAACTCACACTCTGTGGGTGCACATTGACATCCCCCCCCCAAAAATGCCTCCTCCTGACCACAGCTGGGTCCCCATCCCCATCCCCATCC
>JAAWXA010000026.1:11962603-12081435 GCA_038090715.1 Florisuga fusca
CATGTCGTCGGAGATGACCCCCATCAAGAAGAGCACGAAGCTGGCGGCGTCGATCTTGAGCTCCACCAGCACCTTCCTGGGGGTCATCTCCGACGACATGGCTTTCTACGACCTCACCAAAGGCCTGAGGAAGCCCTCGTCCCTAAACAAGCTCCTGGCCGCCACTACGGGCCCCAGGAGGAAGCCCAAGACCAGAGGTGGTTTCCCTTCCTACTCCTCCCTCTCGGAGGCGGCCGAGGATGAGGAGGGGGAGGTGGCTGTGAAGCGCAGACCGGTGTCCGAGCTCTTCTTTGGCCATTAACCTCTCCCTTCTCGGGGCTCCTCGGGGCCCGGGTTTTCTCCCGCAGGAATTCTTCTCTCCTTATCTCTCTCTCTCTTTGGATCTTTCACCACGTCCCTGCTCAGGGCCTGGCTCCAAAGGCCACTGGATGAACCTCGGCCTGAGGAGGAGGAGGAGGAGGAGGAGGAGGAAGAGCTGGGGTGCTGCAGGGACCGGGGCAGGCAGCAAACTTTATACTTCAGGGTTGGGAAACTGAAACCACCTCTGGGCGGGTTAAAATGCTTCAGGTTACAGCCTTTCCCTCAGCTGGAGAGGAAAAGTAAGGTAAAGGACTGAACACTTCACACTGTGAACATGGCTTGGGTTATCAGAGGAAAGACGCAGTTTTCTGTGATGTTTCTGATTGTTTTGGTAACAGGAGAGGATTCTTTCTATTTACAAAGCATGCCTACTTACTCGACACAAAGTTTCTCACGATCAGAAATAGCAAGGTAACAATCCAATGGTTGCCTAGGGCGTTTTATCAGTCAAACAGGTTCAAAAAAGCAAATAAAAAAGCAGCCCTCAGCACTCAAGTCACCCCGACCTGTCTACCTCAGTTGGAAAGCTAGGTTAGTGTTTTAATTATTTGGTTTTTCTCTTCCTGCAAAACTTTTTGACCAAGTGGAACTAGCCACACATGTTGATGACACTGTCAGCACAGCAAGCTGAGTCACTTAATCTGAATAAAAGCCTCGTTGTTCCCTAGTGAAAAACTGAGCTGAAAAAACTGGGAATTGGATCCCTTTGATTTTGACCTGTTTACAATAAATATTTATAAATAATTGGGCTTTCTGTTAGCATGCCAGTGTCTGCATGACCTCTCAGAGCAGTGTTCATCTCCACAGCATGAATCAGTGACCTGGAACTAACTCTTATTTTCTCTTAAGGACATAATTGTTCTTTACAGAGAACTACACGTAGCTCCCGAAAGCATGCAAACTGCAGGTTAAGTAACACATTCGCAGCAAGATTATTATTATTTTTTTTTAATTACTGCTTGGTTAACGTGAAGAGGAACTGCCTGACACTGGGGACCAGCCTGCTAAACCTAAAAGTGTGACTCAAACCCCGTGGAACCCAGAGGAGAGGAAGGGGATGGCAGCACTCTGCCTGCTCTGCTCTCCAGGTGTTTGTTTGCTGAAACTCTTTGCATGCTTTTGCCTTTCTTTCCAAGTCAGCGACTTCAGGAATGGTTGGGTTTGGCTTTTTTTCAGCCTCGAGTGAAGCCTAACACTTCTAATTGGCTGTAATTGGCTTTTCCCAAGCCAGGAATGCTGTGGGACTGTGCTGAAGGTGCAGGCACTGCCCTTTCCTCCTTGCAGATGTTGTGGGCAGGATCAGAGGATTGCTCTGCCCCAGACTGCTTCCCTGTCGGGCTAATTAGGCTGTTAAACAGACGTTAATGATCAAGCACCTCCTGGCTTCTACGGCTGGAGGTAAAGGTTTAAAAAACCAAACAAAATAAAATCCTCTTTGCTCCATAGCTGCTGGTGTGGCCACTGACCAGCCTGGTCATCTGAACCCTTGAGTTGTGTGCACAGCTTATGGAGCTCCAGGACACCAACCAAAGGTCTCTCTCTCTGTTTTAAGAAGTCTTTCCAAGCTCACTGACACTTTTTCCCCCCCCCTGTATTTCCTGAAATGACAGAAGCCTTTGAGGCTCCCTGTTGGTTCTGTGTGAACCTCCAGCTTGACTCAGCCTTACTGGGAAGTCTGGCCCTGCATTATGGATCTCAGGCCTGAGACCTGTTCAAGCCACACAGCTGAATTTTTTCCTGCTTATTCCAAGTAAAACCTGCTGGAGGTGGAGGCAAGGTTCCAGGATGGAGGGTTTTCTGTTTAAAAAACAAACAAAAAACCACAAGTGACCAGTGGTGGTTACCACCTCACCCCCAGCAAAGCAGGGAGGTGGTTTCTTTGCTCCTGTGTTGTTGGGTCAAAGGAAAAGCAGCAAGAAGGCCCAGCTGAGATAAGACTTCATTGCAACACCTATCATTATCATCATCATCATCATCATCCAGGAAAATTCGCTGCTACTTCTTCCCTGGGGGCATCCCCCATCCTCAGTTTTCCTGCTATAAAATGGGGATAATCACCCTGATCACTTCTGTAAAGCAGACAATTAGTGCTGGTATTTAAAATCAAGATAATTCATTTATTTTTAGACCTGTAGGCAGCAGGAGCAGCATCATCCACAACCTGTGAACACCCAGCATGCAGCAAAGAGAAAAACCAGCTTGGAATTCAGTTTAGCAGCCTCAGAGAGCAGCAAAGCTGCTGTTTGCCTGACCCTGCTCCTTCTAAAGATGATGACTTGATTTGCCTGTTCCTCAGCACGTTTTGTTCTGAGGAAACCTCAGAAACCTGCACTGCAGAGGGTCACAAACAAGCTTCTGGCTTGTAGGGCTCCGACAGATTTTGGGTTGGAGCTGGTGAGTGCTGGACAGCAAAACCTGTTCCAGAAAAAAAAAAAACAAACAAAACAAGAATCCTAGGAAATGCTGCTTCTGTGCTGCCAAGTTTTCCAGTTTCATCAGAAACCCCCAGCCCAGCAAGAAGAGGTCACAGACTTCACTCCAACAGAGCCCAGGGAGTTGCAACCAGCAGATGAAGAAGGCAGAGGAGACCCTTTGGGCCAGTCCCCAGCTGCCCCACTGCTCATCCCTTCTCCTCTCCAGCTTCCAGGACTGTGACCTACATTCCTGGGCTGCCTTTGTCTCCTGCTTTGCACGTTCAGCTGAGTTAAATGGCAACAAGACACTTTTCTGGCTCTTTCCAGTGACTGGTACTACACGTGGGAAGCCCCAGCTGGAGAGGGACTTGGCTGCCACGTCCCCTGGGCAGGGAAGGGACAGCAGAGTGTTTGTTTGCTGCAGAGGGAGAGCAGGGACAGAGCAGGACAAGCCGGATCAAAAGCTCTGCAGCATAATGAGCAGCATTCATTTCCCACTCCAGTTCTGAGGTTCATTTCCCCCATTTATGAGGCAAACCCTGGGGGCACAGCAAAGCCCTTGGACTGTGTGTGCCACCCGCAAAGCCCCTGGGTGCTGAGTGATGGGGCCTCCCACCTCCTGGCCCCCTCCAGCACCCCCTGCACCTCTGCTCCCCAAGGGAGAGGTGGTTTGGGATCTTCTTCTTCTTCCATCATGGGCTGAGGGCCATTGGAAAGACATTTGCCTCCCTCTGCACGTTTTTTGAAGCCTCTGGATCAGGATTCTCACTCGCTTCACTCTCTCCCCCTGGATTTATCCAGGAGATGACTCAGCCTGGAGGCTCCTGTGACATTTCAGAATCTCTCTGCTAACCTTTTGTGCCTCTCAGTGCTGCTCAGTACATTTGGTGAAACCCCAGGGGCTGCAGGATCCCTCCAGCCTGATAAATTCCTTAATGTGTACGTGGGCTCTCTGCAGGGGTCGAGGAGCTTTGGGTTTAGTTCTGAAATTTTCTTCAGATGGTTGCCATGAATTCCCCCAGAATCCTGCTGCTTATTAAAAGCACCAAACAGATCTTTTGCAGAGTGCTTGCACGTCAGCCCCCACACCTCTCAGCTCCTTAAGTCACTCCACATGCAGAAGTCCCAGAGCACAACACCCCAAGAGAAGAAAATCCATGCCTGGGTTTAAAAAAAACCAACTTTTTAAAAAAAAAAATCAATTAAAAATCCTTCAGTGGAGTGCCTGAGAGACTGCAATAGCAGCTCCTGATCCAACTCCCACACGTTGCAGTGGGTGTAAAATCAAATTGCAAATGAGCTGTGGAGTCTCCAAGCCCTGGAGCTGCTGCCAAGCCACTGCCAGGACAGGTGTGGGGCTGCTCCCCTGACCACTTCCCTGCCCCACGCCTCTCCTGCTCCCTCCTCTCCCTGCCCCCAGGCACTCAAAGGTCTCTTTCTTCTCCTGAAATCAGACCCACCTGCTTTTGCTTAGCAGAACAGAAGCTGCTGCAGTTTCTTCCCCCAGACTGCTTGTGCCTGGATGCTTCCTGGATCCTCCCTGCAGCCAGAGGGGCTCCAGGCTCCCCCACGTTGCCCATTTCACCTCCTGCCTTCTCCCTCAGCACTTTTCTTTGGCATTCCCCTGCCTGGATCTGCAGTTAACTCATCCAGCCACAGCTGATGGCAGGTGAGTGACAGGGGGGGTCCCATCACCTTCTGCCTGGGATGCAGAGGTGCTGTCAGGCTGACAGGGTGCAAGAGGAGGCTCCTGGGCAGGGGGAGCTCCTGCTGCTCCCCCAGAGGCTCAGCCACCTGGGACCTTCATCCTTACCTTCCCCTAACACACACACACACACCCCTGGCTTCACCCAGGAACTGGCTCAGCAGGTCTGGGAGCTGGGGAACAGCCAAGTCCCTGAAAGGCAACAGCTTTCCAGGGCTTGGGGCAGGAGCTGGGAAGAAGATGAAGGTATTGGGGCTGCCCTGGTCTGACACAACCATTGTCACTGCCAGGGGAGTCACAGTGCCAGGCCAGGGAGAGGAATGGTGATAACTCACAAGCACTGCCCGGGGTTTCAGGGCTCCACAAGCCAGGGAGGTGGTGGTTGCCCCCTGCCTGATGCTCTCCTCTCCTCCCCCAGCAGCTCAGAAGAGCAATGGGGTTTTTTTCCACATGGACTCACACCCCAGTGGGAAGCACCAGCACTGCCTGGGGCTTGGCAGTGTCAGTAGCCAAGGATCAGCATCCAAATCCAGACCCACCTGAGGATCCAGGGGAAAAGGGGGTGTCTGCCTGGCAGCACAGAGCTTTCCATCTCACAGCTCCCTCCATTTTTCCCTTTGCCTGGAATTCACTGTTTTAATGAAATAACAAGGGGTGACAGACATGTGACACTTGGGACAACAAACTTCTTTGATACTCATCTCTGAAGCAGCTGGTGGGAGCTGCAAACATCCCCTCCAGCATACAAAAGGCCAAAAAGGTGAAGAGAAACTAAACAGCCCAGCCCCATTCTTTCCCCTGAAGGCAAGGATTAGCTTCAGGTAGAGTTATTTATATTCCCCTGGGTGTTGTGCCTCCTGAAACACACGCAGGGCTCTAGGTTACCTCTGGGGACATCTGCAAACCCAGAGCAGAACACTGCCCAGGTTTATGCTGAAGACAAACAGGGAGCAGCTGAGGCCCGTGGAGTTCTCTGGGTTGGGTTTTATGGCACTCTTGTGGAACTCCCAGCCCTCTTCTCAGTTTGCTCCTTGTCCCCTCCTCCCCCAGTGCCCTCTGCCAGCAGGCAGGAGTGGGGGGAGTTCTCACCCAGCACCCAGCCACTGGTCTCCTGTGCAGACACTCTCATTTCTTTATTACTTCCTTCCTGCTGCCCCGGGGGTAAACTCAGACCAAAAAACCCCAAAACTGGCAAGTTCAACCCAGGATGATTCCCCCCCCGGGTGGCTGTGTGCTGACTGGGAGCTCAGGCAATGCCAAAGGACCAGGACACCTCCACCTCCTCTCAGGGCTGATGATGCTCAGTGTAGTTAGAACACACCCCCAGTACAACATTTCAGAACACCCCCCCCTGCTCCAACATTTCCTCATTCCTAGGATCACAAAGCAATGAGAATCTGTTTTGCCTGGGGAAGAAACCTGCCTTGGATCATTGCTCATGGTGCAGGCATGGAGCTCAGATGGAATATTCCTCTCACTGAATACTGGGAAACAAAGAGAAAAAAAATATTAAATATCAGATTTTAAACACAGCAACATCACTGCTTTGACTCACAACAGTAGTTGAAATGATTTTTGTTAAGGGATTTATAAAAGTCTCACTGAAAAGGGAATGATCTCCCACCTCCCTCACCCTGCAGCAGAGCTTCCCCCCACGTGCAGGACTTCTTCTGCATGCTGACAGCTGGGAACTACCTAAAATCAGCCCCTGCTTGATTAAAAAACCACTTTGAAAGCACAGTGAGGTCTTTGCAAATGAGCTGACCATTCCTACAAGTGGGCCCTGAAGTCACCCTCACTGATTGCCCCTCTTTGCCAGGCTATGCCAACACAGCCCCCAGGGTTGCTGTCCCCACAAGACCCACAACTGAACAGCCTCCTGGGATTCCACAGAGCCAGGGAAGATTCATGGATGGCAGCTGCCAAGACAGGGAATCATTATTTTCTCCATGTCATGCAGCCAAGCAGTGCAGGAGTCTCCCCAGAACACTCCACAAGGTTTCCCCTGGCTTTGTGCAACCTCCAGCTTGACACCCACATCCTCTTCCATTTCAAACACTCAGCCCACCCACGGGAGGCAAATATTTGTATGGTTCTTTTATTGAGATTATGTCAATCTGGAAACAGATGGACAGGAGACAAGAAGGGGAAATCCATGCAGGCATCCTAGCAGACATCTCCAAGCTGTGTGTGCTGGAGGATGCCACCAGCTGGCCTGGCCAGAGGGGCAGGAATGTCCAAACCTGTGCTTGGAGCATCCTCAGAGCATCCAAGCACTTGGTCAACACTGTGGCATGTAAAGGATGGCAGGAATTCCCCCAGCTGAGTGTGGGGGACACCTCCAGTCACCAGTTCCCAGGTGTGAAAAGGGGCATCCTGCTGGGGGTGCTAGAGGGGGATGCTTTTCTCCAGGTTTTCCAATTGCTCTTTGAAAAATTTAATCTGCTCTTCCAGGTCCTTCTGTTCAATCAACAAGGAGGTCTTGAGTTGAACAAAGTGCTGGTAGTCCTGGAGCTGCTGGTCACTCAGGTACTTGGCCAGGATCCCAAAGACCACTCGTTCCCGACGATCCAGGTTTTCCTTCAGGTCCTTGGCATCCTCCCTCTGCCTGGACAAGAGCTTGTGCCTTTCATTCAGTGAGTGCTGAGAGGAGGGGAAAAAAAACAAAACAAAGCAGCATGCTGTGAGAACTCAGCACCCCTGGCAGGCTGCAGATCTTCATTTGGAAGCCCCAGTTGATGGATTTTTTTTTTTCCCTCTTGTGGTTTGTAAGGTAAAGACACCCAGCAAGCCCAAGGCTTGCTTCTTCCAGGCTGCTCTCAGGAAAAATATCAATATTCTCAACACCCTGGTCATTTTGGAGCATCCTGTATCCAGCTCCAGCCAGTGGGAAGCTCTTTCAAGCACACACCTTTGGATTTTGTGGCTTTTTAACACCATGTTAGAAAGTGTTTTATTAAAAGTGTGACTTCAATGACATGCTACTCGTGACAAAGGGACTCTGATGCAGCCAGGACCTCTTCCTCAGAGGTCTGTTTTAACAAACCCACAGTTACCAAGCCTTGCCTGCTCTGCAGGCTATTCCTAGCCTTTGGAATTCAGCTCATTCTCCTTTGGCTGGAATGCTTTGCACAGGGACAGCACCACCGGGAAACCTCCGGCCTCAGGACTGTGTCCACAACTACCAACACCCTAAAAATGGAGCCAAAGATCAGGAGCACTGATTATGCCAACACTGGGGCAACTGCAGGGGCTGGGAGATGCCTGTAAACATCAGCAGCTTTTTCAAGACCTTGAAGAAATTATTTTAATGTATTTACTACCAAGAGTAGCAATGTAACACTAAAGGAACAGGAGCACACACCCCCTGCCAGCCACGAGGCCAAAGTCAGTGTGAAATACTGCCCAAAATTACTCCTGTTACCATGACTGACATTTGGGGAGGGGGCAGATCACACTGCACAGCAGGACCCTCTCAGTGCCCTTCTCCAACAGAGCTGCAGAGCTGTGGGTCAGCAGGAGCACAGCTCCAGGAAACCCCAACCTCAGCTTCTGGGCTGCTCTGACCTCCAGAAGAGAGGGAAGAGCAGGTATTGTAGGGATAAAAACACAACTTCAAGCAGTAAGGACAGCAGGGAAGCATTGTTCCTGCAATAAACTTGGATTGTTTCTTCTGGGAAAAAAAAAAAAAAAAGAGTTTGCAGGCTTGAGAAGATTTCCTGGTGACACGAGACAATTCCTCATTTTCCAGCAGAACTGGCTGGTTGAGTTAAACTGCAGGGAATTTCATCTCAAGTTACCACCATGTCTGAAGGGGCTACAGGAAAGCTGGGGGAGGGCTAGTGATATGGGGTGCAGGGAGAGGAAGAGGGGAAATGGTTTCAAACTGGAAGAGGAGAGATTTAGGTTGGACACGGGGAAGAAATTCTTCAGTTTGAGGGTGGTGAGAACAGTTTGGCCAAGGAAGTTGTGGCTGCTCCATCCTTCTCCCAGCCCAGGTTGGATGGGGCTTGGAGCACCTTCTGGGAGGTGTCCCTGCCCATGACTCAGGTTGGAACTGGGTGATCCTGAGGGTCCCTTCCATCCCAAACCATTCCATGATGGAATCACCACGCTTGGGATCCATCTCTAACTTCCAACTCCCGAGTAGAGCTGCCAGGACCCAGGAGGCCAGTCACAGAAGTGACCAAACCAACTGGAACCCCTTCTCTCACTTCCCACTCACCTTCTCCTCAGCATCTGCATTCCCATCCATCCTCCTCATGGCCTCCTGGACTCTGGCCAGGCGGCTGGAGAGGCAGAGCAGGAGGCTCAGCACCTTCTCCAGGTCACCGACGAACATCAGGTAGCGCTGCCACTCGTTGGGTTTGCAGATGTCCTGCACCAGGGCCTCCAGCTCCTCCCCACGCCTGGCACACTCCTGGGCTTCCCCCAGGATCACCTCCCTTTCTTCCCAGAGGCTCTGCAGCTTCCAACGGAGCCTGGAGATGAGTTCCAGCTGCCCAGGGAAGCAAAGCAGAGGAAGGTGTTACTGCCAGAGCATGGGAGAGAGCTGGGGTTGTTTCCTCTTGCCTGTGACAAGTTTGGGACTTTGAAAATTATTTTAAGGTCTGGGAAAGCAAAAGGAAAAAAAAGCAAAAGGCAGGATTTAAATACCACCACTTATCCTCCATTCACCCATGTGCCAGGACTTAACCTACTGGGGGAAAAAAAAATGATTCAAAGCTGCCAGTGAAAGTTACTGCTGGGGCAGAGGTAATTAATGAAACTGCCCACATAAGTACAGGTGACAGCTTAATAGTAAGTTTTCTCTTGTGGTGAAGAAGCCCTGGTTCCTCTGATGGGCATCTACCTACTTTCTTAGCTGTGATGTCATCCAGGTCCTTCCTGCTGCCCCTGTTCCTGCTCAGGACCTGGGTTCCCTTGGAGGTAGGATCTCCACTCCTTAGCTTGGCATCATGGCCAGATTCAGGACATTCTTCTGCTGCATCTCTACTACTTTTCCTGCTATTGGAACAGAAAAAAAACAAAAAACAAACATCCACAACAAACACTTAGAGTTTTGTTCTCAAACACTGTGCCCCTGGGTTTATCCATCTTGACTGAGAAGCATTCTCACAGCAGCAATTTTTTCTCGTTTTTTGGAAGATACAGAACAAAAGGTTTGCAGCCCAGGTTTGTCACAGCTCCTTTCAGAAAGCATCACTGAGCTGCATTTCTCCTGTCAGAGCCTCAGATGTTTCTTGGCATGGAGATCAGAAAGCTAAAACATTTTGCTAATGAAACAAAAATAAAAGTGTGCTCAAGTCAGCCTGCCACCAGGACATGTGTGATATTCCTACATCAAAACAGCTTAAACCACCAGATAATCTGTTTTGTCTACTTACTCATTTGTCTGTGCATGCCTTCCAGCTCCCTTTTTCCTGTGTGATTTATCCAGCATGGAAACCTTCACAGGAAACAGACCCTCCATCAAGTCCAGCACACTTTTTCTAACAGGATGAGGCATGAGAATGTCAACCAGAGAACTGTCTTGGGCCACAATCTCCATCGCAAGCTCCTGGCACCTCTGGTCCTCGGGAGATTGTGTCCTCCTGCTGGGCAGCTCCCTCTCCCTCCTGGGGAGAACATCCCCCTGGCTGCTCTGCACAGAGCTCTCCTCTGCAGCTGAACCTTTGGCTGTCCCTTTGTCACCCCGGGGGGGCTGAGCCAGTGCTGGGGGGCAGGATGTGACCTTCTCCCAGGGAGCTGCAGGCTGCTGCACCACATCCTTGCCATCCAGAGACTTCCTTCTGCTTTCCTCCTCCACCCGAGCATCTCCCTGGGCTCCACTTCCTGGGGCAGGAGCAGAGGTTTCAGGATTTAGCTCCTCAGTCTCCTGACAACCTGCATCTCCACTTAGGGCATTGTCTTTACATTCACCTTTCTCAGGGTCACAGAAGCTGCAAGAAAAACAACAACATTTCCTTTTCTTTCAGACACTTTCCCCACACTAGAGATTTTTGCCAAAAGAAAAAAAAAGATCATTGCAAAGATCTTCAGACTGTTCAAGCAGTAATTGCAATCATCTTTCCAGCTTCCTCTTTTTAATGAAGTTCTTCAAATTCAGATCCCACAATACTGATTCATTTTGCTTGAGGGAAAAAAGCCAAAAAACAGGAGCAGGTAAAATGTCCAGCACCCCCACCCCAGCTTGCTTGAACCCCCATTTTCATTTTCTAATTCTGACCAACATACACCTTCTTACTTCCACAGCTAGAATGTTCCAGCCCTGGTCTGAGAAGGGGTTTAAATCATCACCAGCTCCTGTGCATCACTTCTTGGTCCTTCTCAGAGAGGAACCCCAGAGCCCCCTTCTCTCTGGGTGAATACCAGAAGAGAGCTGAGGCTTCTGCTTTGGAACAGCCACTGGACCTGAGTACAAGTTTTATTGAATCATTTCAATTAACCAATCTGAGGTCAAGCTTCTACTTTTGAGTCTGCCCTGGTGCTTTGAGTTTTCTGAGAAGAAACTGGGATGGAAAAAAAGCTACAAGAGATTGATCACTAGAGTCCCCATGAGAGAATAAAGAGACACAGGGAATTTAAAAACCCACTTTGGACCAGTGTCCAAAGAACACAAGATGGTTGGAGTAAGTCCAGACCATCTTCTGCAGTCAAGTTGATGTCTGCATCCATGGAGCTGCCTGTGGGAACAGCCAGTCCATCTGTACAGAGAAATAATCTCATGGTCATTGTGGCTGAGGGGAAACAAATAAATCCCCTCTAGAAAAAAACAAAACACTCCAAAGCCCCAAGTTCCCCTCTCTCTGAGGCTTTACCAGGGCATCTTACAGCAGGGATGATGTTGGAACAGAACAGACCTGTCTGGAAAATAGTTTAATATGCTTGTACCTCCCAAAAGGCATGATGTAGCTGAATGAATAGTGGTGGAAAATACCTAGCAAGAACTGATGTTAATTTTCTGCAGCGTGGAGTTATTCAAGCTAATTATTTCTTAGGGCTTTCCTGCAATGAGCTCTGGAAGCACCTGTACAATCAAAGCCCTTAGACAAAGTCCTTAAGTATTTGTGCTTTGTTTTCCCTACCAAACAGGCTTCAGTATATGAATATTTTTATGCTTTATATCTTAACATCCATTCTTTGGTATATGTAATTAATCACCTAAGCCTATAATAATCTACTTTGCCTCCTGACAGGATGATACACTTTAAAAATTGGAAAAAACATAGTTTGTCATAAATCATGCTTTTTCACATAAAGTTCTTGTATTAATGTCCTTGTTTGTAGTAAGATTTATGATTTTACTGGAACTTATCACCACGTTTGAATACTTAAAAGATTAGTCTAAGTAAAAGCAGCCAACTGGGAGCACATTTCCAGCATCCAAGCTGTGGCAGGTGCTGTTTTTCCGGGGCTCAGAGGAGGGAGCTGCAGCCTCAGGGATGGGGAGGAGCTCCCCCGAGCAGAAATTCTGTTCAAGACAGCCCCAAAATGCAACCAACAGTGGAGCAGATCAACATCCCCATCCCCACAAGGAAGGATCCCAAGGCACAAGGACAGAAGCAGCCAGCCAGGGCTGGTTTTGGGATTCCCATCCCTCGGACACGAGCTCCAGGAGGGCAGAGCCACAGAACCATGGAGTTATTGAGGCTGGAAAAGAGCAGCCTTACCTGGGGGGGCCCAGACAGCTCCCAGGACTCTGAGACAGGGTCACTGCACCACCCACACCTCCTCCTGTGTCCTGGGAACAAAAAGAGCACACTGGGACAACCAGCATTTTCAGGAAGCTGTTTCCATTTCACTCTGGGGTCTGTGATCCCCCAGGATCTCTGAGTAGGTCCACCAAGGCTTTTATCTTGAGTTTGCCTCTCTCTTTTTATTAAAGAAATTGTTAGTAAGCTCTTCCTTTTCTTCCACCTTTTCTTCCTAGGAAACCAAAGCTCAGCTAGCCACAAAATACATATTTTCCTTGACTCTCCACCAGGCAGCACTGCTGGGAGTGTGTCAGCCCCTTCAGCTGGGTAATTTCAGTACAATATTACATTATTTGATTTTCTGACCTTTTTATCAGTGTAATTCTCCTCGCCAACAAATCCTGACAGCTTCTGTCCTTCCAATTCAGGGGCCAAAATTGTTGGTCCTCTATAAAAAGCAGAAAATTCTCTGCCCCCCTGCCCTTACCCCTGGGTAACAAACACCCAGACCAGGACTCAGTTTCAACAGCCTCACAAAGCTGCCACCTCTCTGCAATTCCCTCACCACTTGTCCCACTCAAGAACACCTTCTTTGCCTGCAATCCTCTGCTACAAAGCACTTCAGAGAGTAACAAACTGTTGTCATTCATCACAGGTATTTAACCTGTTAACACTGCAAGCACCTCACCCCAAGTCCCCCTGAATTATCTGCAGGACATGCAGAGCTGAGCCTGTCATTTGCTTTCAGCCAGCAACAGCTTTTCCTATAGATGAAGAAAATGTTGTGGCTTCTCCTCTTCACCCTCTGCTGCATGCTAGAAAAAAATACTGAAGCCTGAATTCCTCACTCGTGATGTTCAGCAGCTTCCCATGGGAATGCTCCCAGAGTTCTCCAAGCCACACAGACACTTGCAAGTTGGCCTTGAGCAGTAATTCCCATTTTAACACCCTTCTTACCTGTGTGGAAGGAGGAGTGGATCTTGGTCTCTCCTGAGCTCCCCCAGATGCAGGAGCACCACGTTTGCTGGTGCAGCTCCCCCCCACTTTGTGGGGAGCCAGGTTGTGCCCTGAGCTCCCAGTTCCAGCAGCAGAACTGGGGTCACTCCTGCTGCTCAGGCCCCGGGGGGGAACGAATGCCAAGGGAGGAAAACCTTCTGGTGATGCTTCTTTAGAGGAAAGTGGGCAGAAAACCTCCCTGGGCTGCACCTCCCTGCTCCTCTGGGGGTTGGAAGCCTTGCCAGGAGGCCATCTGGGAGGGGACAGCCTCTTCTGCTGGGGGGGCTGGTGCAGAGGGAGGTGCTGGGGATGTGAACCCCCTGCTCTCTGATTTCTCTTTCGTTCCATGTACTCAACAAGGGCACTTTGCTGGATCTGTTTCAGCTCCGTCCTGGAGATCCCCGAGCTGGAAAGTGCCCTCCCTCTGTTTTCCAGAGTCTTTCTCCTGGCTGCTGCTATATCCTGCTCAGGGATTTCATCCCTGACTTGACCCCATGGTGCTTCCTTGTCTGCCAGCTGATTGAGCTTCTCAGGCTCAGAGTAACACAGCTTCTTCTGCTCCTTTGGCACCCTCTTCCTTCCCCCTATCCGACCTGCTTGTGGCCTCTTCACTTCCTCATCCCTAGGGAAGCTTTCCAAGGACTGGAGAGGAGAAGGGGAACAAGGAAGAGGCCTGGCATCCTCGCCTGCACTGGAGAGTGAGAAAGACCTGAGGTGCTCAATTGAAGGCCTTTTAGAGGGCTTCTGCCTGAGCCTCACGGGCAAGCTCATCTGTAGGTCTTTCCTTTTGAAGGAGGTTTCCCTCAGAACCTTTCTCTGAGCCACCTTCAGCTTCTCTCTGTAGTCATTCCTGAAGCTCTCATCCGTGGATGAAGCAGGACTCCCCGGGATGAGATCTTCAGCCAGGAGATCACCAGCCCTGCAGTGCTGCGGGGTCCTGGGAATCTGATGGTTTTCCCTCTGGATCTCCAGGCTCCGTGCTGAGGCAGGGCAGCTGCTGGCTGGAAATTCCCTTGGGGAGCTCCCTGAGTCCTCACTGCCTGGGGCCAGCCTGTTGGGGTGCAGGATGGTGGTGGTTTTCCCCCCAGAGAGGTAGTAGAGCATGGGAGTTGTCTGCCTGGTTATTTGTTCACCAGCAAGATCATCCTGGAGTTGTCTTAGGAGCTCTTTTGAGAGTTCAGGTTGATATTTTTGAGCAGGAGGTTCTAGATGCCTGCTGGAGTCAGGGCTGCTGTTACCAGCCTGCTTTTCTTTCTTGACTTGGGGTGAAAACTGAGATGTGGAATCTTCCTTTGCTCTGCAGACAGACTCAGCTGGGTGAGCACTGTCACAGCACTGCTTCTTCCCCTGGTCTGACCCCTCCCGGGGAGGCTGCTCCACTCCTGCAGCATCCCAGCTGCATGGCACTGCTGACCTCTGCATTTTGCTTTGCTGCTTCAGGAGGGGTTCCCCAGCACCCTTCCCAGCTTCTCCCCCAGAGTCACAGCACCCAGTTTCCTCTCGACAACTGTTCAGCTTCCTGGAAGCATTTTTAACCAGAAGAGCACTCTCTGGATATTTTAAGTCACAACTGTCCTTAAATACACCTTGATCCAAGTCAGAATGAAGCTTGGCCCTGAGCAGGCACTGCTGGCTGGGTTCTGGCCCTGGGCTCTGCAGATCCACTTCTCTGGATGTTGGCTTCCATGCCCTGCAGGGACAGGGTTTGTCTTCTCCTGGATCACTAGAAGGTCCAGGGTTGGTGCTCGCTGGGTGACAGGACCTGGGGTTCACCTCTCCAGGAATTTTGTAAGTCTGACCCGAGTTGTAAGCAGAAAGGATTTTAGGGACATGAGCCACAGAGTCAGTCTTTAAATACTCTTGGAAAATGACTGAAGAAGGTCTGCTGAAGACGTGGGGGTTACCCCTCTTGGCAGGCTGTTGGGATGGGCTCCACTCTCTGTTTTCCTCTGTCTTTAACCCCTGAATTGTGGCTACAGATCCCTCACTTGCAGAAGCAGCAGAAGACAGAGCCTGGCTTTCCAGGGCAGTCCTCCTAGCAGCCACTTTCTCCTGCTCAGGGATGCCCCCCCTGTGCTGACTCCAGGCTACATCCCTCTCTGCCAGGTGATTCTCCTGCATGCAGGGAGCTGGCTGCACCCCCCCCTCGCCGTGGCTTCCAGGGCTGGGTCTCCTTTTTGAGTTTTCAAGGTGTCTGGTGACTTTGTAGCTATCAAGTCGGGTGGGAGGAGAAGGTGGAGGTGCAGGCAGAGGCAGTGGTCCCTGGCTGAGCATCCCTGGGGCAGGAGTGTGTCCACCATCCAGGCTGGTGCCCTGAGCACTGTCAGGGATGCTGGGGTCTGGGTGGAGGTACCTGAGGTCAGAGTTTGCTGCACTGAGGTTGTAAATGCCTCTGACATACTCTGAGTCCATGTAGGGTGCCTGCTCTGGAGGCAAAGAGCAGTTCTCCCCGTGGCACGGGGGGCTGGGGTACTCTGGAATGTTTGATCCCCCTGAGAAAGAGCTGTAAGCAGAGTCTGCTCTTCTGGGGAGGGGAGAGAGATGATCTGTGCTGCTGCTCAGCTTCACTGCTGGCAGAGCAGTCCCACCTGCAGGAGAAGGCAGGGGCTCCACCAGCTCCCCAGTTCTGCCACCTTGCCTGTGGGGCCATCTTCCCATCTCCTTCCCAGAGGAAGCCATGGTGGAGCATTTCCAGGAATCAAAGTCTGATTAAATGTCCACGATGGAGCTGATAGAGAAGGACATTTCTTTCTGGAGTCACATTCCTATAACATCTAGAGGATCCTAAAAAAAGAAAGAGAAACCTGTCAAGTGGGGAGTCTGACTGCAGCTGGGGACATGATGCACTGAGCTCCAGGTGAGAACTCCAGAACAGTATTTAGAGTAGCTGGAAGTAAATTTCTGGCTCCAGTAATTATCAGGATCTTGGAATGATCATATCCTCTATCAGAGAGCAAACAAGCCTGGAATAACAGGAGTTCTCCAAATGTCCATTAAATCTAAAAGACTACACAGAGAATGAGAAGATGCCCTCCCATTATCACTGCAAAACATCAAGGGCAGAATCCACAAAAGCTTCTGAATCTGCCTAGAAAGAAATCTGAGAAGTTAAAAATCCCAACCTTGATGCTGCCCAGGCCTGGAGGTGCTCAAACACCACACACAGAGCAGAGTTTCTGCTGCCAGGACCAAACCAGGGACTTGACAAGACAGCCAAGTTTGGTTTGTGGGTTTGTTTTTTTTTGGCTGATGCTAAGAACTCCCCTGGCAAACCCCACTGCCATGCTCGTGGGTGACAGGAGCCCCTGACAACAGCCAGACAGGTACCAGGCAGTCACCCCATTCAGTAATTCTCACTCCAATCACTTCTGGAGACTGATGAGTTACTAAAAGAAGCAAGCACCCACTCTTGAAGCTGCTCCACGTGACACATCTGAGGAGATGCAAAGTCTTTCCAAATCCTACCAGAATATTGCATGCCAGCTTTCTTCCAAAGGGCTGAACTCACCTGCCATTCCCAATCCCACATGCCTCCAGTGGGGTCTCCTAAAGCTGGCAGAGCAGAGGTTTCAGGGCTGCTGCTGCTGGGTAAACCCAAACCCTCCCCATTCCTGCCCTGTTCCACAGCCAGCCCTGGCATCATTTGTTTTGAGCCCAAGGAAGAGATGGGTGGGAAAGGAGGGATGCCTGATGGGATAAGGCACCCTCCCATCAGGTGCCCTCTGGTCCCCCCTCTTGCCATGGCTCACATGTACCATATCCATTTTGCTCAAGACCAAAATTCACACTTCCACATCCTTGAAGTGACCCCAAAAGCTCCAAGACCTGCAGCATTATGCTGTTCTCCAGAAGCCTCTGCAAGAACATGGAACAATCCAATCCTGAGCCAGATCACAGGGAAAAACTCTCACTTTTCTCCTGGGGAAAATGTTTCCTAAACCTTTTCCTGGAAGCAGAACCACTGATCCCAACCAGCTGTGAGAAAACTGCCCTCTCTTTCCCATGGAAAATGGAAACATGAATGTACTTAAAACTCAGGTGACAAGAACAATGATGTTATTGTTCTCCTCAGGTGGGAGCTGGTGGAACAGCCTCATGGATCAGACTGGCCCTGGAGGTTAGAAATGCTCTGGTCAGGCTGCAATACAACGTCCACATTCCAGACAGGCTCCTAATATTTGCTCTGCAAACCTCTGTAAGCCAAGGGAAACATGGTCTGCATCCACCTTTCACCCAACAAGAGCCCCAGAAGATGAAGGGAAGAATATTAATACGTTTCAGGAAGAAATAAAGCCACTAAAATCCTGTTAAGATGCAAAGTTGGGTTGTGTTTTTTTTTTTTAAAAAAAAAATTCCACTTATTTATTATATTTACTCCACGAAAGCCCCAGACAGGGCCCAGCTCTCTCTGCAAACGTTCTCCAGGTCTGACCAACTGGTGAGATGAAGAAAAGTGGGGAAGAGGAAGGAGGGGTCTGCAGGGAATGGGATTTGTCTGCTGCTTCCCAGCAGGCTGCTGGCTGAGGAAGAACACAGCCCGGATGACATGGGACATGGTGTACACCAGGGCTGAGGTGTCTTGTGGCTCGAAACACAGTGTTCCCAGTTTCCAAATAATTTAAAAAAAACCCCAAACAGTAGTGGCAAGGCAGTGCCAGGAAATTCCCACTGTTCCAGCTCACACTGTACATTTTCTGAGCTCAGATACCAGTCCCTGAGCTCCAACTTTTCCACCCCAACATCCACCAACTCCACCCCCTGAGCATTCAGGGCAGGTTTGGGTCCTGCTGAAGCCTCCAGCCCCTCACAGGCTGCTGGGCAAACACCAGGCACCACCTCAGCCTCTTAATTCTAGGGAAAAGGGGTTTATGTTGCACAATCTTGAATTCCTCGCAACCAGCCTGGCAGGTGAAAGCCTCATGTTTCTGGCAAATTAACTCTGTACTGGGAAAAATCAGCAACTCCAGGCTGCACTCAGTTAACAGGTTGCCCATCTTTTAAGGACAAGCTTTCTTCTGCCTACAGTTGGTTCCTGTCTGACCTCATTTAGGTTCTGTTCATTGCTGCTAACTAATCCCTAACTCACCTGCAGCTCCAGGCAATGCTTGCCCAAGGTGTCACCCACCTGAGACACAGGGATTTGGCTCTAACAAGACTCTGATTTATCCCCCAGGACCCAGGAAAAACAGCCCCTGGCACTGACCCCAGCCTCACAGTCCTTTTGCATCCTTGGGCAGCTCCCTTCTAAGTTTTCCAGCACAAGCTTTCCATCAGAGAAGCAGAATGAGCATTTCCCTTAATAAAGACAAGCAGAGTTGAAGTCTTCCTTTGAAGCTGAGCTATTGGTGTTGGCAGGTGAGGAATTTAACTTTTGGGAAAGCAAAGAGGATTCCTCCCCCAGGACTTCAGAGAATCAGCTGGGCTGGAAGGGAGCTCAGAGATCATCAAGCCCAACCCTTGACTTGCTGGGGATGCAGGCAACCCCCTGCTACCAGGCAGGTGGGGAACTTCCCAGCTCCATTTCCCTCTAAAAACAAAAGGGTTCCCTGGAATTCAAGGGAGGGGGACACACAGCTCCTGATCCCTCTCCAACCACAGCAAGAGCAAGGGGAACAAGAGGTGTGAGACAGGAGAGCAAACCCCCCCCCAGCCTCTTGGTATGATGTCATGGACATGTTTGTGAATGCCCTTCTGGTCCTTATCAAAGGGCAAACACCTGATGTCAACATTAACCCAAATTCTTCAGATTCCACTCAGTTGCAGGGTCTGCAGCACCTGACCCAGCTGGGTCATGGAGCATCAGATCACACAAAATCCCCTCTGAGAGCCTGCCTGGCTGTCCCAGGGCAGGCTGGAGAGGCTGAAATTTTGGGGCAGGTGAGTAAAGAGTCTCTGGTTTCCCAGAAACCTTTGGTAGGTCCCCAGGTTCCCACATCTCCATCCAGGACACAGCTCTGTGTGTGTTCCCAGGGACTGCAGCTCTTACTGAGAAGCAAGATGTCTGGAAATAAGAGCTGCTCTTTTGACCAGACTGGGAAATATTCAGAAATTCCAGACAAATGTCTGAGGTCTTCAAATTCCATCACCCTCACACGACTGCTGAAAGGGTGGGAGAAACAGAAGCGTGGCTGGCTGAGCAGCTCTGTGCCCAGCACCCCTGAGAGCCACTCTTTCTCTCTTAGCCCTTTTCCTTCTTTTAGTATTATTATTTTTCTTATCTATAATCAACAGTTTTACCCACTAGGACTTTTAGCTTTCAAACAGGGGAGCATCAGAAAAGAACATACCAGCTGACACCAGCTCCTTCAGCTGAGGGGAAAATTCACATTCTGCTCCTCAGTATTTTTCCTGCAAAGATCTCTGAAGACTCTAAAAATGAGATTTCTCCTTTCATGCCATTTCCAGCACTATCCTGCAGGTGGCTAATGGCTGCCAAGGATATCACACATCAAAACCCAAGGACAAGCTTTCAAGTTGGGCTTAGGGAGGCCCAGTGGGAAACTTACCCTGTAACTGAGCGTCAGGGCAAGTCAGAGCATCAGACATCCTCCCCGTGGGATTTTCATGAGCTTTGTCTCACAGAAATCATTTTCACCATAGTCTGTGGAACACAAACACTCCCAGTAAAAACCAGAGATACAGATTTAATGCTTCCTGGAGCTGTGAGACTGTCTTGAGTAATTGAGAGAAGGATGGAAATAATAATAATAACACGTCCTGATATCCTTTTCTTTGGGGGGATGAGGGGAAGGGAGGATAAATCTTCCTCCAGCTCCTTACCCAGCTATTCCAGGCTCTGTAAGGAAGAGATTCCTGCTGACCAGTGTGGGCTTGAGGCACAGTGCCAGACCTGGCCCATCCTACCCCTTCTCTGGAGCCACTTCCCAAGCAGTGATGTGTTTCAGGAAGGTGCTGACTGGGCTGATGGAAAGCTGGGCCCCAAAGAAAATGTCTTTGGACCCAAGAACAGTGGTCCAATCTCTGGGCAAGGATTTAATGAGGAAGATCAGGTCTGGCAATTCTTCAGAGCCCTGAGGGAGACCTTTCCTGAGCACCCAGCAGAGTCTGACCTTTTAATTAGAGCACTCACCCACCACATACCTCTCCATTGTCCTGGAATTCCCTGACTCTCCTTATTCAGCCTCAAAAAAAATTCTCTTGGCTTCCATCACCATTATTCCCTAATCTGCTGAAGACCAAACACTTATTGTTTCTTCCTCTAAAAGAACTTCTCAAAAAAATGCTTTGGCCAGAAAACACAGCTTCAGCCCAAATGTATACATCTCCTTCCAATTGCTTCCATTTCCTCCCTTCTCACTTCATCACAACCTTTCCTTTCCTTCTCTCCCTTTCCTTTCCTCTCCTCTCCTCTTTCCTTTTCTTTCTTTTTTTCTTTTCTCTTTTCTCAACCTTACCAAGTTCATTTGATGCCATGAATACACCATCCCTACTGCCTTTACAGGCTAGGAAAACAGACTCAAAACCAGAGCCTTAAAGAATTACAGACTCTAAGGAATTCAGAATTTCAGAAAGAAAAACCACCTACCAGCAGAGGCAAGAACCCTCCAACAGAGCAGGGCACAGATGAGTCCTTGATGGACAAACCAACCTGCTTCAGCAGGGAGCAAGGAAAAAAAAAATCTGATTTCCAGGAACAGTGGGAAGAGCAGTCTCAGAAGATCTTTCCTCCTTTCTGCCCCACTGACTGGCTGTCAAGCAAGAGCAGGGAAAAATAAAAATCTCACAGATTTAACACAGGACTCTCTGTGAAACAGCTTTTAAATTATGCCCATTATTAATGGTCTTCAATTAGAAAAACGCCCTCATGCTTTTAGCAGGCAATAGCCACACATCCCAAACCAAAGGTATTCAGAATTTGCCTTTATTATTTGCTTTATTAGAGCTCTGGGAGAGCTAAAACTCTCACTCAGCCTTATGAGAGCTGCCTGGCTGGGAAAAGCCATGAAGTCATCTTATCTTTTGAAGTCCAGTGGTTTTCTGGCAGCAACATCTGCTTCCTGCTGTTAGAATAGAAAACTCTGCTCAGAAGTTTATGGGATGGCTCTGCCAGGACAGCCCAAGAGGCCCAGATAAAAAGAGGCTGCAGACTCCAGTTTCCTTGTGCTCTGAGCATCTTTTCCACAGACAAAACTCCCCTGAGAGCAAACACTGCTGCTGTGGGACCAGCTTTAGGGCAGGTGAGTACAGAGGCAGAGGGGGCAGGGACAGCACCCAGTTCCCATCCCTGCAGGTGTCAGAGGGATGGTGGTACCCCAGGGGACACACAAGAGCATCCATGTCCACACCAGGAGTAAGACTGGTCCCTGAAGCAGCACACTCATAATTTTAAGGATGGATTTTCAGGTCTAAATGCAGTTCTGCCCTTGTTCACTTATTTGGTTCTAATCACAAGTTTCCCTATAAAACATGTCATCTTGCCCACACAGACAGGAGGGGAAGCCCTGAAGCCCAAGGTGCCTTCTACAACCTGAGGCTGCCTGTAACCCCAGGTTAAACATTTCAAACTCTGGTTTTAATATTTCCCAACCTATATCCTGCTCCTTCCTCTGCTTTCCTGCTGACTCCTAGAGAAAGGTGCCTCTGGATGGGGGCAGATGGACTTTGGCAGCAGATGCTCTGGAAAAAGCCCCAGAGCCAATTGAGTCCTTGATGGGGAGAAAGGATTGATAGGAAACACAATGCTTCAACACTTTTCCAGCATCACTCTTTCTTCTGCCACCTCCACGAGCTCACTCCTGGGTCTCTTCCTCCCAGATTTGCAGCAAACAGAAGATGAGCAGCCTGGGGTAACCAGAATGTCACCTTCCTTCCTTTTGCTTCCATAAAGCACATGCACAGATACAATCAGCAGCTGCTGAGTTCCAGAGACAAGAAATCCCAGATACAGCCACCTAAAATAGATCCACACACACTGAAATGCCATTTGGCTTAATTACCTCTAGAAACCTGAAGTTCACAGGTAGCACAGCCAGCTCAGGTTTTCTACCTCCAATTTCCTCCTGAGAAAAGCCAGGCTAATGCTTTGCTTCCACAGCCCAGCTCCCTCCACAGAAAAGCTCTGAAAGTCAAGGCAAAAGAAATGGCAAAGATCAGAACCTGCAGCATTTCCAGGGGCAGGGGCAGGGGCTTGGAGGCCACGTCCCCAAGCTCTCACCTGGCCCTGGATGCCACCAGGATGTCTTGGTGGCAGCGAGCAGCTCCACGCACGGCCCCAAAGCCACACGAGTGACTGTCACATGCAGCCCCTCTGCTGAAAACTGCCCTTTGCTTTGGGACTTTCTGCCCTGCACGGGGTTGCAGTGGCCAAAAAAAAAAAGGAAGCAAAGCAAACAGCAGGCTGAGTGGTTTCCTGACCTCCCCAGGCAATTATTAACCCCGCTGCTTTGGCTGCCCAGCCCTTGGGCAGCAGCCACAGCTCCCCTGTGGGCACAGCTGAAAAAAAAATTCCATGAAAATGTGGTCGAGGCCACAGTGGAGAGAGAAGGAGAGGCCCTGCCATGCATGCCACAGGGGTGGCATCACCAGAGGAGCAGCTTTCACTCCACCAGCCCTGGCCCTTTGCTGTCCCCAGCCCGGGATCGTAGCGCCATGGCCAAGAGCCCTTGCTTTGGGGCAGCCAAAGAGCACTAATAGAGAAAAGCTAATTAAATCCAGCTGGAAGCAGTTAGATTCAATCCAACAAAGCAGCTAGATTTGATTTGCTTTTAAAATTATGTACTACCTGCAGAGGGGGAGAGAGAAAAGGTGATGTGGGTTTTCTGTCTTGTGAGAGTGCATCAGCTCAAGTCTCTGCAATTAATTCCTTCCTGCCTCCAAACACCTCCAATAATGCCTGATACTAACACTGTATAAAATCCTCCTCTCCTGAGATGAATTCCCTCTAGTTTCCAGCTGGGCTTAACAATTAAGCCGATTTTTATGCCCCTGTTTTTTTCTCCCAACTAAGCTGCCAACCGGATAACGCCCTGCAGACGACCCTCTGGTTTGTTCTCATGCATCAAACCAGGGGAAAACTGGGGATTCCTCCCACTTTTCCTACAAAAATAATCCACTCACTGGGGGCTACATTCTGCTTCCAAGTGGTGGCAAGGACCACCAGTGGGACACAGCTTCAGCCTTTGGTTTCTGCCTGGCATCACCTCCCTCCCCAGCCGGGCGGCACCAAAGCCGCTGCAGAGAGTTCAGGATCTGTCCCTGGTTTATTGAACTGGGATTGCTTGGTAGGGAAAATCCCAATCCCACATCTCCTGCACGTGAGGAGGACACAGGAGGCTCTGGAATACAGTCCACTGATGATTCCATTTAACCCATGTTTGAGGTTTTTCTCTGAGCAGCCATCCGGGCTCCTCCGCAGAACCCTGCACACAAACTGGACATCCCTGAGCCTCATTTGGATTTCCACCAGCAAATGGTGTGATCAGAAACTCCCAGATTATGGAGAAGGCTTCCTGGGAAGTTACTCAGTAACTAACTGGGTGTTTAGTCACTGCATTAAATAGTGTTTTCACAAAGCAATGCCATGGGATCTGCTGGGTTCTACAACCGGAGGTGAGGGGACCCCATGCAATGGTCCCAGAAATGAAGAAATAAAACCCCAAACAACTTGCCCTGCATGATGCCAGCTCAGAAGGAAAAAGACAAACCTGAGAGCAGAATTCAGAATCAGCTTCAGAGCCTGGCTCAGGGCAGAGCTTTGCCACAGATCTTTGCCAGCTTTTGCCCCCGTGTTATGAGGAGATTTTTTTTTTTAAGGCATTCATATGCACCAAGGGGAAGGCAGAGGCTCTGGGGCTGCCTTCTGACTGCTCTGGAGAAGAGCTGTACAGACATGGAAGTTCAGGTGCCCCTAAAAGAAGAGTCTCTTGTGTGTAAATTGGGGATAACCACCCCTCTCCTTGCCTCACAGCTGTCAGGATAAATCCACTAAAAACTCGGAACCAAACACAATTTCCCTCCTCACCCAGGGGTGCTGAAAGCTTTGCAGGGTGGAGGGTGTCAGCAATAGCTCAGAGCAAATTGCTTGAAACTCTGGCAAAAGAGTGCAAAGCCTCAGGAGAAGGAGCCTGTCAGCACAGTATTGTGTAAACCTCTAAGCCAGCAGACTTCTTACTAGCAACTTGCAATGGCACACGAGGCCAGGCACACAGGAACAGCATTCCCTCATTATAAAATCATTACACATATCAATCACCCCCCTCCAACTGCTCCTCCTAAATTCTCAGCCTCGTAAAGAACTTCTGAAACGTTCTAGATGGCCCCCAGCTCCACTGATCCCTGTCTCACAATGGCAAATTGTTCTGAGCCTGGATTGATGGGCTGCTGAAACCACAAGCACGCCAGACCCCAGGCAGAGCTCCGAGGGAGAAGGGTTAGGGGCTCCTCCAGGGCCACAGCTGGCACAGCCAACCCATGTTTTCCCAGAATTATTGATTGAACCTTCCCCCTGCCTTTGCAGAGGTGCTGGGGATCTGGGCTCAATCATTCCCCCCCAAAAATGCTCAGATTCAGCCCCAGAGGCACCCCTGAGAGATGGGGTTAACCACAGCCCTGCCCTGAAGTGTGTGGGAGAAAAGGTTTAAAAGGGATTGAATGAGATGTGGAGAGACCCCAGGAGAGAGGATTTACAGCTGCTCCTGGCAATTAGAGCCATAATATGTTAGAAGTGGAGAATCTGACAGAAGCAAGGCAGAAACCTCACTCTGGTGGCAGCCACCAGCTGGCTGCTCAGCACCTCCAGCAAGTAACCAAAGGCTTTTTGGGAGACTTGTAAGCCATGAAAAAGCATGTTTGGGACTGTTACCTACAAACTGACAGGGTAACAATAATAACCAGGGCCAAGAGCAAAAACAATCAAAGGATTTTGTAGAAACAACAGAGCTGAGGTTCATTTTCTCTGCCCTCGGGTTCCCAAGCGTTTGGAGCACGTCTGCCTTATGTTCTCAAACTCTTCTTCACAATCAGAAACATCAATAAACTGATTTCCTGAGAGCTCAGACTTTCAGGGAATCCTCAAGTTTTTACAGCCAATGCTTTCAGAAAGGTAAAAAATCTCCTGATAAAGTAGGAGGGTGGTTGCCCTCCCTCAGCCTTTCGTTGCCCAACACCTCCAGTGTCGCAGCACAAAGTTGCTTGGAAGCAGAAAAGCAACAATCAGGCCCAAATTTGCCTCTTATTGCTGCTTTACAGACCTTCTGCTTAACCTGCACGTCACTGGGATGTGCCCTGCGTGCAGGCAAGGGACCCAGAACTTTTCCCTATGGAAAACAACTCAGGAACCCATTGCAAGAGGATTTTCATGTGGTGAAGTTGCAAGAAGTTGTTAACAGAAGCACAGACAGTGTCTGTCCTGAAGCAACAAGCAGTCTCTGCTCTTATAATCTGATTTTATCTATTAAAAGAAGCAATTTTCCCAGGTACACAGCATGAAATTCTGTCCTGCTCACCTGCTGACTGACAATTTGCTACCAAACCTCACGAACCTGGAAAGGGCTCATTTTTTAATATAAGCAAATCCTTCTTGTTTTACCAGTCTGTTTGACAAAAATCAGGCAAAACTACTTGCAAAAAAAATATATATATTAATATATGTATATATAAAGGTGCTTTGGACCCAGCAGAGATGTGGAGCTGACAAGCAGCTATTTGATGGACAGATTTGGGGCTATTACTATTGGGGCAATTTATTCCAGTCAGAGGTTTGCAGGGAATTCACATAAAATTGGGACTGGAAACTTAAAATTTCACCAGTAAAAGCAAGAGGGATGTGAACCTTGGCAGCACCAGCTTTCTGGTATTATCTCATCATAGACCTGTTCAGTTTGACAGCTGACTTGGTTAAGTAGTTTCTCCCAAAATCACTTTTTCAGCTTTCCTGCAAACCCCCACAGCCCCTAAAAGCACAAGGTTTTGCTCTGTCAAAACAAAACATTCCAATTCCACCCCAAATTAAGTATTTCATCCCAGTGTGTTCAGGACATGCAAAACCACTTGAGAGCTATCTAAACCACTCATTTTACAACCCACCCTCACTTTGTTGACCATTTTAAGAGAAATATTTACTTATAATGCTACTTAGTAGTTGTTTTTCCAGAAAAACAACAGCAAAGTAGTGATAGTTTATATTTCCTATCATAACAAATAATTAAAAAGAAACATTTGTGTCAAACCAGGAATCAAATTTAGGAGATACAAGCTCGGGAGACACTCCAGTGCATAATTCCTGTTATTTTCAATCCCCCTTCCCAGTTCCTGAAGCTAGCAGCCCCTGTGGCAACGGGGAGAGGTGCAGGAAAAATCCGTGATCCAAGAAATAATCTTGGAAATTAGACAGCTTGGAAATAATCTTGGAAACTCAGCAACAGCTCTAGTCCTCCAGAGTTCAGACTAAAGAGCTTGACAAGGAGCAGCTACTGCTCCAAATATTGGGGATGATTCATCTGGGGAATGTTAATCACCTGAATTTGGGGCTGAGTTTAAATCCCTGCACAACCACTTGGCATAAATTCAGGGGAGATTCCCTGTGTTCAGGTTTCCATGCAGCCAAGCCCCAGCTCACCAGGATATTTTGGAACTTTTTTTTGGCAGTGCAGCAGCATCCCCAGCTGCACCCTCATTTCTCTGCTGCTTGGACCAGAAGCAGGTGGAGGCAAGTCCAGAGCAGCTTTAGAAACAGGTGGAATATAATAAAGAAAAAGCTCACAGAGGCTGGACTGCTAGACCAGAGGGAAAATGGTGATAAATAAGGTTGTCCTAGCAAGGAGGCTTGAAATAGGAGTAAAGGAAATGGGGGGCACCAAAAAAAACAGCCCCACAAATGCTGATTTGGAGGTGGATGGAGACAAAGATCAGGGAATTGTTTTAACAAAGAGATTGGGGTTTGGAAGAGCTTCATGGAAGAGCTTCAGCCCAGGCAGAGGCAGCAAGAGCCAGCAGGGAAACAGGGGCTGGGCAGGTGGAAAAGGGAAATGGACTGAATCTGGAAGGCCAAGAGACAAAATAAAATTCAACTGATAAAAAGAAGGGAAGTGTTAAGCATTCAGAAGGAGGAGTGTTCTTGCTGGTGAGGCTGGAATCTCTGTTCAAAAGGCCAAAAATGAGTTGTTCATTACCAGCACAGAGGAAAAACCCACCCCGGATCAGGGAAAACAGAGCTTAGAAAGTGGAATAAATTACAGATCCTTGGACAGTCTGACAGACAGCACTGCAGGACACCTAAAGGGCTGGTTAAAGAGCCTCAGGACTCTTCCTGCTGGAAGCTGGCCGTGTCACAGGAGACAGAAAAAAAAGGCAAATAAAACACCTGCCAAAAGAGTGAGCTGGAAAGAACAAGGAGGAAAGAGAGAGAAAGCATCTGGTGGGCTCAGCTTTGAGTTGACCTTGTCTGTTGTTGACAGCTCCATGTTCTGAAGCAGACTGTGACAGTCATTCCATTATTTACATCCATTCACTCCAGACACTTTCTGCACTTCATTCCTTGTGTGTGATTTATTTTTTTTCCCCCCCCAAGCTCCAGCACTGACTTGTAGAGAGGAGTTTGCAAGCATTCCCTCTTCTGCCGTTCCTCATCTGCCAGGTGGGAGAAGTTTCAGCAAAAAGTGGGTGGGATATCCCCAAATTAACCCAGCCAGCATGCAGGTCACTCCAGCAAGCATGAGAGAAGCAGCACAGGTTTTCCCTTCTCCCCAACACCTCCCTGAACCATCTGCTACCCCTGACAGGAGGGCAGGACCTGCCTCTCTTCACAGAACAGGAGAGCAAGTAGAGACAGAGGATTAATTTGCATACAAAACGATTCCAAACCTCATTCCCAGACACCCAGTCTACACCGGGACACACAAAGCCCAAAATGTAAATGCTGTGTCACTGGTGCCCATGCACAGGGCTGGATTTGGGGACCCTTTTCCAGACACCTGGACAACCCCAGGAACACAAACCAACCCCTCCCGGGTCAGCAGCCCTGGAGTAACCGAGGTGTAACTGATCCTCACACCTCACTACCCAGCTTGTGAATCGATTGTTTTGTTGTTTTTTTTAATCCCACCAAAATCCAACCTAAAGAAACGGGCAGGAAATAATCAAAGCAATCAGCCTTCCACACACACGTCAGCAAAAAAAAAAAAAAAAAAAAAAGAAAAAAGAGGGAAAAAGGTCCCTGGAAGTGCAGCAGGGTGGCAGCCTGGGAGTGCAGAGGGATAAATAAGGAACCCCAGAACATTCTGCAGGATACCTGCTCTAACACTGAGCTGGCATCATCACAACACCAAAAGGATGAAAACCCAGGGAAGGGAAACCAGAGGGAATTTGTCAAAGAATAAAGTCGACGAGATGTATTCAAGTTTGACATCAATGACACTTCTAACAGTTTGGGGTTTTTTTCCTTTGCAAATAACTTCTAAGGGAATTAAAACTCCATTTTAATAACTCAGATTAAGAGAGCATTCTAAACAAAGAGGAACTAACTAATCATAGTTCATTCCCCCTCCTCTCCCCTTTGCTCTTTGTTCACTCTGTATTAAAATCCCATGCATATAACATGCTAAAAGAACACCCAGAGAACTCCTGTTCCACTTCTGGGCCTGCCCTACCCTTCAATTATTTTACAAATCCATCCTCACTGTCTCCTCTCATCCCAAGCCACAGGTTCAAGGCAGCACTTTGTGCTTTGGGGCTGGCAGAGTCAGCCCAGCCACAACTGAAGGGTCTTGGAGGTTCCAGTATGATGAGGAGAGAATCTTCAGGCATCAATGGGACTCAAAAGAAATTTGAAAAAAAAATCAAAGGAAGTGCATTTTGCAGACTTTATTAGTTGGCCAGACTTGGGCAGATTTTCAGAGGGAACAACAAAAAGCACATCCCTGATGCAAATTCATGCAAGACAAAATTAATTTCCCTTCTTCAAAGCGTGGGAAACAATGCTGCTCAGTGACAGGTCAGAAGCACTGGAAACAGGCAAGATATTTGCTTTTTTTTCCCCCCCCCTAAGCTTCTTTTTTAGAAACACAGGATTCACTTTGTCCCCGTTTCCCTCAAAATTCTGGGCAAAGCAAGCAACCAGACTACAAGTTCTTGGATAATAAACTGTTAATAAAGTGAAATAAACACTGGCAAAGAAAGAATGGGGAAATGAGGGTGTTATAAATGAAAGTTCCAGGCACCTGGCAGCACCTACAGCCACTCACTCACCCTCCTGGCCTGCTCCATCCTCAAGGTTCTTTTGCTGGATGCTTGGATGTGCTTCCCAGGTTTCACCCTGCTAATGTGGCCCTCTGCTTGTTTGGACTGGCACCTTAGCACTAAATAAAAGCCAAATAAGAGACAACATCAGCGTCCCAAACCCCTCTCAGGCAAATTCATAAAGAAACATTTCCATGTTTCCTCACCTTTGGGAAGTGGCTGGAAAATCTGCAGGGATTCCCTCCCAGCTCCAAGCCCTGTGTCACCTCCCCTGATGATGCAGCCTGGCTTCCTCGTTTTCTGAACACCCATCCAAAAGTGCTTCTCGAGTTTTAACTCTCAGATTTTTCTCATTCCCCTTCTCACCTGGGTGCAAACTATCCGGAGGTGTTTCTGCTTTTTTAAACGAGTCACTTGGCGGATTTTCCGCCAAGCACCGAACGCTCAAAGGGTTAAAGTTTGGAATTCTTTTGAAAACGCTTCTGCACTGGAATATATTCAGTTTCTACCTGATGCTGCTTCTTCCTTGACATGAAATGCTGCTCAGGAGACCTTCCCGAGCGAGGAATCCTATGAACAAGCCTCTGCACAACAGGAGAAGGGTCCAGGCGACTCCTGCCCCTGGGATTTTTGCAGGAAATCATTATGTACCTCAGGTTTTTAAATTAATAGATTCAAACCCCTCCTGCTGCCGGCAGCACAAATCAACCACATTGTTCCACATCCAAACTGCTCCAGCGCTGTAATCCCCCGGATTCCAAAGGGGGGGAAGAAGGAATGCTGCTGCTTTTTTGACCACGGAAATCCCATCAGGTCAGATAAAAGCATTTTGAAAACCTCGTGTTCTTCGCGGACAGAGCACACGACCTGCCACCGGCTCAGCAGCCCCTACCCCAGGAAACCCAACAACAGAACCGAACCGAACCCGCTGGACCCGGGGCTGCACCGCACCACTTTCAAAAAAAAAAAAAAATTAAAAAAAAAAGCTGCTCTGGGAGGTCCCCGAACACCTTCAGGACTGTTGGAAGCACCGCTCACCCCTTTTTCCCCCCTTTTCTCCCCAGAATTCCCAACCCAGCCGCCCCCTCCCCTTCCCACATGTGGATCTCTTCCAGGCTGGTGCCCGCCGTCCCCCTCATTAGCAGCAATCACTTTAATTGCTCAATTTTAATCGCTCCAAGCCACCCCCCAGCCTTCCCCCCGCCACAGCTTTACCTACCCCGGGCCCGGCCATGAGGCAAAGAAACTCTGCCGGCTCCTCGCCCTCCCGGAGCTCCTGGAAACTTGGGAAGTTCTCCTGGAAGCTCGGGAAGGGCTGCTGGAAGCTCGGGGGGAGGTTTGGAGAAGGCCCTGCCCAGGGGCAGGCTCGGAGGTGGGGTCAGGGTAATGAACCTGGAGCAGGCCCCGCAGCCCTGCCCCGGCCATCACCTCACGGGTTCCCCCCGCCTTGGGGGGAGGTCACCCCGCTCATAAAAGTGGAGGGTTTTTTGGGGAAAAAGGGGTTCCTTGCCAGCCAGGCCTGCAGGGGGGATCCCTCAGGGAGGAAGAAGCCCCCCGGGGTTATCGCTCCCAGGCGAGGAGCCGCGGGTGAAGGGGGAAGAGGCTGGCAGAGGGGATGATGCGGGGATTGGTTTTCCTGCCATTAAAAAAGAAAAGTTTCAGGATAACTTCAGCGTTTTCTCACTCCGGGTCACATAGGGACACATGTCTGAACAGCATCCGATAGCAAATTAAACAAGACCCCGATGAAACACCAAACAATTTCCCCACCTTAGAGCCAGGACCGCATCCTACGGCGGAGACGCTGCAGGCAGCGCCGGGATTCTCCTTCGATTTCGGAGCAATAAAAAAAGCAAAGATCACGTCTGGCACCCAGCAGTTTATCTGTCTCGGGGGAGGGTTGAGGTAACAGCAGCAATTTTCCACAACTTGCACTCTTCGGGGCTCTCTCGGCCGGTGAAGAGGAGCTTGGCAGGCAGGAAGGTTCTCCAGGAAAAAAGAGGGAGAAGAAGAAGCTCGGCAGCCCCAGCCCTCCACACCTCTCCAGCAAAGCAACAGAAGAATATCCAACGTCAAACCCGCGTTTCCTAGCTTTTCAAATATTTTGCTCTAAATATTTACCCTCCCCCTTCTGGAAAAAAAGGGAAGGGAGGTGATTCCTGAAGGAAAAAAACCCAAACAAAACCCCCAGTTGACTTCCACCTCCTCATTTATATTTTTTTACCGATTCTTTCCAGCTACCTAAACTAAACCCAACCGTAGTGTTGTATAAATTCACATTATTCTTGCATTAAGCTAACAGTAAGATGCTCTCAAGAGCAGCAGCTCAGCACCTCCAAGCTTCTCCATGCCAACCACCACCCTCCAGGCTGCCCCCCAACTTTATATTGAGGGAAAGGTCTCCAGTTCTCCCAATCCAGGTGGAAACTACTCCACCAACACAGGAGGAAAAAGCAAAACCCAGCCCTGAGAGCAGCTGCCCTGGGTCTGAGTTAAAGGTGTTCTGGAACTTGACCCGGAATCCACATTTTATGTAGAGCTCCTCCCTCCAGTGTGCAAACACAGGGCAGTTCTGCTCATTAACTTCAGAAGTCTTATTTCATTAAAAAATGAACTCGATTAAAAGGCTGTCTCATCCAGGTTCCACCTGGGCAGTCATAAACAAAATTTTCCCTAAAGTTGCTTTTCAAAGGCACCATCCCAGGTGTCACTGCCCAAACTGTCCCTGTTCCACAGGGAGATGCCACAAAGCCCAGAAATACCCACAAAGGGAGATGTCCCTCTGCTGAAGGGGACACCTTCCCTCCAGGAGCCTTGCTCCTTTCTGCAGCTCTCATTTCTTTCCAGAGAATGAGCTCCCTCATTACTTTTTTAAAGAATATCTGATTACAACGAGGAGCAGCCTCCAAGTTTTCCAGGGGATATTTGCTCAGGAGGTGGGACCCTGTCACTGAGTAGCTGCATTTCCCCCCCCCCAGTCATCTCTTGGCTGATGTAGCAACCAGTTGTAAAGGAAACCCTTGATAGAGAAGAGCCCTAAGCAAGCTCTCCAGAAGCATGTCAGGAGAAGTGGAGAGGGCTGACAAAGATACCACAACAAGCCCTGAGTGGCCACCAGCAGGCAAGCAGGAAAGGGAAACCTGGGCTGCTTTTCATGGCTGAGTGAGGCTGTGGGGCTGTTCACCTGCTAAAGTCTCGAACAAGAGCTTCATGCTGCCCCTGCTGCAAACAACAAGGCTCTCATCATCTCCTTTAAATCCCTCAACCTCTGCTGCTGTGTGATGCTGACAGAGACAAGGCAACTGTTCACAGGCTAAGTCCCTTCTCTCAGCTATATTTAGAGTACAAACTCTCTGGGCAGTTTAGTCTGTATTTTATTCAGCACACAGGAAAAAGGGCTCATGGTCCTTTAGGGAAATTTCTACACACACACACACACAAAAAAAAGATAATGAAGTGATGGCAAATTAAAACATAAAAAAACCCAACACTGATACTGCACAGGGTAGTAGGAGAAATAGTCTGCAAGAAAAAAAAGGAAATCATAAACTACCCATCAGTGCCAGAGCTTATGTCTCTGTCTAAGGATGCTTCAGCCCTTCCCCAGGCTCTTCAAGAAGGCTGACCTTCCAGCCAGGAAAATAAATCTTCCCTGGGACAATTACAGATGTGAGAAAAAGGGGGAAAAACCTCCTCCCCTGGGCCTGAGGAAAACAGCCCCAATGGAAGGTGTGAGTGCAGGGAGGCAAAGGGATCAGTTCAAGGGAATGCTGAGGTTAATGCTAAGGAGATAAAAATGGGCTGACCTGACCACCAGTGCTCAAAAAAATCTCTTTTACACCATAGTCATAGAGTCAGTGGTATGTTGGTTTTTAGCTCTGGTTCTGTCCTGTCTGGCAACAACATAGGTGTTTATGCAGTGGTTCTTACAAATAATTTGTCTGATCCTCTGGGTTTATGGCAGGGAGAACTGAATAGGAGGAGCAGGAAGCATTTCTTCTTTTCCAGTTGTCAGAAGTGGCTGCAGCTCACATCTGTGGGGCAGACACCCAGCTGGTACCCTGCACGGGCAGTCAGCTAAGTTTCTGCACCATGATTAATGGGCCCTGCAGAGAGCACCTGATCCTTCTTGGATTTCAAAGTCCACTGGATCAGCTCTGCCAGCCCAAATGGAACCACTTTGTTTATTGGGGCACAGCAGCTCTACCCATGATTAATGCTTTTGCTCCCCTGGGGAAACAAACAAACGTCATTACAGGGCAAAGCTACACATTCCTCAGCTCTGCTTTATAGGAGTTTTAAAATTGTTATTAGTCTGGGGTGGTGCAGACCAGGTACTCACTTGGGGTTTGTTTCCCAGGGAAAAAAATGGAAAATACAGTTTCTGCTGTAACAACCTGAGGATTAATAACAGAGAGAATAAAATATTTACAGTATATGAAACAGGAGACTACCAAACAACCTCAAAATAGTCTGAATGTCAAAGAGACATCATCAAACTTATCCCCTTGGACTCTGTGTTTTACTAAGCACACCTTTAACATCCTAAATGCTTGCACACTTGTATTTTCAACTACCCATGAGTGTAGGTGTGCCAGAGCCTGCACCCAAACACAGCTGTGATTTGTAACCCCAAGCAAACCTGTGCAGCCTGGAGAAGCCCAGGAAAAAGTCACACTTGGGATGATAAACTGGCTTTGGCTTCCAGGGAGCTCTCTCCATCCTCTTTTCTTCCCTCTCCCAGTTCCTGACTCCCCTGTAGGGCTCCAGCTCAGTACTCTGCTCAGGGAAATGGGTTTCAGAGTTAAAAATCACTGGGAACACAAACTCCAGTTTTATTACAGGCTACTGCAGAGCAAAGGGAGCCCCTTGATCAGAAGCTGCTCCAGAACTGCCTGAAGTTGTAAATACACTCAGGGGAAGACCCTAAGGCTTCACTAATACGAAGAATCCCTGCAGTCCTCTAGGTTTTGGCTTCCTCTACTTGGATTTCCAACAAGACAGCTTAGAAAAGGGGGATGAGTTTTACAGCCAGGCCACTGGACTGTGCTAAAGAGGGGGATGCAGCTGGTCAGGGCTAGGTTGAAATCTACAGTGCAAAAAAAAAAAAAAAATCTCCTCTCCTTTTACCTGCTTCATGATTTTTTTTCAGCCTACTTCAGTCACATTTTCCACAGCTGCCCTCTTCAGTGGGGGAGTGTACACCTAAAAATAGGCAAAATTATTCTGGCCCACAGCATAGAGTCTAATAGTTAAGGATTTGCTACACCTTTAGCACCCACAAGTACCACTCATGTCTTGTTGAGCCCCGAATTGTTGAAGACAGGCTTAGTTATTCCCAGCTTGTCCTGTGCTTTCAGTAAGGCAAAGTAAATACTCCATTTTTGTTGGATTATTTTCCCCCCATTTCAGCTCCCTGGCTGGGCACACCACCAGACTGCACCACAGCTCTCAAGAAAACACATTCCTCCCACCCTGTATTTTCTTAATTAAATAACCTAAGCCCATCCCTCTAGTTATGCTCAGCTGCATAAGATTATGAATATTCCTGAAACAATCACTATTACACTGGAGTCTTTTGGAACACGGATATCTAATTCTGTCTGATAAAGAATTCTCTTTTCTTATTCTTTTTTAGCTGCCTTACCTCAGACTGGAGGTAAAGATGTGCTGGAGTGAAAAGAAACCTGATGGCACCAGGGTCTCAGCTACCTCCCCACAAGTGGGTGTTACTGCCTACACAGAAGTGAAAAAGGGAGAGAGAAATTAGCAGAAAATAAAAGCGGGTTTTCTTTGGTTTTTATTGGTTTACTATTGCTAGGAGCAGTCATATTCAGCTTTCTGTAGCTGTGCAGTCAGACCCCACTCTCCTCCCCAGCTCCCTCTGCAGGGCAGCACTCGCTCTCGGGTTGCAGTTTCACCATGTGAAAAAGGTTAAGGCTGAGAATAAGGCTTTTATTTCTCATCTGCTTTAATAGGCAAAGGCAAAGCAGCGTGTGGGTTGAGGAGCCAGATGCAGATCTTTCTCTTTGGCTTCTAATCAGGAAAAAACCCCTCTCCCCCCAGCCCCCCATTCCCCAGCTGCAGCATATATAAGGGATTAGGCTGAGGGACTCTTCTTTTTTCCTTGAATATTTTAGGGGAGGGGGCCCCACATCCCTCGAGAGCATGGAGAGCACTTGGAGGATCTGTGTTTGTGTCTATTGCTGCCTCCACTGGTTTTCTTCCAGCAGCCAGTGTTCCCCCCACTCCAGGGCTGCTGTCAGCTCTGCCAAGACCTCAGGGTTTTGGGGAGCCCCTAAGGGCACAGCCAGCGACCTAAACCCCTCGCTGCAGCTGCCCAAAAACGTGAGAGGGGGCTATGCCCTCCTGCCTCCCCTTCTCAAGGTGCTGGCTGAGCGGGGCCACCAGGGCTGGGCGAGTGAGAGCCCCAGGCTGCAGCCAGACTCCAGAGCCCTTCGGTACATGAAGAGGTTGTATAAGATGTCTGCTACCAAGGAGGGGATCCCAAAGGCTAACAAAGGTCACCTCTATAACACAGTTCGGCTTTTCACCCCCTGTTTGGAATGTGAGCACCCCCCCAGGGACCTCGGGAAAGGTAGGTGTGGGGTGGCCTCCCCTGAAAACCTCAAAGGGTTAGTTGGTTTGGGGTTGTTTTTTTGTTTTTTGGTTTTTTTTTTCCAATGTGCTCTGTGCTCAGAGCATAAAATAAAAATATTTCTTTAGAGCTGGTGCTGTTTGAACCCTGTGGGTTCTTCTCTTCTTAAAGGGAGGGAGGGTTTTTGTCCCCTCCTTGGGGACAGCCAGACAAATGGGACTGTCTGCAAGCTGCTACTGCTGTTGCAGCCTGGCTCATCTGCTTAGGACTCAGAGAAAACTCTATCATCAGTTCTAAGAAAAAGGGGGGGAAATGATTAGGCATAGTGGGCTTCATGTCCCCTCCTCCTGCCCATCTGGGTCCTGCTCTGTCCAAGGCCACAAAATCCCAGCACTGTGACAGGACTGGTGACACCCTCCAGAGTGTCCCCGGGAGGGGACTTAGCTCCTCACTGAGTTCATTTTCTAGGGCAGAATCAAGAGCAAAATGTGAGCCTGCCTCCAAGGGAAGAGCAGAGCTACCTGTAAACCAGGCTCAGGGCTGAAAAATGATGGTGGTTGGACACACTGAGATTTACTGGGGTTTTTTTTAAAACATGGGCAGGACACAGCAACAGTAGGTCCTTGGCCTTTAGTTCTACTTTCGTAGAGTGATCCGAGTCCTCCAGCTTGGATTTTTTTCACTTAGATGGACTGATAACCTTAAAAACAAAATGAACAATTTCTATTTTACGGAAAATACTGTGGCTAGTAGCAGGAAAAGGAGGGGGGGGAAGAAAAAAGGCAATATATTCAGCATATGCTGCATGCAAATCTGGAAAACAGGCCAGGGAATGGGTTTGCCAGCTTCAAACTAAGATGGAAATTGGAGCTAATTCAAACAATGACAGAGAAATTCTCGGTATCAGGGGAGAAAAAGAGTAGTGTATATTATAGAAGGGGTGAATGAGACAGAAGTGTGCATTCAGAATCACTTGGAAGCTCTGGTTCTGCTTCACCAAAGTGACACTTGTAACAGAAGGACAGGTTTTTTAAGCAGTGCTGATAAATAAATTCCTACCTTGCTTATTACTCAGACTTGCTGGTAGCCCCTGGTCCTGAGTTTTAAATAGGAAAAAGACATACGAGAAGGCAGAATACCTAGAGTTTATGCCACAAAGCTCTGAAGGCATTAACTTCAAAACTTTAGTCATTTCTTTTCATGGCTTGTATAGGATGGAGTGTTTAGTTCTTGTTACTCTATGTGAACAATAAAGAGACAACTGCTGACTTCCTCCTGTTGTGTTTTGTTTCTGAATGAAATGAATTCCACTTTATTAAGTGTGGGTTTTCTTGGGTTTGTTTTTTCCTAAATTTTAAAATCTTATGTCCCTGACTGAAGCAGCAACTCCGTGTAATGAGTTGACTCTGCTGCTGAGTGATTTCTGCTTCCTCACACCCCCAGAGTGTTTCTGCCTGGGTGGGAAACCCGAGATGCACTAACTCCAGAGGATTTTGTTTCCTTTCTCAGGAGATGTTCACTCGGTGGATTTGCTCTTCAACCTGGATCGTGTCACTGCCCTGGAGCACTTACTCAAGTCTGTCCTGCTCTATTCCTTTGACACCTCCATCCCCGTTTCTTCCTCCGTCAGGTGCCTGTGCCGTTTGGCTGTCAAGGAGCAGGGTTCCTCTGGCCAGGTCTGTCCCAGCCTCTCTCACTCTCCAGTTTTCAGCCTGCACGTTGAAGCCAGGAGACGCAGGTGGCTGGAGATGGACGTGACCTCTTTTCTCCAGCCACTGATTGCCACCAACAGGAGGAACATCCACATGGCCGTCAACTTCACTTGTCTGCTGGGTGACCCACAGCACAACACGAAACTGGTGACTCCCCTCAAGGCAACACTGGTTCCCCCTTCCCTTCTCCTTTACCTGAATGACACCAGCGAGCAGGCCCATCACCGGTGGAACTCCCTCGGGCACAGGAGGACAAACCCGGCCCGGCCCCAGCAAGGGGACAGCCCACGCCTGGATCCCAGGGGTGACAAAGGACAGGAGGATTCACAGGGCCGAAGGGCCTCTCGGTGGCGACGAGATGAGCACCCAAAAGGAGCCCCGGCAGCAACCCCACCTTACAACCTGAGCCAGTATTTCAAACAGTTTGTCTTCCCTCAGAACGAGTGCGAGCTCCACAGCTTCCGCCTCAGCTTCAGCCAGCTGAAATGGGACAAATGGATCATAGCACCCCACCGGTACAGCCCCCAGTACTGCAAAGGGGACTGCCCCAGGGTGGTGGGGCACCGCTACGGCTCCCCGGTCCACACCATGGTGCAGAACATCATCTACGAGAAGCTGGACCCCTCTGTCCCCAAGCCCTCCTGTGTCCCCGCCGAGTACAGCCCGCTCAGCGTCCTCACCATCGAGCCCGACGGCTCCATCGTCTACAAAGAGTATGAAGATATGATTGCCACCAAGTGCACCTGCCGGTAGTGGCTGCTTTTAAGGCTGGGTTTTGGGGTGTTTTTTTGCATTCTCCAAGTCACTTGACTGAAATAGCATCAGGGTGGCCCCACAAAACCACTCGGGGTTAGCGGGAGGTGTTGGCGTCACCGCAATATTGTTTGGGTTTGGGGTTTGTTGGTTTTTTTTAGATTCACTCGGCTTTTCTAGGGTGTGAAATGAAATGTAAATAGTAGCTTTTTATTGGAATGATTTTGCATTTAAGATGTGGAAAGAGGTTTCAACTACCAGGTGTCTATTTTAAACTGTTTTGTTAGATTTAAAAAGAGAAATAAATGCCTGTCATGTGCACCGCTTCCACTCAGCGCCTGCTGGTCTTACTCTACAGAAATCTTCCCTGTGACATCTCCAGACAAGTGTCTGAGAAGAAAACCTTTAATGCTAAAATTACTTTCTCTGGTTCTCTTTTCCCTACCACCTTTCCAGTTCCTCCAAGCAAGAAGCCAACCCTTTGTCAGGGGTCTGTAAAAAGGAACAAGGTTGTTTCTTGCTTTTCTTTTGTCTCAGGCTTCCTAAAAAACAAGTGGCTTTTAGAAGCCTGTTTTAAATTTATTTATTTGAATGCTCTTAAACTGGTTCAGTAGTCTGAGAATGTGGGGATACAGTCTCGCCTCCTCTCACAGGAAAATGGTACCTTACAGTGTCCTAATTTCATTCACACATTCAAGCAAAGTCTTCACTATAAGCAATTTATTTTCCCCTTGATTTTTCCAGACCCAAGAACTTTGTAAAAAATGCTGAAGATCCAAACTGTGATTTCTGATGATGATCACATTAAAAGCCAAACAACTCTGATGGGGATTTTTTTTTCCCCTAGGATATAGAGCAGCACCATCTTCTCAAACCTTTAGTACATCGATACAGAAATGCAATTCACCATCTAACCAGCCCCCAGCCTCATATACAACACAAAATAGCACTCTTTGGCCCCAACTGAAGATACATTTGAAATAAAGGTCCCTTCTAACCCCAACCATTCCATAATCACCTCATACAGCATCACCCCTGCTTGTCCCGTTCCAACACTGGGAACGCAGCTTCCCAGAGATGCCAAGGAGGGAAACAAGTGAATCCTTTCTCCAGCACAAATGCAAAAGCCTTTTCCAGACAAAGTGCTGATGTCTGGCCAGGGAAACAGCATTTTTGGGTCAGCTTTGGGAGTGCATAACCTCTCTCGGGGCTGAGATCAGGTTCTGCAGGGCTGATGTTGCTGCAGCATCCATCCCTGCCGGGGATGGGGCAGCCACAGCTTCTCTGGGCCGGGCTCTCACCACCCTCACGGTGAGGAATTTCTTCCTCACGATGAATAATTTTTTAGAGAAGAATTCTTCCTCAAGATGAAGAATTTCTTCCTCACGTCTCACCAAAATCTCACGAATCCCTGAAATCCCTGGAAAGTGCCTGAAGGTCTCCGTGGAGCCATCTCCCGGCTGAACAACCCCAAACCTCTCAGAGATGCTGCACCCCCTCTGATCCACCTCCATAT
This sequence comes from Florisuga fusca, assembly GCA_038090715.1. Taxonomy (NCBI): domain Eukaryota; kingdom Metazoa; phylum Chordata; class Aves; order Apodiformes; family Trochilidae; genus Florisuga; species Florisuga fusca. The sequence continues at coordinate 12,002,549 of JAAWXA010000026.1, forward strand.
CCCTCCTTCGGAGACTCCTTTGCACTCAGGGGAAATTAAATATCTGCAAATACTGCGATTTATATGGATATATTATTTGTTTTTACACAGGGGACGGAGGGAGCGATCCTGTGGGGAAGGGACGTGACAGGGAGAGAGCAGCGGGAGGGGGAAGCACCATCACCCCCCCAGGTGGTGAGGAAAGGACTTTCCTCATAGAGAGAGCGAAAAAAAATCAAACCCTCAAATTATGAAGAAAAAAAAAATAAAAAATGAAGGAAACAGCCGCCGGCTGGCCCGGAAGGGGAAGCGGCATCTTAGATGCCGCTTCCCCTTCCGGGGCTGGCGGCGGCAGCGGCGTTGGTGAAGAAGGTGACACCATGGGCGGTCATTTCGGTAACCTGGCTCGGGTCCGCCATATCATCACCTACAGCCTCTCCCCCTTCGAGCAACGAGCCGTGCCCAACATCTTCTCCCAGGGGCTGCCCAACGTCGGGCGGCGGTTCACCTCCCAGGTCTTCAAGGTGGTGCCCCGTAAGTATGGCCCGAAGGGATCCTGAGGGGATCCTGAGGAGATGCTGATGGGATTCCGAATGGATGCTGAGAGAATTTTCAGGGGATTCCAAGAGGATTCTCAGGGGATCCTGAGGGGATTCTGAGAGGATCCTGAGGGAATTCTGAGAGGATCCTGAGGGAATTCTGAGGGGATCCTGAGGAGATGCTGATGGGATTCCGAATGGATGCTGAGAGAATTTTCAGGGGATTCCAAGAGGATTCTCAGGGGATCCTGAGGGGATTCCGAGTGGATCCTGACAAGACCCTGAGGGGATTCTGAGAGGATCCTGGGGGTATTTTATTCCCGTCATCCCTTCATCACCAAAGGGAAAGGGGTTTGGTGGCTTTGTGTAACTGTTTTCTGTGTGAGGAGGAGCTTTGCAGTGCAGTTTGTGAGTGTTCCATGTTTTTTTCCAGCTTTTGTGGCAGCCTACCTCCTGTATTCCTGGGGCACACAGGAGTTTGAGAGGCTGAAGAGGAAGAACCCCGCTGACTATGAAAACGACCAGTGATCCAGTTAAGGAGAATGTTCCCTCAGAGCATCACTCGTGTCCCTGTGTTCCACAGTTCTATGTTCATATGACTTAAAGGGTATTAAGGGGGAGATAAGTCTTGCCTAAATAAACTTTAACTTTGCCCCGTGGTTTTGTGTGAAATCTCTGTCTTGAGACATTTCAGGGGAGCAGCAGCAAATCTCTGCCTGGTTCCCTTTGTACAATCAGGCTGAAGTTCTGCGAGCTCAGACTCTTGAGATGTTGCAGCATTTCCAGCCTTTTTTGGACTCACGTTTCTCTGAACTATTTCCTGGTGGATCTAGTGTCAGCAGGGCTGAGGTGGTTCGAAATAACAGCTCATTCCTGCCATTATCTACCCACTTCTTTTTCCTTTAACCGTGAGATCTGTGAAAAACAAATAACCCCCTGGTCTGGTATTGCCCAAACGGTGTGTGAGCTGGCTGACAGCTTGGGACAGAGCGTGGACTCTGACCTCAGCCCAGAGGCTCTCCCCGTGCAGAAGATGTGGGCTAACAGGAACAAGCTGCACCAGGAACAGTTGTGTCCCCATGGAGGAGAGGAATATTTTAGGGGGAGAAGGATGGAGCAGGAGCCCTGGGCGCTGCGGGCTTTCAGGATGTGACTGGACCTGGTGCCAGATCATCTCATCTGGGGTGCCCTTCCTCTGGGACCTTCCCAGGTCCTTTCCAACCTGTCCCCTCATCCTAATTAACAGTGTTACTCAGATGCTTAACTGCAATTCTCATGAGTGTTAATAGGGTGGATTTGAAGTTTCTCCTTGGAGAAAGGAGGCCCTTTAATGCCTGGAGATGATGTAAAACCAAACACTACCAGTAAAGTTGCTTCTGTCTGTGACAAGGAAACCCACCCTGCAGCTAAGAGTGTCGTCAGCAGCTTTGCTGTTCCCAGCCAGGGACACCTGGCTGGCTCCTTTAGCCTTTATTTCCCCTTTTAGTCTCCAGCTGACTGTCTGAAGGTCATGGCCCGGGTGAAGCAGCACGTGTCTGTCCCTGACGTGCTGTTCCTGCAGCTGGCACGGGGACTTTCCCTGCTCTGGAGGACAGGAGGGACAATTCCCTCTCCTCCGTCTGCTCAGGGCTGTGGGGAAGACACAGCTGCTGCATCTCTCCCCTCCCAAGTTTTTAGAGCCAAACACTTTCCATTCTCCTGGGGCTCAGGGGCTGTTCCCGCAGCTCCAAGGTTGGGATGAACAGGAGGAACACAAGTTCCTCCTGCTGGAAGTCGTGCTGGAAATAACCCGTGGTTAAATTTAACTCTGCACCTCAGTGCTCTGGTATTTTCAAGGCAACTTCAGCAAGCAAGGAGCACCAAACTGCTGGGACTGTGGGTGCTGGCAAGGACACCTAGGGGCAGCCTTCACCCAAAACTTCACTTTTGCCAGTTTATCCCCCCAGGAGCAGCCTGAACCACAGCACCTTGTGAGCTTTTAGGTTGGTGGCTTCAGGAATTGCTCCTTTTTCTGCTGCATTTCACCCCAGCACCTGCCGGAGGGGAGCAGTTCCCCCAGGGCTCTCTCCCCAGGTCTCTATTTGCAGACAGCTGACCTGGCTGAACCAGGGGACAGAACTCTGTCAACAGCACCTTCACCCCAGCCCCTGACCCAGCACCCCCCCAGCAGCTCAGCAATGTCACCCTCTGCTCCACCAACACCTTCTTGCAATCCCCCCACCTCTCTGTCCCCCACCAGCAGCAGTGGCTCCCTGGGTGTCGGCATCTGAGCAAAGTGTTTGAAAATTCCTCATTATTTTCTCCTTTTGGTAAAGGAACTATGTTCTGTCTTTTTTATTATTATTATTTTATTTTTTTTCTGTGTTTTTATAACCTGCATCTGTGCTGAGGGGTGCTGGACGTGCCTATGTGGAAAGCTTTCGTTTCAGGTTTTTTATTCTTCTTTTCCCCGTTTTCCTGCACAGGTTCCTGCCTGGAAGTGGTAAGGGCACACCACAGTTTTGATGGATCCTCTCACCTAGCCAAAAAAAAAACCAGCTGAGAAAGGACAACTTGCAGAGGGCAGTGCTGCCTGACTCATTGCAGATCCTGTGCTCCACAGATGAAGTCAAGGCTACTGCTGCTGCCTCTTGTTTTCCTCCCTCTGTTCTATACCAGTGCCTGGTGGAAACAGCAGAAATTATAATTCAGAGGCACGTAAAAAAGGGGCTTAATGGGAAAAATGATGGAGAAATTCACAGTAAAAGAAACTGCTCAGGTCAGCAACTCCATGCACCATGATTTACTGTCCCGTTTCCTTCCTCCCGAAGACCCAGGAAGGTGAAATAACAAAGGGTTTGGCTCCCTCCTCCCAGGAAAAGAGGGCAGAGAAAGGGGTGTTAGAGGAATCTTAGGACAGGAACGCAGTGTCCAGAAGTGTTTGAGGACAACCTGCAGGGAAGGGTTTGTATTTCACCCTAGTGAAGTCTGGGCTAAGGCTGATCACCTGTAGCCAGGAAACCTGACCAGGGCATTATCTTAACCTAAATAACTGCCCTTCCACGCTGGCACTTATGCCTCCACATTAAGCAATCCCAGAAAATGGCAGCCTGGGACATCCAGGTTGGGGTTTATAATTCAGCTAAAACCCAGCTTGGTGTTTTATGTGGTACCATCCCCCTGGAAGTAACCTAAACCCTCAGAGCCTGGACCCCAGGCAGCTGCTATTCCACATCTGTGACTCTGCAACCTCAGAACTCTTTTTCCAGCCACGGCTGCTCGGGACAGACGTGGGAGCTGGATGCCCCAGAGCTCACAGAGAAGGAGGGAGTACACAGAATACCAGCAAGGTCCACATCCAGACTGCTGAGATGCTTCTCCCACTTGTCCCAGTGCTTTGTTAGCCCTTGGGAGGATTACAGAGAAGCTGAGAGGTACCAGAGAGCTCTTCTTAAGCATCATTTTCCCTCCTTGCTGTTGCAACCTCACGTCACAAGGGAAAAATGAAGGTTCCTCTTGATTACAAGTTGCCCACCACACCAGGGGGAACCACTGGCACCTTTTACCAGGCTGGTGGGGAGTGAGGAAGGCAAAGGGCAGCAAACAGCTCAGCTGCAGAACCCCCAGGCCTGCCCCAGTCCAGGGAACATCATCTTTAGTGGCACGTGAGGATCCTGGGAGGAAGAGGTCTCTTACTCATCGGCCATGACACACTTCTAAGGTGCCAAAAGCCACCTGAAAAGCCCCACATCTGCTTTTTAAAGTGCAGTAACTTCCTCCTGATTCTTTGTTGTACCATGGATGAGGAGCAGAATCCAAAGTGTGTTTTTTCTGCTCGCTAAGCCAATGCCTCCCCCCTGCTGACAGACCCGAAGCGGGGCTCAGAGGGAACACCACAGGAGTTAAATAAGGTTATGCCTTTTGATCTTTACCATAATGCTTTGGCCCAAGCACCCTTCTGCTTGCAAATACACCCCGGGGTGCTGGTAACACGTCGGGTAGGTTTTAAAAAAAGGAAGAGTTGGCAGAGCTAGTAAGCTGAGCAGACAAAGTACAAGTGGAAGGAGAGTAAATCATTAGCCAGGCAGACAGGCCTTGAACCAGATCGCTTCAGCAGACGCTTAGTAATTCCCTCTTGCTCCAAAATGAACTTTGTTCCTGTAATGACTGACAGCTGATGTAATGATAAGAGAATGAAGTCTATAAAAATCTGGCTGAAGCCTGGGAAGTTCTATTTGGGGCTCTTCCTGCCTCCTCCTCCTCCTCCTCCTCCACACAAGGCTGGTCCTGCGGCCCCGGTGACGGCTGACCCTGGGAAGATGCACTGGTGGAGAATGCTGACAATCTTTTTGCTCTGCTCACTGCTGCTCAGCCAGGTAAAGAGAGACAATGATTTAAAGTGGTCCTTCAAATGGTCAGGTAGTTGATAAAACCTGTTGTGATTTGCATGACTAACTGGCAGGAGGGAGAGGTGAAGAGTAGAGCTCTTTAAGAGGATTCAACAGCATCAAAAATGAGTCACTGCCTGGTGACTACAGGGTTACTCTGAGATGCAGCTTAGCAAGTCATTCTGCCTTCTCTCCCGAGGTTAAAAAATCACAGTGAATTTTTAATGCTTCTTAACTCTTTGGGGTTGGCATGCAAGCAATGAACAAGAGCATCATTGGAAAAGGAAGATTTCGAGTTCTCCTGTTTAAATTAAGACTGGAGACCTCAGCATCAGACTGACCAACTGGCTACAGCTGGTCACACTCCCACCTCTGTTCCAGACACACTGTGCCTCCTTGCACCACCAGCAAGCCCAGCTAACGAGACAGAGGAGGATGACCCCCTTCTGGAGAGGGGTCTCCCTGCGACCCATCGGAGCCTCCTGCAGGGATAACAGCGAGTGCATCACAATGCTCTGCAGGTAAACTCATCCTCATCAAGCCTCCTGGGTCAGGAGGTTCCTTCAGGTTGTAGTAAGGAGAGGAAGTTCCCACTTATTCTCATCCAAATGAGACGTGGAGTTATTTCTGTGCATTAAAAAAAAAACAAAACAACAAACCAAAAAAAGGCAGCAGGATGGGGCAATAGATTTGAGAACCTCTTTGGTAAGCAGTGCAAACAGAGCAGAGTCCAGGTGTCCTTGGTGACAAGCCTGAGCCCTTTCACTGCAACCACAGATAACCTGTCTTCTCAAGAAAAGAACAGAGGATCCTAGGCAGCTTTTATGTAACCACTTCAAAGTGATCGTTCTTCAGGCCAATGCTGTTCAAGGATACAGGCATTAACAGCAGGATCTTACTCTACATCAGCTTCAGGTGATGACTTAAACTCACAGTTTGAAAGACAACTGAAGTATCAACAGCCAGTTAGTCCTCAGGAGCACCAGAAAAGAGTTAACTGTCCAACTAGAGATAGTTAAATTAGTGAAATTTAGTGACCAAAAGCTGGCTTTGGGTGGCACACACAGCACAGACACCAGAAAGCAGGGACAGGGTAGAACATAATGTCCTGAGGGGAGTGGTTGATTCCCCTACAACTGTGAAATGGGACAGTATTAAGACTCAGCTTGGCAGGCTGCTGGGCCACCTCATTTAAACTCTTTTTTTTTTTTACCTAGAAAGGATGTACCCGAGGCAATGCTGTTTTTTTTTTTTTTTTCTCCAGGAAGAACCGCTGCTTCCTCAGGACAGCCTCTGAGTGACCCATCCTGATGGAGACCCTCCCCTGTTCCAGCTGGCACTGCTCTACTTGTGAAATATTTATTGACTGCTCCACAGGTAGGACAGCGACCCCAGCAAGAAGCCTATTTAACATTTCTGTCACACGGGGTGACACTTCTGGGTGACAAAAAAGGACGCCGAGGAGCTCGAGAGCATTTCCCAGCCCAGGCTGTGCCTCTGCAGCTCAGCCTTCAGGAACTCTCTGGCCAACCTCAATAAAAGGAGCCTGCAGCTCGTGGTCGCTTGGGTTTTTTTGTAACGATTGAGTTATTTTTTTAAGGTGTGAATTAAATTTTATACTGGGCAAAGCACCTTGGTTTTCCTTGTGTCCTGTGAGCAAAGCGTGCGGGCAGCAGGCCTTCCCTTCCCAGGAGGGGGAGTGCTTATTTCACACTGGACTTTAGACATTTCTCCTTCAGCCTGGCAAGTGCACAGAGTACCTGATGCCTCCATCCCCTTCCAGCCTTATCAGCACCTCAGATAAAGGCCTGTTAGAAAGAGGGAGCAAACAAACTGATAACACTGATAGCATTTTCGATATCCCAAATATATCCAGTGATAACTGGAGGTAAAAGTATTTACTTTTAATTATTTCTGATCAAACCGACTTAAATAAATGTCCCAGACTGACCTTTGCCACTGAAGCATCTGCTGTTTTAAAATCATTCCAGCAAAATCCGATTGGAGAGGCTGCATGTTAGCTTGGAGGGCTGCAAGAAAGCACTTTTGATTAGACCATTATTTTCAACGGGTTTAGGACCAAAATAAATGCCATTTGCCTTCATCCTAGACCAGCACTGCCTTTGGTATGGGATCAAAAATTAAAATTCTGCTTCAAATTGCAGCAGCAGAGAGAAGAAAGCCCAGGGCAACAGATCCAAGCACAGGGGCTTGAAGTTTAATACAGAAAATCTATTTGATATTTATTAAACTTAGTTTCTCCAGTTACAGTTTTGCATTGTACAAAGCATTTTAATGACACAGTAGTTAAAAAGATCTTTACAAATTGAAATGTGATACCCTTTTCTCCAAATATTTTAATTGCCATAAATTTGTTTAAAAATACACATTAAACGCATGTTTCAGACACTAAACTTCCTATAATCTCAATACCACAAAATACATAGAATATACTATACAGATGTGGAAAAAAATCTAGTTAGTATATAATACTTTGCTCACCATTAACAGCTTTATTACATGAAATGCACATACTGACTTAAAAATCCTAATTTCGAGCCCCAAAGTACCCTTTGAAATTTCAAATGTATTGCAACAAATAAAATCACAGTTTGTGTGTTTGTTTCTTTCTTTCTTTCTTTTTTTAGGTTTTGGTTGAAGACAGATGCCTAAATATTTCTGATAGAAACAAAATGTAACACATGGACTTGTCATGTACAAAGCATAAAACAGAGACATCCCATTAGTTACTAACAGTACCTTTCTGTAGGATTAATAAGGGCTTCGTTCATAAGTGACAGGTTAAAAGTTACCTTCCCCCACCCACCAGCCCTCCCCCAAAAGAAAAAACCCTTCTTCACCAAATAATAATTTCAAATAAGATAAAGGATTATTCTTTCTTTTTTTTTTTTTTCTTAAATATATAAGCACTTTATCCTCCATATACAAAATTTCTTAAAACAATTTAAAAGGTGGGGGGAAGGAGGGAGGGGGACCAGATACAAATGTCAGGAACTGTGCTTGCAAAAAGTCACACCTGGTCCTTTAGAGTTGAGTTTCCAAGAGGTGTTAATGTCCCCAAAAAAAAACATCTGCAGGAATCCTGTGGCACCCAACCACCCCACCAACCATCAGGGCTGCAGAGAAAAACCCAGGGTGGAGATGCTTCCACTGCATTTCCAGAGGGAACTGGAAAAGGGGGAAGCATTTCAGGCAAAGACAGCCCCCAAGGACCCTGTGCTGTGCCAGCTGGACACGGTGGAGGCTCCAGAAGCCCTGGAGCTGGACCCAGCTCACCGTTCCCTGATTGAGTGTTGGTGACTTTCCTGCTTGGGAAATCTGCCTCCTGGACTAGGTCTGGATTTGTCCGAGTTGGCCAGCAAAGGCTCTGGAGACCCTTCCCAGGAGAAGGGGTCCAGAACTCTGGCTTGGAAACAGGGGGTTTGCCCTAACACTGATTCACCAACCGGAGTCATTTAAACCCTGATCAAAAAAAAAAATCTTTGTCAGAAACCTAAGAATTTGGAGGTTGTTTACTCCCCAGTGGGTAATTCAAACTTGACTTGCTCAGGCCCTTTTGTCTCTGCCTCAGTAGAAACACTGCAGTGACAGCAAATATCTGCTAGGTCAATGACATCCTCAATAAAGCAAAGGTAGTCTCTCTCTCTTTCCAGATGTTTGCCACTCTGGCAAACTACATAATTACCTGCCTACAGCTTTATTTTACTTGCCCCAGGCAAGTGCTACATTAGTTCCATAAAGTTCTGACTCTCTGGATGTTGGGGCCATTCATAAATACATTTCAGGGCATTATTCTTTTTTTCTTTTTTTTTTTTTTCTTCTCTTTTTTTGTCATCACAGCAATCAAGCCTCAGCAATCTAAAGGAATATACATTGCACTCCTGTATAATATGCAAGATTTCTCACCACTAAGATGGTGATTCAGCACTCAATAAATAATATATCAATATAGTCAGTTGCACCATAATCTAAAAACAAGTATAACATATACTTTGGACAGACTGAGTTCATATATATATATACATATATATTAAAAGACACATACAATACAAATTGCATACTGCCATTGAAAGCCAAGAAGAGCCACCCAGATGCTCTGCTTTATGGCTAAGAGTTTCAAATCAAAACAAAAAAGTCTCAGGCTGTTTTTACTCTGGTGTCCTGAAGATTTTGTTTAGAATTCTAGAAAAGGGTTGCACCTTCTCACCGAGGAACCTGCACGTCTGACAGCCAATTCAGATGGTGCTGATAGCTGAGCAAGCCTAGTCTGATTAAGCCATTTTTAAAGATTCACCAACTGGGACCGTGTTCAGTGAGGGAATTAAAATGAGGGCATTGATATGTGTTTAATATGCAATCCTCTAGAGAACCTTTTAGGGAGGCAGGAGCTGGGGATTCCCTCCTGGTCACTCACTAATGGTAGGGACGGGCTGGGGCCGTGCCCCACGCTCTGGGGGAGGGATGGATGCCTATTAACCTCATGGAATTTTCCCTTAGCTACGAAATCTGGCAAAATAGGTAGGTTTTCTCTCGGGAACAATGAGAAATCCCAACTGAAGATATGCTTCTGGACTTGGGAAATGTGGGAGTTCCCTGTCTGACACAGCCACAGATGCGTAAGGCATTTCTCAGTTCAATCAACAAGATCACTGCACGTCTCCCGTGCAGACAGAAGACCTGGGACAGCACTCTGGAAGAAATCTGACTACAACAAGTACACTGTTTGAGGTGGGACACTTTCAACCAGCTCAGGTCCACATTTTGACACAGTCTTCTAGTCATTCAAAGAGAGTTTTTTTAAGATCTAGGGACGGCGAAACATTTAATTTTTTTTTGAGAGACCGATTCAGCGCGACACCGAAAGGTATTTGTGGGACTCTAGTTAAGGAAGAAAAAAAAAACAACAATTCCCAGAGATGAGACCATTCCTGCTAAGAGTAATGGTAACTGTGCACAGAGGAGCAAGCCAAAAAACAGCCATGCTGGCTAGTGCAGGGCTACACAACAAATCAACTGTGAATGCAACGTCTACAAAGGTCTTGTTTATATAGCGTCACGAGTGTGCTAGGCACTTTAGAGTATTAAAGGAAAAAGAGTTGACAAGTGTCCCATGAACCAAGATGTGGAGTGGGAGGGTACAGAGTTCTGTCTCCAACAGCAAACACCAACAGAAAGGTGACCTTGCACAGTGATTCAATAAAAAGGATGCTCCAACAGACCCGAAAACTCGGCTGCCGTGGAAAACAAAGTCACGGGCCTGTTAACCATGATCAACTGGTACGTAGCAAAGCTTTTCTGGAAGTACAAAAAGAGGCTGGGACGCAAAGGAAGCTCTACGAATATGCAGCTACCTTTTAGTAGGTTACTAATTTGCAAAACTTCTAAACTCTTAAAGCCCATAGGACATACTGCAGTACTAAGTAGCGTAGAATTCAATTCCTTCTCTCGAGGTTGCCGTGATTTTGGCACTTAACTACAACTACACACACACAAAAAAATTTAGTGCAATCGTTTTCCTGAACATGCACGTTCGTATCTGGTACAGAATCAAGGGTCAGAACGGGAGAGAAAAAACAAAGCAGCATTCCACCATCTCACTCCAAAGGATTCAGAGTTTGACTCTTCACAAGGAGACCACCGCAAGGAGAAGTCAGGCCGCGGGACAGACACCAGAACTTTTCAAAAAAGGAAATGGAATTTTACCCAAGTACTGCAGAAGACCACTGCATACAGTATACCTGGTCCTGCTGTAAAACATCTTGTAAACAGTTCATAAAATCTTCATCTAAAAGTAAGGCATAAGGCACACCAGACATGTTAGGGGCACTAAGCAATACTGAAAGCAGTAGCGGTTGAAACCTCGACTCGGACAAGCACCTTCTGGGGAAAGGTACTTTGGTTTGCTCTGGTTGAGAGCGCTCAGCTGCAACTCCAGAAAGCATCCCTGTTGCAGCAAGCTGCTCCCTTTGCAAGTGAGTATTATGCTCCATCAAATGTTAACGGGACCTTCATCAACAAGGGGGAAATATACCAGTTTTAAATCCATTCTGCATCAAAAGAGGCGATTTCCCTGTACGCGCAGGCGTGCTCCCGCCCCACGGTGGCTGGTGCACTGTCATCCTGTAGTGTCCGTCACCTATCAGACCCTAAAAGGAAAACAAAAAATGGATCTCCACTTCTGCTAAAGATTCCTGGGGTTTCAGTCGATGGAAAAAGATGCAAATGACAGTTCTGGTGGGCAGGAACTTAACTCTCGTTGGGTTGGTTTCGAACCGCAACGTTCACTGGTTTTTCCCAAGCGTCAAAAGAAAAAAAAAAATGACAAGCAAGGAACCAAAACATTATTTTAAGTGAAGATACATAAAAAAAAAAGATTGTCCATTTCAGAAACTTTTCCTGTATGCATCACACCCATCAGACTGAAGTCCATTCCTACACCGTTACTTCGATATTATGTGAAATGCAAATCACTGTAATGTTTTGTGATTGTTATAGTGTTAATTCCATGGTTTGAGGCTGCCTTGGAGAACAATCCAAGTCAGATCCAGCTAAATACTTTTCCATATAAATTTCTTTATAATTCATTTAAATGAAGTATCTTAATAAGTAGAAGAATATCTGGAACTTTTTCTATTTAGTACAAATTCTGCAATAATAAATCTGTAGTTGTCGTTTATTAGTCGACTCGTAGGCATTAGGCATGAAAAGCATGGTGTCCCTACACGTTAGAACCTACCAACCCTAGTTTCCTTTCACAGGCTCTACCACCACAAGACATTACAGAGTAACAAAGCTCACAAAGGATTTAAATAAAGTGTCTATGTTTAATTTTTTTTCTAAGTACTCGAAAGGGTAAATTTCGGGAAGAAATAGCTAAAAACTGCCCCAAACCGGGCTTTTCAAAATTAAAATTAAAAAAAAAAAAAATTAAAATAAATAGGATTTAAAACTGACTATGTATTATGACTGGAATTCCAATGATCTATCCAGGACAGATCAGCAAAACTACATCTTTCTATGTAGCAAATTTTAAAATATTTAAATAACTTAAAACGGGAATACTGAAGCGAAGTCCTTTTAAACCAGATGACCGGGGGGTGAGGGGGGGAGATTAAAACACAAAAATAAAACCAACACAAATGAGGATGGGAGAGGTGTGAAAGCATTCCTTGCTCTTAGTGTCAACTAAGCAATGTGTTATGGCAGTCTTCCTTATTGACATGACACAGTGTTGTGGAGAGAACTCGGAGGCAGCGGGACACAGCGCCTTCCCTTCGCCATTCCCAAGCTCACTTGGCATCCAGGCGCAACCAGTGGAGTCCCTGGCGGGTGTAACGCACGAGGTCTGCCATGATGCTGGAGTTAAAAATCAGAGGGCCCATCACTTTATCCAGTTCAGCAAAGAACTCTAAAGGGAGAGAAACACAAGTTAAACACAAGCGGGTGTTTCCCGACGGGAATGATTACACCCAGCGCTGCCCTCCCCCGGCTCCTTGGCTTCGTTAGGGAAAGAAAGATGAGTGGATGATGGGAGGAGGGGAAACAAAGGGAGAAGGTTCCTTCTAACCAGCTCTGTTACCCTTTTGCAGGACTGGTTGCTAAGAATCAGCAGGATATGGTTAAACTGTGCTCTAAATTCCTTGGCCTTCTCCTTCAAAAGGACATTTCGCATAAGAATTTCAGTGATGGAAATGTCCCAAGTTCCTCTGCCTACACATCGTATTTTACAGGAAATACAACAAGTACTTTTTTAAAACACAAAGCACTAGGAAACGTAACACCTCCAACACCACCTTGACAACCAAGACCACCAGCCCAGGGGATGACTGCAACTCCACCTTATTTTGCAGAGGACCTGGCTACGCATCCCGCGCGCCAGCATCAGCCACACCAAAACCCCACGAGTGTTTCAGCAGATTCTGGCACATCCCAGGTTATAATCCACCCGTGCCAGCACTCACCTTTCTGTTCTTTAGACAGCTGTTCAGCTTGGTCCCAAATTTCAGTGGCATAGAGGAAGTTGGATGTAACCTGGACGTAGCTGGCTGCCATCTGATGGATCCTCTGGGGGATCGTCACTGAAGACCCACTCCCTGAAGGGTTGGCTGCCCCAGAAGAGTAATTTCCTGAATTCCCTGGAGACAGCTTTGGAGAGACTGGAGAGGGCATACCCACAGGCTTGCTGCTTAGCCAAAGAAAAAGATTATGTTGTAAAATCCATAAAAATAAGCAAGTAACTTCAGGGAGCTCACGCTGCCCTCTAAGAGCTCTCTTCCTACATCCTGGGGTGCAAGATGCTCAGAACATTCCTTTTTTACACACCCTGCAACAACCAGCTGGTAACAGCTTTGAAGGATCCTCCAATGTTTTAGCTTCACAGCCTTAACCTCACCTCCAAGGCTCCTCATCTCTTAATTCAACACACCCACTGCCTAAATAAACAACAAACTTTTCAGCCACGTGGTAACTGCACTGCCACAGCACTGCAGGTAACAGGGTGCAAACCTGAGATGCCCTCCTGGAAAATCTACACCCTCAGAACCATCACCCCACCACCTGAAGGAGTGAGAAGCACCTCAGGCACACGGTTTGGGTAGAAAACTAGCTAAAAGATAAGAAGTACAGGTAACAGCTTTTAGTACTTACCTTCCCATGCCAGGTGACGGTGCTTGAGAATTGTTATAGGAATTCTGTTGGGGAAAAAGACATTTGTGACCTGATTTGTTTTCTGGTTATTTAATTGGTTGTTTCAAATAATTAATTTTTATCGTTTTTCTTTTAATAAAAGCAAATTCTAAATAATATCACAGTAAATTCAAATCTGAGAAAAATTTTCCTGATCAGATTCCACTGCCTCCTATGGGAGCATTTTGGGGTTTTCAGCCCATTCATAGAAGGAGATCTCTAATCACTGGCACTGAATAACTAAAGATGTCTCAAAAATGTGAAAAGTCTCACAAGTGACAAGCCTGAGCCCCTCAGTACTGAGAGCTGGAAGTTTCAGAGAAACCCAGTGACATTAGCTACACATCCCCAGGTGAGCCTTAGAGAATCTCAGTCTAGATTAAGGATTGGGTGACATGACAGAAGCACTGGAACTGCTTTTCTCATCTGCAACATTTGGCTTCAAATAAATCCTGAGCTCCCTTAAGCTTTCAAGGTCCAGATTTAACCAGGGACTATTCCAAGTTCACCTATAGCAGGCTGAATATTGGCTTCAGGAATTTGAATTGCAGAGCTTTAGTTTGATTAGGTTTTAGTATGCTCAGAAAATACAGATGCAATTACCTTCAGATGTTCAGTCAGAGTTTTAGAGTATTTCAATGCACTTTCCTTCTTCAGTTTGAAAAGCCTTAGGTACAGCAGAGACTGACACCGAAGACTGACCAAAGACACAACAACAACAACACAGTTACAGTTAATGGTCACTGTACCACAACTCAGTCAAGTTCTAAAAACACAGTTACTGGATTTCTAAGTTCTCTCTGCAAAAGCCAGCCCTCAAGCTGTAACTCAACAAAAAAAATTAAAAAAAAAAATCCATAACGACCTCTAAGTGCTCAGGAAAACAGCACGTGCAGTAATCACCATTAATCTTTATGTACAGCCAAGTGGAAAACCCATATATCTGGATCAGAAATCCCTGAGAATTCAGGTTAATGCAGCATTCTGTGCAGATAACACACTGGAAAGCAGGAGGTGCACTGTGTGAAGTTGGGAATACACATACCAAAGCACTGCCAGCCTTTTATCTGCAGCTGTAGCATCTGGTGCCAAGTAATTCTTCAGTTTCATAGTGTATCTACAAAGACATCAGGTAAAAAAACCACAAAATACAGATTAATGGTATCCTTTATCAATCACAAAACTCTGATGTTCTTACGATTTTCTAGTTGCAACCAGCTGAGGAGCCTCTCTCACACCTTAAACTAACTCTTGGCCAGGTAGTAATTGGAATAATTTTTCTTCTCATGCTTTATGTATTGTGGAGAGACCTCAAGAGCCTTGGCAGAAAGCCCCTCAAGCCCCATGGGAACACTTGAAGGCTCAGAACAGGCACAAACTGGTAAGTGATCCACTGTTAAGGGGGTTTGAGGAGAGATCTCAGAAGTTGGTGGCAATACTTGAGTACACCTAGGAGCTCTGCTTCCCAAGCCCTCTTCCCCACCCACTTGACTTCTGGAGCTGCCTTGCAGTGCTTACTTGATTAATTCCACAGTTTCTGAATACATAGGGAACGGGGACTTGGATTCCTGAGCATTTTTCTCCAATGCATTCCCACACTCAATGAAGGACACCACAGCATCCAGGTAGTACACAGCCTTCTCAAACCTGTCAGACTGAGGAGATGGGGAGAAAAAACTTTTCAGGACAAAAAACCAGAGAGGATACAAGAAAGCTCCAAAGCAGAAGAGCAGCAAAATGGCCAAAGCAGTAAACACACCCCAGGACAAGGTGCAAACACCAGGTAAGTCCTGGGGATTGACTTACCAGTGCATCTGCATTATGTTTTAACTTCTTTGCTTCTTGTAAATAATGATCAGCTGAGTAAGTCCTGCAACAGAGGACAGAAATTTAGGGCCTTGGCCCCCACCCACGTTGCATTTCCTTTTTACAACTGAGGTTTCTTAAAACTTCTCAAGTGAATGAAAAGAAAACCAGACATGCTGTAAGAAATGCTGAGACTGGGAAACCTAAAGCCTGCAGAGGACTGTAAAAACACTTGCTCTATTTTCAAGATACTTTCTATTATCCCACAGGATTGTATCTGCTCTCAGGGATCTGGGATTTCCCAAACCAAGGCTCCTCTAAACTGTCAGTGCCCACAGCTCCTGACTCTGGAGGCCCAGAGCTCTGCTGAGCAGAGAGCAGGAATGTAGAGGGCAGGCTACAGTTCCTCCTGAAGGACTGAGCTCTCTGCCAAGCACAGGGAGCACTCAGACAAGCACAGGATCACACACAGCTCTCCAGAGCTTGAACTTTAGACACCTTTTGTGAAGCAAAAAGCTAACTCTCCTCCACGGGGAGCTGGCTACTGCTTCAAGATTCCCAGCCCCACAAAGGGAAAGGCACTTTTTGCTTTTTTTCTTACCTATCATCAAAAACAAGTTTTGCTCTCCTTGACTTTGACCCTTCTGCAGAGGGAGCAGAGGCAGGAGGGCAGCTTGAGGAATTGTTCAGAATCTTCTCCTGAAAGGAAAACGGATGCAAAATAATAGTTACTGAGAACTGTTAACTTTCCTTTGCCTTCAAGATGATCACTGGTGTATACATTTCTCCCCTGACTTCAGGCACTAGGTGGAGGAAGGTCTGTGGCTGTTTCAGCAACCCAGCTTCCAGCAGGCTTTCTCCTCATGCTGGCATCAAGCTCCTCACTCTAAGCCACCAGATCCATCTCCATCAGAGGAAGGAATGCAGCCAAGGCTTTCTAGACACACCTGTGCCCAGTAAATCCCTCCCTCAATCTCTCCTGTCACTGCTCCTAAGTCCTGTTTTCCCACTCTAACAAAGAGGTGATTGTATTTTTGTGATTTTTCCTTTCTTTCAACAATACAGTCTGCTGGATCTATTTGCCTTGGGGAAAAGAAATCTATATTGTGGAAAGATAAGCATTGTCTCCAGGGAGAAAAGCCTGCTGTCCTCACAGCACACTCTCCTTGCTCTCCTAAACCACACGTGGCTCAGCAGGAGACTCCAGGGTAAAGACTGGACTCTGGAAACATCCTGTGAGTCACAAGCACATCCACACAGCATGGAACAGCTCCCCAGCCTCAGACATCTTCTGCACTTATCATGCCCAAAGGCCAATTCTACAGAGCTAACTCATAACCTGCATTTATCAGGTTCCTGCTCATCAGAGGGACTGAGGAGTTACAAGGCACTGGATGTGCAGAGCCACGTGCCACCTACCCCTGCTGCTTCCCTCCTCCTCCAATCAATTATCCCTCCTGAACACTTACAGACCTTGCTTCTAAGCCTTTCACAGGCTGAAAATTCAACCACTGAGGTTTAGCAGCTGCTTAAGCTGAAAGTGAAAAAGCACATTACAATGCAGTGGCCTCAGGTTTTTTTTATTCCACCATCCATATACTTTCCTCAACTAAAACTCTTAAAAACATTTTCTGCACCACCTTTACAACCACATTTTCTCTACTCCAGCCACGGAGAATTCTGTACATTCCTGAGCTGGAGTTTAAATAAATCCTTCTGGGGTTCCACAGTGTCATAAAATGAGAGTTACTACTCTGCACCTTAGCACAGGGGGTGGACCCAGCTCCTGCTCTCCTTAAAAATCCAGACAAGATCTGTACCTGAGTCAGGTCACTGTCCCATTTACTGTTGTGTAAACAGCTTTCCAGAGGTATTTATTAACAAACAATAAATAATCAGCAACAGTAATCAGGTGCCCCAACATTTTTCACTCACTAACAGAAGAATTTGGTAGGAGTAAGCATTCCATGATCCCTCCCAAGTTCTACTCTAATTTATAGCCCTCCAAGGTAGTGATGCACTAGGACACCAAACAATGCTTGCCTAAAACTGATCATATTTTAACAAATTATTGTTAAAATCACACCCAGCTGCAAAGCAAACAAGCAGGCTGAAAGCATTAAGAGTAAGCCCTTTACCTTGGCTTCTTTAGCACTGCTAGAACCCTTCCCCTCTGTCTTCTTCTGCTTTGAGGAGCTGCTTTTACTGCCACCACTGCTCTCCTTGCCGAGGTTGCTGCTGGACTTTAAGGATGATGACTGACTGACTGTCCTCTTCCTGGATCCATGTTCCTGCTTGGAATCTTTCTGCAGGACTGGGGCAGCAGGAGATGGCAGTAAATCCTTCTCTTTAACAGCACTTGGCTTCGAAGACCTGGACAAAACCAACACGTTCAGGTTTCGGTTCTTTTTCTTTAAAAACCAAACACAAATAAAGTAAAAAAACAAAACCAGAAACCCAACACCACTAAATTTTTAATTTTGTGAAAACCTTCCTTTTTTTTTTTTTTTTTTTTAACCAAACAAGATTTTTGTTGTTAGACCTAGCAAACCAGATATGGAGGAAAAGAAAGGGAATAATCATCTCGGCGACGAGGTTCCTGTGCAGCCAGACTGAACTCGTTCTCACCATTTTCTTTGTTCTGACCTGAAAACCCAGCAGACAAGTTCCAACCATAAAACCACATCCCTACAACAGTTCGCAAAAAAAAACCCAACACCAAAAAAAACCCCAACAAACTACCCTAAACACTGAGAATGCAAGAAACTGCTGGCAATGTTAGCACCAGTCAGCCTCAGAGTCAGCAAAAAGATGGTCCAGATAAATGGTCTCTGGAGTTCATGATACTGGAAAGCTTTTTCAGCTGATCCTTCTGTACACCTTGGCTGATGAGGGCTACTGCTGGCTATTCCTGGCTTCCCCTAATAATTAATTCTACACATTATTTTTAATGAAATCACCTGATTTCATTTAACTGAATGGCCTCCAGGTATCCACGCTGGCAATCAAGCAAGAATCAGAAATAACAGGTTCAAAAAGCACAACCAAGCTGGAAATGCACCCATTCATTCTACATCTGTTTCCTACCAAGCAGTAAGACACTGCTCAGTTCAGCCTGGGCAAACTAGATTTCTAGCAGCTGATATGCTGCAGCTTCTCACACATTTGTAATTTGGCAATTACTCACTCCACAGAAATATTTTCCATGACATAGTTTACACCAGTTCTCAGTTGCTTGAACTGAAATAGCTGAGTTTGAAAAGGCAGTGGAAAAAGCTTAACTTTTTCCTCTGCATTAATACTGACCAAGGAATAAATCAAATAAAAGCATAACAGTTATTGCAAAAATGGAAAATCATAGAGAAACCAAGTAAGAGCATCCTAAAAAAGATCATCTCTTTGCTAGTTCTGTGTTACTTTGTGCCACTCCCAGTTTTCTCTAGCTAACCAGATGATCCTTGAGGTCCCCCCCTCAACCTGACATTCTATGATAATCCATCAAGCAAATGTGACCCTAAATCCCTGGATCCAAATCTCAATGCCATCAGCTTCCCAGGCAGTGCCAGTGATTTATTCACAATTTACACACTTGCTAACTGCAGAATTACCAGAGTGGGTTCATTTGAAAAAAAAACAAACACAAAACACAACACAGATTTTGCAAGATCAAAAACCCAGATGCACAGCTGACTTCTAAAACCAAACCCCACTGTAAATCAGAGGCAAAAATGGGAAGGATCCATTCCTTAACACACCCAACCCTTCACACCAGGGGCTCCCTTCCCTCTGTCAAATCACACGACTGCCCTTGGCCAGTGGTTTTGGAAATTAATTTCCACCAACTACTAGCAGAAATTCTTAGATAAATCCATCTGAAGGGTGAGAAACCATGACATTTTACCCACTGATTAATAATGAGGAAACACTTTGCTGGGGAGATGAGGGGGGAAGACAGGCACCCATCCTCTCCCTGATCACCCTGAGCCTTCAAAGGTGCAAACACCCCAAGATACTCACTCCCTGCTGCTGGAAGTCTTGTGTCCTGATGGAGCTTTTTCTTCCAGTTTCGTTTTCTTGCTCTCACTGGCTCTGCTTTCATCCTCATTCTGAATAAAGCAAACAAGAAACACATCCAGGCAAATGTCCACCTTTATGGCTTCGTGGGGGGTGGCAAAGTTTCACATGAAGACACTGAATTCAGCTGATGTTTTGCAGTGCACAGCATAAGATACCCACAGGGTACCAAACTGTGCCCTCCAGCACCTGATCTGCAGATATGAGCAGACCCTGACACTGGAACATGATGACAGCCAAAACCTGGGCTCTAAATTACCAACCTGCACACAAGAAGGGGCAGCTAAGCTGTTCATCATCACCAGGAAACACCAGGAAAATCAGCCAAAGGCTTTCCTAACAGAACAGGAGGCAGATTTTATGTGTCTTATGAATGCCAGAGAAGGGTCAAAGTCCTGCAGACTGTTACAGTAAGCTCAGAAATTTTGATATAAATTAGATCCCCCGAGTCAAAGGGTCCTGAAGGTGAATTTCTAAGCTGCCTTCATACTGGAAGTATCAAAATGAACAAAATGGGAACCAGGGCCTCACAGAATAAGTCATCTGGTGACACAACCCAGATTCTGTGGGATAATCTGTGGCAGTTCTGGTCAAAATTGTTCCAATTTTACATAAAGCCTCACACTTTATCACTTATTTTCCTTATCCAGAGGAAATAGGCATCTTGCAAACAGTGCAGGAGAAACTTCTGTTTGCAGTTACACATCAGGTCTCCCAGACAACACTGATTTCAGTAAAGGACCAAGTTGACTTTGGTTGCTCAGGAGGAAAACTGGTTTAACTGAAATTCTCTCTCTCTCTCATCTGGAGAGACAAATGCCCCTCTGGATGATATCATATAACCCTTTCATTCCACATGTCAACAAAGTCTTACAACCACTGCCAAACCCCTGTCAAAATTACATTTTCAGAACGAAATCCAGAGCAATTTCTGAACTAGAGCTTCACAGTTCTAACTTCAGGGCAACAAAAAACTTCTAAAAACCTCTTTGCTCACTTACTCCACCTTGAAGGCACAAGTTTCCCTCTCACACACGTTTGGAGGCTTCTCAAAGCAGTTTAAAATTACACCCCCAACTCCTTCTTCCTATTCTTCCCCCATTCAAGACTACTGCACTTCTATTCAGCTCCCCCCCTGACTCCTGTCCCTTCTGCAGCACTCCCACTTTGTATTTAAAGCTGAAAAGATGAATGTTTTTTGGGGGAAGGCTTAAATATCCAGAGCTCCTGCAGATGCAGCTGTGTCCCTTCCCCTCTTCACTCCAAAATAACATCCCCACAGTCTCTATTAGAGCAGCACAGGGTTGATCAATGTGTCCTGCACAAAATGCCAGCCCAAACCCCCTCCTAATCCAGGCCCTGAGGTGTGACTTGGGTTGCTGGGCCATCAGCAGGGGCTGAGATAAGAGGCTCAGACTCTTAAAATGATCACCTGCTTGTGTTTCCTTTTGCCTTTTGTAGAGCTTTTGTCAGATGGCTGCTTCTGGGAGTCTCTCATGTGCTTCTCTGGCACGTTTTTCTTGTCCACTTTGGGTGCATCAGCATCCTTGTAAGGCTTCCCTGGTATTCTTGATAAGAGGCTCAGGTCAATCTTCACAATAAGTGGGTACCTTTCATCAGGATCACTGAGTGGGGAAAGAAGCTCTTTCTCTTCCATAGGAGAGAACATTCTTTGTGGAAAAAAGCTTTCATCCTCCTCCATGAAAGATTTGACAGGAGTCCTATTGCTCTCAGAGTATTTGGGTGTTTGTGATGAGGGAGGCAGGCTCTCGTTTTCATCGGAATCCGAGGACGAGGTATCTGTTTCTATGAATTCCCTGGATTTCTGGGCAGATTTGCTAGAAGCCTTGTATTTCTTTTTCTCCGTCGTTGGCCGAGGGGAAGATTTGGGCTCTTTCTTTATATTGGGTTTTCTGGAGCCTTTTGTGGCTGCCTTATGCCTGTTGGAAGGCATGGTTGTGGCCATATCTACTGGGGTTTCACTCTCGATTTTCAGACCCCCTCTGGGCTCTTCAACAGATGTTTTCTCTGCTTTCTTGGGCTGTTTTTTCCCTACAGTCCTCCTCTGGGTTGAGCTGTCACTCTGGGCAGGGGATTTCTGCCTGCCCCGACTGCTCTCCGAGCCCTTTTGGGTGGGTTTGGAATCTCGTCCCGGAGTAGAAGAAATGGAATCCTTGGATCCACTCTGATCCGTGTACCCACCCCCTGCCCCCTGATCCCGTCCCTCTTTTTTGTAGCCTTGGGAAGATGGGATATTGCTGTCCACAGAAGAAGCTGGTGAGACTTTATGGGAATTCACTTTGTTCAACCAGTTGTCCAGTTGCCACTTGTTTGTTGGTGGTGGCTCTGGCTGAAAACAAATTAACAAAGAAACACATTAGATAATTTTTTTTTTTTTTTTCCTTTTTCACAGGACAGCTGAACTATGCTACAGGCCAAAGCAAGAGGTACACACACACACACACAAAAGAGGTAAATAATTAATTGTAGGTTGATGAATAGAGGTTCAAGCACCATGTTCCCTTCACCTGGAGCAGCTGCTCCCCACAGGCAAGCCTGGCTGCCACAGCTTTCCAGACTAAAAGTTTTTTAAGCTACTGTCATTATATGTAATTTCTGCACTCCAAAAGGTAATTGGTGGTAAAAATCACCTCCAACAACATCAAATGTGTGCTTCTGTGAACTACCATATCCAATTACAGGTACTTCAGCAAAATAATATTCCATCTTGAAAGCAATCCCACGTTCGTCAGGGTTTTTTTTTTTCCAAACAGCTTTAAAACTTATTATTTTATTTTGCTTGTTTTTAAAACTCAGGATTAATGCCAAGCTAAGGAAGCCAGCCCAGCTCTGTGTCCAAACCCACCTCGGGGGATGCACTCTGTGATGGTTCATTAGCTTCACTGTCACTGGAACTGCTTTCACTTTCAGAGTCAGATCCTGAACTGCTTTCGGAGCCGCTGTGGCTGCTCGAGTCATCCCTCGAGTTATCTGCCCCTTCACTGTTATGCTGGGAAGGTTCAGAATTACTGAAAAAAAAAAAAAAACCCAATAAAAAACACAAGGAAAAATACACAATCACTACTCAAGGCACAAATAGAGAGTATAAAATGCAGTCTTTTAATCAGGTAAAAAATTCAACCTATGGTTCACCCTGGAAACAGCCTCGCCTTTTCCCCTTCCCCAAGTGGTTACTACAATTTGCAAGATACATGCCAGTTAATGATGGATTCAGTTCTAATTGCCTCTTTCCTTTACAATGAGACAAAAGACAAATGTGAATTTTAGAAAGGAGATCAAGTCAGGAGTAGTGAACATCCCCAGTCCTGTGCTGCCAGCTCCCTGGAATGCCTACCTGCCAGGTGTGCTCCTTGGCACCGTCTTATCACAGTCCTGCAATTAAAGAAAAAGAGCATGAAGCTTCTGGAAGTTACTTTAGGATTGTCTACACAATTAAACTGCAAAGCATCAATGCCAAGCCCTTAATTTTTTTTAATTATTTAGCCTGAACAGCATCTCCATTCCGCGCTCGCAGCAGTTTGCGTGTGGCTGCATTTTCCTTGGACAGAAAGGTAAATAAATCAAGTAAATCAAATAATTTTGTCCAAGCTTTCACCACAAACCCATTATCTCATCCCCTAGAGTTCTCAGTGTCCCTGGTTCCATCCTTCCCAACCAGGTGATTCAACATTTCCCAACGTTATTCCTAAGGTGGGCAGTTAGGAGCAAACCAACCACAGCTGCTCCCTCCAAGGCTGCCACATGAAGAAAATCAAGTACTAGAACTGGGAATGGGGAGAAAAGAGGCACCACTGCGGGGAAGCACGAATCCTACAGGTATTTTTATTTCACCTTTCTAATTGTCATTTCTGGCAGAAACTGCAGAACGTTAATACTGACAAAGAAAAAAAAAAAAAAGAGACTTTTTGATAACAAAGGTGCTGCTGTGCTCCCCAGTGTCAGGTACAATATCCCTCAGCATCCCAAGCCCCTAAATGGCAGAAGAAGAAGGGTTTTATCTTTAAATGGTGAGCCTTTACATATGTTTTAAAGTACACATTACCATTTATCCTCAGAAAAAGACCACTAGAAATGGGTAAAACTTAAGATTTTCTACATAAACACCTACTGCTCCCCAAACCAGGTAACTTCCCCTAGGTTTATGTTTAGGAAGCCCTGAGGTTTGCCTAAAAACATGCCATTTGATTTTTGTTTCTTTGCTGCTCACTTTGCACACTGCTGAAGTACCCAGTTCTGTTTTTCTGATTTATTTTTTTTTTCCCCCAACATACCTGCTCTCCATCGCTGTCTTCACTGCTGCTGAGTTTTAAGTCATCTTTCAACATACTAAGGAAAAAGGGAGAAAGTGAGACAAGTTTTTCCACGTACTTTAATTACTTTCAAAGCATTCTTCCACATTTCAACATGCTATTGTTTAGACTGGGGAGCAGGCTGCGTGGGTGAATTCCACAAGATACCAGGCTACCATTTAATGGGGAGTTAAGTCATCCTTCAGAGCAGAATCAAGATTCTAGCACTTTGATTCCTCAGACCAATCTCTTCCACTGAGAAAGGACATTTGACACATTTCACTAAGGCCCAAATATCATGCCCCAAAATACTGATTTAAATGGAATCAAGACAGCCAACAGCAGTGGCTGCTTCCTGTCTCGTGGCATCAGTGCCATCGAAGCCATAATTATTTCATTCTTATTCAAAGCCATAATTATTTATGGTAGTCATACACACACTGCTCCACAACACTGGAAAGATGTGAACACACTGAAACAACAGCAGAATGCAGGAGCCCTCATGCCCCCTGCAAAGTGCCTTTGAT
This sequence comes from Florisuga fusca, assembly GCA_038090715.1. Lineage (NCBI taxonomy): Eukaryota > Metazoa > Chordata > Aves > Apodiformes > Trochilidae > Florisuga > Florisuga fusca. Next base: position 12,026,857 of record JAAWXA010000026.1, read on the forward strand.
TACACAAGGAAAATGTCTTACTCTGTCTGGTTACAGCAGCTCTTCTACTGACAAGCTGGAAAGAAACACCACCCTCCAGGATCTGGTTCCTCAAGTATTTGTCATTGTTACCCTTCTACTAAAGATGCATTTATCTCCTTTTTGATGTTTTTTCGTGCCACCTTTTTTATTATTATTTTTTTCAAGCTGTACTGTCACAGTAAACATGTTCCCAGCTTTCTTCCCATGCAACACATGCCCAGTGCTACCTCTAACTTAGATGTTCTCCCATTCCCCAGCTTGGGAAGTTGCACACTTGTCTCTAAGAGGTCTGTACAGCTCTGAGAACAGCAAAACCCAGCAGTGAACTTCCATCCCTACCACTCACTGAACAGGCTGCATTTGGGCATCATCCTGAACCACATGTTTTAGGAAACCAACTGTAAAAATTGAAAAGGGGGGTTCTTTTTGCTTTATTCCCTTCCCACTCTTGCTAGTGCACAGAGCAGCAGCAGAACCAGACCTCACCTTGTGGCTGCATCACAGCAGATGCTGACTCATTAAACCTGCCATCAGCAACCATGCCTTTATTCTCATATTTGTTTGGAAACAAGCTTTTGACAGCATATCATTGGCTTTCAGGTCTGAGGAAGGCAGCCTACAGCCTTTGCTAGAATATTCCAGGTGCCATATTTTCTCTGCTGTCCCAGAAAAAAAAAAATATCCCCTTTATCTGCCAGCCAAGCAGAAGGATGCTAAAGAGCCTGTTCAAAACCTGACAGGCTGTAGTAAAATAAACAGCTATTTCCCAAGTTTCTTAAAATTCAGTGGTTGTTGGAGAAACTTTTTTTCAGCAGCCACTTACGATTTGGATTGATGACCATTGGATGTTTTTGCTGAAGGATTGTATCGTTCTAGAAGAAGAAGAAGAAAAAAATGCACTGTTGAAAATACAGCCAGTAAACTAAGTCACTCCCCTGTGGCCAGCAGCACAGCCTTAGATAAACCAAGGATAGCTGAGTAGAGAGGAGAAAGGAACTAAGTGATGCCAGGTACAATCTCCCACAGACTGGAGAAGTGAGTGGATGCAGAAACAAAACACTGAACACAGCAAATAATTTAATCAAGAAAACACAGAAATGATTTCAGTCCTTGCTGTCTAAATCAATACACACTTAATGTCTTATTAATGGTGTGAAAAACTGTTTTTGCTTCTCCCAGGATTCATCTCTTGCCTCCTACACCCAGGATACAGGGCAGACTGTCAAGATCTGACTTGTTTCAGCATCCCTACATGCCTTTTGAGTTGAAGCCATCTTTAGACCCAGAAATCAAACCCAGAAACCAAATCTCACCATATGAACACCTTGATACAATCTGCTTTTCATTCTGGGGGGGAGGGGGTGTGTGTCTCCTTCCCTTTTCTTTAATTCTGGCAAACTGCTCAGTGCAGCTCAACAGAAACAAGAACTGAGGCTGTTAAAAGCTGCCCAGAAAACTCAGGCAGGAGTTCAAAACTGGCTCTGTGTTCTGACTAACCTTGCCTCTCCATGAACACACCTCAGGATCACTTGCTCCTATCACTTGTGTCTATGGCTGAGCATCATGGCATTAAGTTTTAATTAGTTTCCTTAATTCCCCACTGTATCAGGTGTTTACATTAAGCTGCTTCTGAGGATCTAAGAATAAACCATTCTTCTTTTACTCTTTAAGATGCTTAATCAAGTGGGAGTGGAAGAGACTTTTGGGAGGTAACAGCACAAATCTGCATCAGTTCTCCCTGGTGTGTCACCTGTGTTGGGTTATTCATTTCAGGGATAGTCAGACCAATGTGGTTAAATGGAAATAAAAGCTGCTTTTGTCTAAAATCTGAAAATGCAGCCTATATTCAAGACTATTCCTAAACAAATGACCAGAGGAGCTTTGAATCTGGTCTCTCTCTTGATTTTAAAATGCCAAAGTGAAACCATCAGTGCAGCTGCAATGTGCTGCTTCTATTGAAGTACAGACATGAGCACTGTTCTGGTTTCTAGTGTGTCCCCCAGCAGGGAGTTGGGCTTTTTATAGGGTGCTCTGCTGTAGCACTCAGATATTTTCAATTAGCTCAACCAAGAATATTTTTTTTTTTTTTCCTAGAGGATAGTAACAACCTTGACAACTCAGTCTCAGCTTTCTACATCTCAACAGGAAATGCAAAAGAAAATCAAGCAATTGTTTCACAGGTTAAAACCTGAGCAAATCTTAACTTAGACTCCATCCTGTAACCAGTCTGGCAAATCTCATTCTCTAAACAAAAAAAAGTGACATGCTAAGAATACCGAATCCCAACAAAAACATGAAACACATTACAGGAAGTTTAATATACTTACTCTGCTCCCCAGTGCCAAAACTGGACTGCTGAGACTCCTAAGGGAATAAAAGATCACAAGTGTTTTTCTCACTGGCAATTTTAACATCTCAAACCCCACGCTGTAACCAAGAAAACTCTTTCCATTCAAAGGAGGGCACCTACCCTCAAAAAAAGCAAAAAATCTAACAGCTTCCTGCTCCTCTCCTTAGCTGGGCTCTCCCACCTGCCTGGTTTTAAGCAGGACAATATACTACATGACAGCTGGAACCCCAAAATCCCTGCATGCCTTACACAACCCCCCTGTCATGTATGGTTAGCATGGAGGGGACCAGTCAGTCATTCTTTCATTATCTCCTTTAGACACAGAAAAGCTTTGCTGTTAATTTGATCTGTTTTCACTCCAACCCATTTCTTTGCTTTTTTTTTTTTCCCCCCCCCCAGACACACACACATATACAGTGGGGAATAAACCAGGAGTAACAACCCTGCAACAACAAAAACCTCCCTGCCACGAAGGAGCCCAAGAAAACGAAACTTAAAATCTGCACAGCTCTGCCCAAAAATCCCTTCTTTCAACACCTCCCTGCAAGTCCCTGGTGGAACCCATTGTTCCTCCCCCCAAAGGCCAGGTCTGGGTGTCACCAGACAATCCACTTGTACAAAAGCCAATAAACAATCCCTTGGAACTTCCCTGATACATAATGAAGCTGTTACCTATCAGTCCAGCCCTGAAAAATGAAGCTCAGCAAATTTTACCACTTGTATGATCTTTGGGATTAACCATTTCAAAAAAACCCAATTCTGTCTCCCCAAACACAGTAGATTATAATTTTATTTAAAAAAAACCAAACCACACACCCACTGCAACATTGCTTTAACAAACAGATATGCAGATGCTGCTGTGTTGCTGGAAAGATGCTTCTAGGCTAAAGTGCCATTTTAAAATAGGACCTTCCTGACCTTGTTTGAAAATGAGGACAAATGCTGGCCCCCTAAATAAAAACTGAAAGTGTTTAACTCAATTCATGAGGTTATACACCCACGTTTTCCTTAAATGCTCTGGCAATGAAATCCAGGTGGTTTGGTGCAGGCTTCCCATGCAGCAGTTATAGTCACAATTTACAAAATTTTATTTTTTTAAGCACGTAAAAAGCTTTACATAGCAAAGCACTCTGAGGTATTGCTTATTTCCCTTAACTGTTTATTTCAAAAGTGAAACAGCTGCAATAATGCATTGAGCAAGGTTTTTTTTTTGGTGGGGAACCCTCCTGGTAAGGCATTTCCAATGCCTCTCATCTTTACCAAGTGAAAGAAAGGATGGGATGATCAAAATAAAATTAAAACCTGTGTTTAAAGTGCAAAGAGAAGATGAAGCTGCCTTCACCACAAAGCAACAGCCACACTTCCTCCAAAAGAAAAGCTGATTTTTATCATTCACAGAGGTAGAAGGACTGCAAGTGTGATTCCCTGACTGCCTTTTTCCACTCTCAGCTTACAGGGGCTGACAAACCACACGCCAAAAAAAAAAAAAGAAGTCAAAGCCCCAGAGGAATCACAGCCCAGGATGAGGAACAGGGACCTTCTCTTCCCAAAACACCCAGCACAAGCCCTGCAGAAAGCACCTGCCTGGCCCCACTCAGCTCCTCATTTCCAAGGCACAGTGCAGCCTTTCAGCTACCTGCACCTTAACGAGGTGTTATGTTTAAACGTGCAACTTTTTCCAGCTCTCTTGCCATCTGTTTTGTCTTTGAACAGCTACTCCTTTAAGTAACTCAGAGGTTAAAGGAAAAAGCTGCACTTCCAGCTCCCAAGTTATTTATAGCAGTATCTTCTGAAGGTCTGCTGCAGAAAAAGGGCATTAAAAACAACCTGAAGGAAGGAAACCCTTTTAACCAAAGTGTAACAGACTGCTGAGGTTAGACAGTGAAGACACTTCAGCAGGAAACAACACTGCAGATCTTGCTTTTGTTTCTCAAAAGAAGGTTTCTGCCTAACAAGGGAGCCAGGAACGTGGCTGCTGCCTTCGTGGGAACTGCTGCACAAACCTGGATGCAGAACCCACCTCTGCAGAGAGGCTTGAAGGTCACTGCCAAAGCTCCTACCCTGCTCTGAAACCAAGAACTCCCACCCCCTGAGGAGCAGCTGGGGTTTTTTAATATATTTTACAAACACAGCAGCATTTTTTGGAGTCTTTGACTGCGAGCCCGGGGCTTAAAAAAAAAGTAAAAGAGGATAAAATTATAGAGTGTTAGGTCACTGGATAACATTTTTATCAAGGCTCAGGAATCTGCATTTTTTTCACAGCATCCATAAAACTTTCCCTGACCTATTTTCATGAAGTTCTGCCTTCTGATTCAAAGGCTTCCTGATAATTATTGGATATATTTATAGTAAATGCAGAGAGGCCCTGGTCAGGAGCCTGGGTGCCTTCAAGCTACTCACTATCAAGCTATAGGGAAAAATCATCCCTTAAAAAAAAAAAATTAAATTAAAAACTGACTGATCCAGCAAAGGGAGCTTAATTTCATGTGTGCAGGCAAAACATAGCAAACTTCTGCACTCAGGAGGAATGGTGTGGAACACTGCAGCATCCTGCTTGCAGAGAAACTCTCCTCTAACACTGCTGCTCGACTGAGCTCAACCACTGTGCTGTTTGCTTTTCTGAATTCTGCTCTGGGTCCAGACTGCACAGGCCTATAGCTTGCTAACTCACTGGAATTCTGAGAAGCTCCTGCTGCCAAGAATGACAGAGAGGAGAAGGCAGAGGAAATTACAGGCTTTGGATGTGGAGAGAGAAGTCGACAAAGTTCCAGGGCTCGGATGCTCAGCCACAGAGTGAAAAAGCTGGCAGAAAGTCAAAAGCTCAGAGCAGCCATAAATGGAATTTTTTGCAAACTGGGTGAAAGAAACACAAGCCAGGTCGATAGGTTCAAAAAAAAAAAAAAAAAAAAAAAAACCAAACCAAACCAAAAACCCAACCCACAAGCTAACTTTTCTGCTCAAGACTCTGCGATCTCCCGGGGTTTCCCTCTGCAAGGGCACACAGATCCCTGCACCCCTTTAAATTCCCAACCTGAGGCAAATGCCAGAGAAATGCAAGGAAAAAAACAAAACCAAACAGCTCCAACAATCCCATAACCCAGTGTGCAAAGGGGATACGTGTCCTCAAAGGCTCAGGAGTAAGCATTGAGAGCAGTGGACTAAGCACCCTTGTTGGTGAGGAGATGTGGGGCATTTCTTGCACTACTATAAAAGGTAAGAATTATTTCCAAGTTCACAGTTCTACACAACGTAGGAGATAAACCCTGATTAAAGGTGACACAGGCAAAATTAACACTGATCTAACCATAGCTCTGGAGATCCAGCCAGGACCAGAGCCTGCACCAATCTGAAGGACTTCCATGGATGTGTACCTTCCAGCATGGGACACTGGGGACAAAAGATGTCAAAGCACTGACAGAAAACAACCTGTTCAGAGTATGCAAGAGACCACAGTGAGAAAATCTTGCAGTACCTCACTGTTCTGCTTTGGGGAGCAATTTGGATCAAAGAGGAAACTGGGAGCAACAAGTGATGCTGTAAAACAGCAGCCTGGTGAGAAAAAGTGTAGTTTTGGTTATTTTGCAGGTAATTTTTAGAAAGAGGAACAGAATTCATTTCTTTGCTCCGAAATGAGGCCACACTAGGCACCCAAATCCATTGCAGAGAGTATGGATGAGATGGAGAGGAAAAAAAAAAAAATTCACTCTGTCAAGTCAAATCTTTTACTGGTAATCAGCAAGATACAGGAAACAAACCAAGAATTCTTGACTGAGTCAGCTATGGCAGGCTGAAGCTGCTGCCTGCAGCTATCTACCCTGCCTGCCCACCCCTTCCCAGATCCTGCAGATTGCAGAGCTGCAGTTCAAGGCAAACAAGCACCAGTGGTGCCAGTTTGCCCTGCAACCCTGCAGCTGGGGCTGCAGAGCCACAACTTCCTCAGAGGGGGAAGCAGGTCCAGAAACACACCCCCTGCTCTCAACAGCAGCAAGGAGAGACTGGGTTCTCTTTAGAATTAATAGTCTGGAACTCCTGGGTAGTTATCAAGTCTGCAGGAGGTCAGGAACAGGCCAGTGAGGTGAAAAAATCCTCCAGCAAAAAAGCCCTTCTTCAAAAGGGGTTTCATTTTTTTGCCCTAGAAAATGTAAGATCTAATGGAACTCCTAATGGCCTTCAAAAGTACATGGAAAAATAAGTTTATGGAGAAAAGTACATTCAAATTTCTCAGTGTTTGCCAGCCAGTCTCCATTGGTTTCCTAGATGGAGGCAAACACTGCACTTGCCTGCTCCTACACAAAACAATACAAAGTGTTTCCCCCCCAGTGAAAAAGCCTCAGTGGCACTTTCAAGCTTCAGAAGGATCCTGAAGAAGGTTTGAACTGATGAAACAAAAATGTAGAAGTAAAAGTAAAGCTGTATTATAGGCACCTTAGACTGCTGTGTGTAAACTAGAGGAAGAACATTCTTCCCAAGTCTGCTGCTGACAAAAGTTATTGTGCAGCAAGATGAAGAGATACAAAGCACTGGTACAGACCCAGAACTACACAGAGCTGAATTTCAGAGAGCTCCAAGATCCCTCATCTGTAATAGCAGTTACTTTTCAACAGCACTCAGTGTTTGAATAGAGGACTGACCTTTGTTGGAAAAGGAAATTTGGATGGTTCAGTTTTGCATGGTGTATGAATAGCAGTCAGTGGAGGAGGCCAAGAATGGGTCATCTCCTACAACCAAACACAAAAAGGAAAGCTATTAACAAAATCAAAGCACAGATTTTAAGTCACAATCTTGATTCAAATGCTAACCCTCTCCATTTCCAGTTCATTGTCCACACTTGGCTAAGCTTTATATTCAAATCTAAATTTCCCAAATGTGTAACAAAGATCTGGCACATAAACTAAATCTTAGACTGTTGCCCATGAGAACAGACAATTAAGACATTAACAAAAGCATGAATCAATAAAACTGTTTGGCCTGAATATAAACTGCAGCAGAAATCACACAGGTAGGATACAGGGGGAGAAAAAAGATTCCTAGGAGAGGGAGGGCTATGAAGCTTGAGGAAACAGGGGAAGAATCTGCAGTCAGATTCTACCTGCTCAGAGAAGTGACTGGAGAGCCCTCCCTGGCCCAACTTGCAGACAGGTCAATGGGAAAGGCACCAGCCACCTGCAGAGCACTTCCCACCTCTTTAGCCAGGTTTCTATTTTCAACAAGTAAGTTAGGGATGAGAAAAAGGAGAACTTACTTTTAGAATTTCATCCACACAGCTCACGTCACCAGATGCTGATGCCTAAAACCGAAACTCAGGATTAACACCTCCTAAAGCAAATATTCATCAAAAGATCCCCAGGGCCCAGGAAGAGTTAAAAAAACCCTGCAATCCTTATCATGATTCATATAGCCTCTGTAAAGACACAGACCTTGCTAATTCTTTTCAGCAACATTAATTTTAAGACCAGATAGATCCATATTCTGATGGCATGAGTCACATCCAGTTATGAAAAGCAAATACATGAGATGTATAAAACTGCCACCATCACCTCTGACTTTTCACTTGACAGTTCAAGTGCTCCCAGGGATATTAAACATTTCTAGAGAGAGGAAAGAGAATTGTAGCCTTCCATCATTTCCTGGGAGAAGCCACTGAACAATATCTGAACTCAAATGCCCAACTGTGAATGGAAGGAAATGTCAATTTCCTTACCTGTGCCCTGGATCTTATCTTGCCATTTCTTGAGATCCCAGGAACAAATGCTTTTCCCTGGCTACCAGAATTCAAGCAGTTACACAGGAGATGCAGTGGCATTTTACTGTGAAGAAAGGCACTCTCCTTGTAAGCCAGCTGCAGAGTCAAGGACTGAACCAAAGTACTGAAAGTTCTGAAGGTTGCTCATGGTATCTTGTACTCAGCACACCTGGTAGAAGCTCTGACCCCTGTACAATTTGGTGTGCTTATTTTCCCTAGGTGAAGGTATAATAATCACATGCAGCAACTGCTACACACTTCAAAAGAAAATCTGATACATGCAGATAGCATCACTGCTCTAAGACAACATGGCTCCCAGTAATGACAACACAGGTATCCAGCTTGTCAGAATATTTGTGAATATCCTGCTATTTCACTAACTTCTGAGTACAGAAATACTCTATGAAAATGAGCCTCTGGGTTAAGGCAGGCTTTCTGAACACCTCATAGCTTTTATTTAATGAAAATTTCAGCATCCACAGGGAAGCAGCAGAAGGCAAAAAATAATTCTTTTTGTACACTCCCCATTTCAAATCCATTTCTTCACTGCACCACCTGAACTTTGGTTCTGTGGAATCCACAGCCCAACAGGACTCAGGCTGAAGAAGGCAGGAATCAGAGAGCTACTTACATCTAGGGGCTGAGAAGGGATTTTCAGCTTGGTCAGGTGTGCTTTGCTGCTGGGCTTCAGCTCGTTGACACTGCTGCTGTGAGTCTGACTGCTGTAGTGTTCAGAGGATAACTTTGGTTCCATGGATTCCTGCCCATCCATTGGCCTCACGTAGGCAGTGGGTTTCTGGAGCATTGAACTGGACTTGGACATTAGGGAAGGTGGGAAAGACTGATTAGAGTGTTGTCCACTTGAAAAGGAGGGGACCCGGGAGGGAGAGTCCCAGTTGGCATCGGGATCCCGGGGAGATTTGGAACGCTGATGTTCTTTGCTGTGGTGATCATTTCCATGAGACCTGGAATGGCTGGAACTCAAGGAAGAAACTCCAGGTGGTTTTCCAGGGCTGGAAGAACGGGCTTTGGAGTGTTCTGACCCATGTTGGCTTTTTTTACGGCCGCCACCGCCGCCGTAGGAGTCGCGGTCGTGCCTCTGGCCACCACTGCCACTGTTAGTGCCACTGCCACGCTGGCTGCTGTGCCCACTCTGCAAGCCCGAGGCCCGTTTCTGAGACTGGGAGGAAGTGCCGGGTGCTGGTCCTACAGGAGTCCATTTGCTGCTCTGGTGGGAGCCAGGATTATGTCTCTGATCACCAAAGAAACTTTGGTTTGATTTTTCATCTGGCGTCGAGGGAACGGTCGGTTTGGGGATGCCAACGAGCTTCTGTAGTGATCTGTCTCCTATGAGATCCTTCATTTCATCATAATTACCAAGCATGCTCTGAATACGACTAGAGAGTTTGTCTTCTTTGCTGGTCTGTGAAAAGAAGGGGGGGGGAAAAAACAGTAATGCCTTAAAAGGGGGAAAAAATAAATAAAATAAAATCGCAACTTCATTTTCAGTTCATCGATACGGCAGTTCCTGCAGTTGGTCTGATTCTCAGGGCTAAGATCATGGCTCATATCCATGTCTCTTGGGCAAATGGCTCCAATTCCCAGTTTTAAAGCAGTAAATCAAGCCCCCGAAGCATAAGGAAAAAGCTGAATTTCAGCAGGAGGAACAGCTGAAACAGCACTAATCCCTGCCTTGAATAATGCATTGCTGAGCTGGATGCAACTTTAAAAGTGCAGTAAATACCCTTAAAGACTTCTTCTCTACTACAGAATGCACCAGTCCTAAAAAGTTTTAATTAACAGTCAAATAAAAGCTGCTTAGCCTCATCCTTGCATGCGATTTTTAATTGGTATTTATACAGGCATAATTCTGGTTGCCAACAAGGTTCTATATAAGAAAGGGCTCTTTCTTACAGAACCAGTTTGTTTTCACATCAAGTAGACTCTGTTGTTACCCACGCATCCCAGGCAGCCTTAGTTAACTTCGTGGGTGTGGGATTTGGTTTTCAGGCACAGCAAAGTGATGGGAGGATAGGAATAAAAATAAATAGGTAAATAACATTTTTTACATCTCCCAACGTTCCTCCTGCAGGAGGGCAGTGTTCAGCCACAAAGTTTTACTGCTTGCAAACCAGCTGAAACTGAAGTCAGGGACCAGGTTTGCTGCTTTTTTTTTTTTTTAGCTATCCCAGATTTAGGTTATTTTTCCAGTTCTGTTCAGCAAATCAAAGCCAGAGGGAAACCCAAGAGAGGTTTCAAGCTGAACGAGACCATAAACAGAGTCAACGCCTTCAAAACAAACTGAAAAAAAAATAATACAAAAACCAGATAGAACCAACTGGCATGCTAGTTAAAGCTGACAACTCCACCATATCAGGCAGCTCAGCATTTAAATGAACACCCTAAAAACCCTCTGTGAATTCACCCAGGTCTGATTGCACTGATCAGAGGTCAGACAGTTCAGCAACAAGCTCAAGCACCCAAAAAAAGCAACCTGAGAGGACACAATGGATGGCTTAATTCCTCTGAGGCAATGCAGCAAAAGCTGAAGAAGAAAAAAAAAAGAAAAAAAGGATGGTTTTATCACCCCTTTTCCCATTCCCTGGAAAGCAAGCCCCTTCTTCCTAAGGATTATCCCAGAGCTCACTGGGAACTGCCCATCCTTATCTTCAGGCCCTGCTTAACGACACGAGCTGCGTATCCAAACAGAAGACACAAAACTGAAGTTAAAATGCCAACTTGCAGACAGCTTCTGCAATAAAAAACTGCATTTGTAAGAACTGCATCAACTCACAACTTTGTATGGTTCAGCAAAGAGAGGAGAGTTAGGTGGAAAGGCTTCTTCACCCTGCTGGATTTCTTGATTCCGCCTTTCCCTTTCTTTCATACGCAGCACATTCCGGTCTTCACGGTTCATGTTGCTGCAAACAGACAAACAAAAAAACCAATTTCTGATCAGAGAAGGAAAGGAGGAGGGAACACGAGCACACCAACCTTGGCCCTCTACCTCTTTCCCTGGAGGAATGACCTCAGTTTAGGAGCCCTTGATGAGTGAACTCCTCAGCGCCGAAAAGTTGTTTTTCCGACTGAAGCCACCTACAAGTGCTGCAACCCAACAACCTACAGGGGCTCCTAACAGGGTCAGTTTATGCAGAAATAAATTTTTAAAATTATGGAAAAAAAAAATAAATCCACCAAGTCCTGAGGCAAGCAACTATTTCAAGCCATTTCACTGAATCGTTTCCCTATTTCAGCCCACGCTGTACGTTTCACAGTATTTTCTAAAATGCTTTTTCTCCTCCCAAATGTTCTGCAACTTTTACTTTCTTTCCCCCCCACCCATTCAGTGCCTGACTGCTACTGCAGATTTGTTTTTAGTTTTGCTGCTGCCATACCTTTCCTGGCAGCCACTCTCCCACATGTTCCAGCCTCAAGCTTTGATGTTGTCTCCAGGTCTCTTTTCCTCCCTGATTCCCAAAAGACATTTCTACTCAAGGCAGCAATTTCAGTGAAGTTCTGGCAATATTGCACCTCCTGCCCTAGACCATGCAGTGTTCTGCTGCAAAAATGCACATTAAAAATCTGCCAGTCTCTCCTCTTAGAAATTTTAGTTTGCACTTGGGTCTTGCTGCTTCAATTAACAGAAATACATCAGAATTTTTGCAACACACACACACAAGAACATTGGAAAATATTAGTTTTGAGTTTGCTAAAGCATTGGGACCTAGAGGAGTAAACAAAAGATGATGAGAAATAAGGTGGCACTGACACTTTTGACATGTTCTAGACCTCAGGTGGAAAGATGGATAAATTTGTAATAAGGATGGGAGGTGCTTCCAGGGAAGAGACAGATGTTCTTCCACACAACTTGTGGTCTAAAATGAAAATGCTGTCTGCTTGGAAAACTATTATTTCATGATTTTCAACAGCTGCTTGATTATTTAATATATAAATAAAAACTTTGCCACAGCTACACCGAGCCCACTACTCCACTCTAAACAAGACTTCAATCTGACACTCAGTTTTTAATACATTAGTCCTTCACCTTAATGGCATTTCAGCCTCTTACTCTAATCTCTTACTCATTTGGCTTCCTTTAGTCTACTACTCTGAAGACAGTGAAAGTAAAGAGGGTGCCAAATCCAAAGAAACCCACAGTGTAAGTTTCAGTCTCCTGGGGGTGATGTGTTTTCTCTGCATTGCAAAGAAAATCAAATCATTAGCATCACCCAACTTGACTGGTGCTGATACCAAGCCTAGGGATCCAGTAATTATAAAATTACAGGTGAAAAATCCCTTTTTTCTCAGTTATCCTGTAATCAGCTGAACTCACATGGTGCAGGTGAGCACCACGGCTGCCTCCCAAGAGAGGGACATGGGGAGGGAACCCTCTCTCTATATATGGATATTAAAAATATACACTTAAAAGACTCCAATCTTAGTAAGAATTTCACATCTACATTTCACCAACAGGGGGTTAAATATTAAAAAAGGCTGATTCTGTTTTTCACCCACCAGCATCATCTTTCACAACTGCACTGACCTTTACTGGAACTCCTGGGACTGAGGAAAAAAACCCAAACTTTGTGCCAACATGGTCTCATGAAAGGAACATTATAGCAAAGACCCACTGGGATGAGAGCTGGAGGAAAAGCAGAGCTGGTCAGGCTGTACCTGCCATGGAAAATCAGCCATCAGGAAAACACTCCTCCCCCATCTTTTGTAGTGCAGTAAATGATAAGCATCTTCCTGGGGAGTCATTTTGATTGTAGAAGGATTAGGTTTAGGTTTTTGAAATTCTTTTACATCTTTCATTAGAGTCAATAGTTTGAATGGGATTCAAGTTAGACTTGTTTGTATCTAATCTCCTAAATCTCCCCACTGAGCTATTTTAAGTGCCTGCAATGGGTATTAAGCTATTAAAATCACACTGGCATTAAATGTGTAAATAAGTGAAGATAGTGGGGCTTCCTCTGCTTCAGACAGCTTCCTGCTCTAACTCCTGCCTTCCACAGCCATGAAAAGTGACAAGAGAAATCTGCTGGTGTTCAGGAAAGAGCAGCTCAGAGGAGCTTTGGGAAAGGGACACCTCTGGAATCAACCCTGCCAGGAAAGGAAGCTGCAAAACAAAGCTCTCAGAGCCCTTGCAAACAGAAGAAACCTTTGAACTTCCACTGCTGTGGCCAAATTCTTATCCTATTTGCTGGTCCTCAGGTGTTGGGGTTTTTTTTTCCCCAAGTCAGAGCAGAGCCCAGGGATATCTCATGCTGGGATGAGAAGCTCTGCTCTCTCCCCTTCCTTCCATGCTGACTCAGGTGGGAAGGAGTTCTGCCCCATCACCATTCCCACCAGGCCTGGAAGTGGAGGATGAAGAACTCATTGACTGGGACCTGCTGCAATCAAGAGGATCCCACTGTCATTTCCCTTTTCCCAGGAGCCAAAACCCTTTGCCCTGAGCCCCCAGGCAGAGCCAGGCTGAGGGAGACAAAACCATCACCCCACAGGAAGGACCAAAGTCACCCTGATTTCCACACCTGGAGACAAGTCCCAGTATTACAAGAAATATAAAACCAATTCCCATTTTTAGGAAGTCTCCTCCACAGTGCCAGCCCCCAGCTGTGTCCTTGGCCACGCTGCACCCCGGGCCCTACAGCATCCACTCCCTACCTATTGACTGCCCAGATCTCAAACCTCTGCCTCCAGCTCCACACAAAGGGAAGGAAGAAATCCAGAAAAGAAGGTGACAGACCCTCCTGATGCCACACTCTCCTGTGCATGCCCTGTCACTGCAAACTGCTGCCCAGACCTCCTGAGCACACGAGCCAGACAAGAGCCACTCAAACCACCTACCCCAGAAACAGGATTCTCACCCAGCAGCCTCCCTAAAATCCTATTTGGTATTTCTGCTCATCCTCAAGCCACACAGGGCACGGATTTGGGGAGAGGTGACTCCAGCAACCCTCCTCCTGGACTTGACAAGCAGTGTGATGCTATGGCCACCCTGTCCCCTGCCTGCCCACCTGCTCCTCCTGTTCCACCCCTCACCTGGGGGCAGAGGGACAGACCCCGAGCACACCACTTGTACACGTTTTCTGTTTTCAAACAAACAAACAAAAAAAATCACAAAGACCTCAACACACCCACACAGCCAAAGTTTTCCTGGCAGTGCTGTTACAGGGAAGAGGACCTTGGCCCAGCCCCAGGTACAGGCGTAGGAGAAGCAGCTCCTCCTCACCCTCCCTGAACTCCACCAGGTGCTCCAGAACCCATCCCTCCCCAACTTCCCCAGCAGCAGCATTCCCAGGAAAAAACCATCAAAGGTGCCCCCAGAACCCTCCCCACCTCAAGAAGTGATCCAAAGCCACCACTTTGCAACCAGGTGCTAGCAGATCCTCAAAGCACGTCTGCACCACCTTGACACCTTCAAGCCATCCTCATTTAACTCAAGGGCTGTCTGCTATCTGAACTGTTTTCCCAAGCAAGAGAAATCAAATAGTTCATTTATCCAGTGCTGGTTGATTGGCTGCAAGGAAAAACAAATTTTGTTTGAAAACATTTGGCCAGGAAGGATAAACAGACTTCAGGGAGGACACACAGTATCTGCAGCTCTGAGCAGGGCACACCCAGCCCCAGGAAACACAGACAACAGGTTTCATTTTAGTTAAAAAATAATGTTTAAAAAAAACAAAAAATAATGTTTAATTTTAAAAAAAATAAATTTAAAAAAAATTAAAAAATAAAAAAAGGAAAAAATGAAGCTGGAAATCCTGCTTGTCATAAGGAATTATGTTTTCAGAAGGCATTTAAAAATACCAGAAGCTGCCTTAATACTGCATCCAACCCCCTCTCAAAGAAACCTGCCACTTATTTCAGATATTGTTCTTACTTGAACCATGAACAGCAAGGAGCATCCAAGGAGCTGGCACAAGTCATGCCTCGAGTGTGGCTTTGCTACTAATCCTGTCACTAAAATCACACACACAGCCCCAAAGTGCCACTCTGACAGCTTTTTACACAAATGAGCTCACGTAAGAGCTGTTAAAAGAGGGAGAAATTAAAAAATAACTCCCTGCAACAACAACATTGGCAAAAACTCAGCAAGACACACAAAAAGGGAAGATGCTCTGCTGTCTCCAGGATCTATTTACTGAGTATCATGTAATGTGTAGTCTTAACTTCTAGCTTACTATGTTGCAGGAAAAGGAAAAAAATGCAGAAAAAATGAAAACATTTCCTACTAACATGGTACAGCTTTGCACAAAGGGAAAAAAAAACCAAAGTACTAACTGCATGCTGCTCCAGGTAAAGGTTAAAGTTTTTAACCCCAACGTTGCAAATACAGAAGCAACACCACCAAAGTCACCTTCACAGAGTTTTAAAAGCCTGAAATAAGGAACAAAACTAAAACAAGAGCTTACAGAGAATTCAAATAATACTCCTGTGTGTCAAGGAACAGGAAAAAATCCCTTTTCCAAAGGACAAAGCAGTTGGGTTGTGTCTCCCCCTCGCACTTTGGACACAGAGGCTGCAGCTTCCCCCAGCTCCTGTGCCAAGGGAGGGGTTTTTAGTTTGGGGTGGTTCCAACTGCAAACAGTATCTGCTCCACCAAAGACATGTTGGGTTCTAGCAGCAGAACCTTTCAGTGATCACTCAGGATCCATCAGCTCCCTCCATCCTGGGCAGGCTGACCCAGCCAGACGCCACAGATCAACCTGAGCCATCACCTCACTTAGGGGTTTTGATGGGAAAATTTCCTATTAAAATACCCCCTTGGATATTCTGAGTCCATTTGATGGGAATGGGCTCTGTGATAGCCCCATCTCTAGCAAAGAGCTCTTCCCAAGGTTTCCTTTAGGAGATCCAATCTGGAAGTGGACAGAAACACAGCTGGATGGCCAGCAGGACACAAACACCAACCAGTGATTCACCCTTTCTATAAACACAAATGTTCCTCCTTCCTATAACATAAATAGAAATGTTTCTATCCCACCCTTCACCCCTGGGATTCCTTCTCCACGTTCACCAGGGGGATCATGAAGCAGTGGGAGAGTCGGACCTGAACACCTTTGGACGTCGAGCGAGGGGGGGAGAGCCCAAAAAAAAAACCACAGAAAGAAAAAAAGAGTTGGCTTGGGTCAGGTTAATGTTTGATGAGAATTCCCAGGGAAGGCAGAGCAGCACTTTGCTGTAGGCATTCCTGCTTCCAACCCAGCTCCCAAACAGGGCAGAAATCCCCAAGCAGGAGCTCTCTGCCCGGACTTGCGGCGGCTTCTCCCACCGAGGAGCAGAAATCCTTCATCACTGTTAGCTGAGGAAGAACTCACCAAAGGTTTTGTAAGAGCACGTTGGGAATTCCAGCATCTCCAGCAAGTAAGCACATCCTGCTCTTTGGCTGGGGCTGCCAGATTCCCCCCTTCCTTCCCCAAAGGCAGAAGCTCCTCCTGGAGAAGCCACCAGCCAGCAACGACGGATTGAAGAACTCCAGAGATCATCTGTAACTCAACACTTCCTACTGGGAAAGGACCTGGGGATCCTGTAGGACTGGAGAGGCTCTCTAAGCAGCTCATGAAACAAGGTCAGATGAGAAATGGGTTTCTCATTCAGCATACACAAGGTTCAGCACGTGGAAGCAAGGCCCGAGAGAAAGGTAACGCCGAACGACTGGGTTTTGGAGGCCAAATTAAGGAGGAAAAAACCTTAAAACTTAAAAAAACTTAACTTGAAAAAACTTAAAACCTGAAAAAACTTAAAATTTGAAAAAAACTTAAAACTCCATCTGCAACACAGCTCATTTAAAACCAAGTTTTCTCTCTATTTCTAAAACATTACAAAATTCAGCCTAAAACTGCTTGCAGCCGGGAAGGACGTGCAAGACTGGTTTGGGGGATTTTACTCCAGGGATCTTCAGAGATCTCCTCTGTACAGTGCAGACCTTGCAGGACATCACCTTCAGTCCCTCTTTTTTTTGTCCTGTCTTGTCAGAAAGGGCAGAGAAATCAGGAGGTCCAAGAGGTGATGGCCCAACTCTCTCAGTGGGCACGGCCAGCAAAGGGTCATCCCTCCACCAGTTGTCCCTCTGGTCAGGGACATTTACTGGGACATGACTGACATTTTCTGCACCTTCCACCCTGCCAAGCCAAGTAGGACACAACAGCCTCAATGTTCTTGTGTTATCAAGGGCCAAGGCTGAGCCAGGAGCAGCAAAAACCTCATTTTTGCTGGGAAATGGAGCAGCATTTCAACGTTGCCTTCCCACGTTGGGGCAGTTCTGTTCCCTCCACCCTGAGACACCAAACCCACTTTCAGGGATCCAAAGCCTTCTTAACCAAGCTCTTCTTCC
The DNA here is from genome assembly GCA_038090715.1 of Florisuga fusca. Lineage (NCBI taxonomy): Eukaryota > Metazoa > Chordata > Aves > Apodiformes > Trochilidae > Florisuga > Florisuga fusca. The sequence goes on from JAAWXA010000026.1 coordinate 12,044,311, forward strand.
CAACATCTGAAGCTGGAGCCTTGACATCCCCAGGATGGACTGGATGATCTTGGATGAAGGGCTCTTCCAAGCTAGACACTGAGATTCTGTGATTCAGAAGACACCAGAAGCACCACAGCCCAGAGGGACCTCAGCCCAGCTCTGCCACCCCTGGGGAACACAAACTTCTTTCTCAGACAAAACTTAAACCCACTTCATCCTCACCCCCTCGAGCTCCCCATGGCTGGGAGATGTTGTCCTGGGCCTCCTGCAAAGCTGGAGCATCAGGAGCACAAAAAAAGATTTGACAGGCAATCTTTTCATGTCCACACAGGCTAACCAAAGAATATTCCATTTCCCAACAAGATTCTGCAGTTTAATTGTGCAGAAACTTAATAACTAAATTCCTGTGCCTACATGTTCTTCTATTTAAACTCTGAAGCCAAGACAATTGGTGTTTAAGTTTTATTAAGCAATAGTTATTCAGACATCCAACGTTAATCTGGCTATTAGGGCTCTGACTTCCTCACATTAATTTATTTTCATGAAAGGCATCATGACATTTGAGTGTTAGGAACTCCATGGCAAGAGGATTAAGAAAGGATTCACTTCACAGAAATTCTCTGATAAACATGCTCTGAAGAGGAGTTGAAACAATAGCCCAGGTTTTAATGAGGTACCATCAAAACTAGAAGAGCGAAAGGGGGAAAAAAAACCCAAACCACATTCATTTCAAGGCTCACATCCTAACAGAACTACACAAAAAGCACAAAGAGAGAAAAGTTTATCACAGAGATTACCCAGGTTTAACTGCCATTTCCTCCAGCCCTGCTGAAAGACCTCTCACAAGGCACTTATCTTGGACTCCCTATCTAACCCAGGTTCAGAAGAACATCAGATGGAGACAATAAATTCTGCTATAAAAAAAAAATCTGCTATAAAAAAAAATTTCTGCTATAAAAAAAAAATTCTGCTGTATTAACCACTTGGGTTTTCTGTGAGTGCTCAGAGGAACAAGGTCCCTTCCAGGTGACAGCACAGGGTGGGCACCCACAGCACCCCTTCCCCTGGCTCAGCTGATTTTATAACCACAGCTTTTATTTGCAACACAAGGATCAGTAATAAATATTCCAGGGCTATTAACACATCCTCTGCTCAGTTCCAAAGGTGATGTCTCCAATTTAAGAGGCAGGCAGGGGTGTGGTTCCAGGTCCCTGGTCCAAGGCAGAGATCCCACCCGGGGATTGTGCTCCTGCCCTGCAGCTCTCTCCTGCTTGGGTTTACTCCTTTAGGGAAGATTTCTTGAATTATGGAAATCTGTGCAGGTTCAAAACTGGTCTTTAGGACATATCAGCATTAGAGAGCAGGAGTAAACAACCTGTTTGAAATAAAATGAAAAAAAAAACCAAAAAAACACACCACAAAGAAACCCACACACAAAACCAAAGCAAACAAAACCCCAAAGACTCAATGTTGGGGTTTTTTCCAGTGTCCCAGGAGGACTTGGTCAGAGCAGCTGATAAGCAGCATGGTAACAAGAGGAGCAGAAGGATCCTGGAGACCACAGCAGAGCCACTGAGTGAGGGAATTTCACCATTTAGTGCTTTAATTCCCTGTAGAAGAGCCAAAGAGGGTGGAGGGGAAGCAGCAAAAAGCCAACTGAGTTGATGCAAATCTTGCAGGAGGGATGGACTGAACTCACACAGCACCCAGGGTATTTCCAGGATTTCTTTGCATTTCCAAATCTGGGAGGGTTCATCTTAAAATCCACAATTTTGTCAATTTTTAACCCTGATTCTCAGTTTTCAACCCTACCTTGCACGCAAAACGTTTGCCAAATTCATCACCAATTCCCACCTGCCTAAAAACTGCAATTAATACATGACTGACAGGCCAGCTCTGAGCTGGGAGGCTTTCTGATAAACTTAAAAATAAAGTTGCAAGTGCACTAGGATGATGGAAAAACCTCTGGAAAAAAAACACTAGAGGTGTTTTTTTTGACAAGGCTTTTTCCAAAGCTGTGGCTTTCCTTCAGCTTTCTTCTCTAGAGAGTTCTGGTCCTTTCCTCTGACTTCAGGGTGGTTTTTTTTTCCTGCACTTATTAAATAAAAACAACACAAAAAACAGAAAACACCCGAGCAAACAAAAAAAATCAACCCAAGCTATTTGAGCCAATTTGGTACATGAAGAGGACACCATGAAAACATCTCTAAGTGTCTGCTCCACATGGATCCTGCTTCAGGTGGCCATAAGAGAAGGCAACTTTTTACTTAAATACAGGGAACTAGGAAAAAAAAAAATGAAGAAAAGGCCCTTTTTTTAGAAGGTTATTAATGACTAAAAAATTTAAGACTACTTGTTAAAACTCTCCCCTAGGAAAACAGACTTCTGGCAATTACTGGCTAAGAAGATGTCACAGTACAAACTTCTTGGGTTGTTTGTTGTTGGTTTTTTTTCCCCTCATTAACTATAATTAGTGCAGACATTTCAGCAGGAGAAATGGTTGCTCCAGGAGAAATCTTTTCACCCTTTATCTCCCCCAGGCCTCTCTACACCAGAGTTTTCACCAGGTTAGAACAAAGTTTGAATGCTGCTAACTGACCCCATCAGCATCACAAGGACAAAATTAAATCCTGAAAACCACCTCTGGAAGAGGTACAGTGCCCATGCTGGAAGTCCCTGCCACAGAAATCACAGGAAAATTGGAAGGTTTGACTCCAAACACACAGACACCAAACTACCAGGAAGCTTTTTGCCATACAGGACCACCCAGCACATCAAAAACCAGGAGTGAGATAGGAAAAATATCAGCCTGGTTTATCTTATCTGAATGCTTCAGGGCCCTGGAAGTTACAAGGGGAAAATAATATTAAGGCTTCTTTGTAAAAACCAAGCATTTTGCAATCACAGCAACTTCCATGAGGTAACTCTTCTTATTTATGCCAAAGCACAGTACAACTTGCTAAATTAAATGTACAACATGTTCCCCCATTAAGCCCTTTAGCCTCTTTCTCCATATTCAGGTTTTGGGTTTTTTTTTTCCTGAATTTTTCATCTTCATGGCTCAATTTCTCAGATTTGGAGCAGGAACAAGCAATTTTGAAATTGTCTTTAAATAAGGAAATACTTATGCTAATAGTAATGGAACACTGGAAAATGAGATTGGCACATCTGATTTTTTTTTATTTTTTTTTTCCCAGAAACTCTGGCTACTCCTCTGCCCACGAAACACATAACAAGACAGAAACTAAATTCCCATTTTGATGTGGCTTTTTTTGGTTTGGTTTTCCCCTCCCCTATAGGAAAAATACTCCCCAAGTTGCTCTGCAGCCCAAGCACACTGAGAGAACTGTGGACTCTTATCTCCTCATCCTACCCACTTTAATATTAGATTTGTGCACATCAAAGCCTAATTAAAACCATTTAAGCACTTCCATCACCAAAACCTTTTTAGCATCTCCTGGAAACTAAATTCAATGCAGAAAGATTAAAATAAAAGTGCATGTGAACACACAAAGTGTGCAACTCTGCACAGTTATTGAGCTTTTGTGTCAGCACACGTGGAAGCAGGAATCAAAATTATTGAGGGAAGTATCTTATAGGGAGCAGTTTACCCTGGTGAGATCTTAGAGACTGAGCTGAGGACAACTGTGACCAGTATTTCCTCTCTGAAGAATATTTTTTGTCACTGGCCACTGCTTAGAAACACAATTTCCCCCGTGTCTGGTTCTAAAAATGAAGAAGAAATGTAAGAAATAGTAATAAATGTAAATAAAATGCTGCCTGATGCAACTGGAGTGAGATACCAAGTGCTCTCACCTCCACTCCCAGGAGACCCCAGAGTCACAGCACACCAAAACCTGGGGGGCTTCTCATTTTAACACCCCATGCAGGAAGATGCTTTCAGAGCACTCAGTTTAGGGATCCCCTTTGGTTTGAGACATCCTCTGATACCACTTCCAGCCCCAGGAGTCTCAGCCATTCTCAGGGCTCCCTTCTGTCCCTCCACAAATAAACCACAAGACTTCAAAGCTGAGTTTTGAGCCCAATCCAAAAGCTGCTCTTGGAAATTGCAGATAAGGGGGAGGGGGAGCATCAACACTTTGCAGGAAAATAAACCCAGTGCTAAGAGTGGAGGGAACTGAGCTACCACTCCAGCCTCCTGCCTCCTGTTCCTGCCCCTTTATTCCCCCAGAATAACCAGCAAGAGGGAAACTGCTGCAGGGAGAGATCTGGAAAGGCCAAACTGAGTCTGAAGCCAGTTTTAGGAAAAGGAGACTCTGCAGTTGTTTCATTAAAAAGCAAGGACAGCAACAGGTTGAAATAAATTGTCTGGAAATGTAATGAATAAAAGGTGAAAGGAATGTAGTAGGAGAGGTCAGCAGAAGGGGTTAGGAGCTGTCTGGGGAGGGATTTTGGGGGACTGGGCTCCCTAGAAAGAAGCCCAGGAAAATTTTTCATAAGGAGCTGTTGACAGAGGAAAACGAGCTCAGAACTTCAGGGCAAGAATTTCTCTCAGTCAATGTTTGCTCAGTGCTGTGCAGGAGGAGGTTTGGTTTGCTGGGACCTGGTGCTCCTGCCAGGTAATAAAGCAGGATTTACCTTCATCAGCAAGAATCAGTGGATCAAGGAAGAGCAAGAGACATGACAACTTGAAGAACTACAAGGTAATGCACTCGGGGAGAAAAAATATAGCTCATTACATCAGGAGAAAAAAAAAAAAACAAGAGAAAAAGAGGTTGGAAACAGAAAGTTGGAGAAAGAAACTTGGAAAGCAGTAAGAAGCTGAGAGCCTGGGGAGATGGCAGACACCAAATCAGACACGAGTGCATGAGGCAAACAATATCCCAGCTACAGGGAAAATGGAATTTTGGCCGCCTGGAGCTGGCAGAGAGCCAGGGAAGGAAGTGCAGCTGTGAGCTGGGTCAGGCACCTCCAGAGCCCCAGCTCAGAGAGCCACCAGGGAGCTCTGCAGAATGGGAAACCTCAGCCCAACAGGAATCTCTGCAGCTGGACCCAGGAACTGAAAAGAGAACCAGCCTGGATCCCCAGAAGAGAGGAAAAGACACAGGGAGAGGAGAGCTTTAAAAACTCCAGGCTGCCTGCACTTGGGGCTGTGTGGCAGGAAGGAGCAGGAGCCTGTGCAGGGACATTTCACAAGCTGGAGAGCATCTCCCTGTTCCTCAGTAGCTGCAGAGAAGGAAAAATCCTCTGAGAGAAGAGCAGCTGCCAGACCAGTTCTTTCATCTCAGCTTTTGCAACTCTATGAACCCAATTTCTTCTTTTCTTCCTCTCACCCAGCTAGCAGTATTTTTTCCATACACCTAACCCTCCCCTATCTGAATGGAACCTGCTACATTTCCTGACTCATTTCCAGACACTCCCTCTTCGTGCTGGGGCCCCTCCACCTCCCCACAATTTGGGGCATGATTTTGCTCAGGCAAAAATGGCATCAGCATGGTTTCCTCCTTGCTACAAGCTCCAGGAGCCAGGCTCAAACTGAATGCCAGGTGGACCCAAGCTGAGCCACTTCTCAGCCTGTCCTGAAGGTAACAGGAGAGAAAGGAAAGGTGCCTGTGGAACAAACCACACGTGAGTAACAATCTGAAATTACCTGGCCAAGAACAATTACTGCAGAAGAAAAGAAACCTCAAAGTCACAAAAAAGTGACTTTGTCTCCAAAGACTATTTTTACACCCTCGGACAGGTGGAGCCCCAAATAAGACACACTCTGAGAGTCACTCTCCTCCCAGCCCTCCACACGTTGCTGCTGGCAGAAGCAGACCTGGCTCACACTCTCCCCATGTGCCCAGCAAAGGGCAAAACCTGCCTGGAGCAGAGGTCCTGATTTCATGGCTCAGCTCCCCAGATGCAGCCTCAGCCAGGGGGATCTCAACACCTCCACCCTCAGCCCTGCAGCTTTCTGCTGACCTCGAGCAAAGAGGAAAGAGCAGTCATGATTCAAAGCCTCCCAGAAGGAGAGGGTGAGGAGGAAGGGAAGGCAGGGTGGCAGCAGAAGCAGGGATGGGCACTCCTGACAACCCCCACAGCACTGAAAAGACAGAGGAGGGGACACACCAGCAGCAGTGCCACCACCACTTGGTCACAGAGTCCCCTCCCTGCTCCAGGGGATGCTGCAAGCACATCAGTCACCTCTGCCTTCTGCAGGAGCAACCACAGTGGGGAAAAAAAAAAACAACAACCCAAAGTGCAGCTGGACATCCTTGCCAGCAGCTGTGAGCTAGGAAAGGAAGAAGGAACCCACTTGTGCCAGTTTTTTATCTCCCAGCTGTGATGTCAGGAGAGATTCTGGGCTGCAGCTATTTATCTGCCCGACCTGAAGGGTGCAAAGTGTGTGGCTGTGCAGGGACAAACAGGTGGCACCTCCTCATGAGCATGGGACAGCATTCCAGCTTGCTAAAAAGACACCCTAGAAACCCCAGTCATGGAGTTTTATCACCTTAGATCAAGGGGAGATAATTCTGACTGGGAGGAATGCAAGGCACACACAAACAGCAACTTTTTTTTTTTTTATTATTATTATTTGTTTGCTTTTGGTTGCTGCCTGCCTCCTGGCACAAAAACCTACCCCAGGGGCTCAGTTTCTCTCTCTCTCAATTCTCAAGGCACGGGAGAAAAAAGTTGGGAAATGCAAAGTGCAGAGAGGCTGTGAGCAAATATCAGGGACCTGGGACTGCTCCTGAGAGAGCAGAGCTGGAATGTGCTGCACAGTCCTGGGGAGAAGTGTTGGGCAGGGGCAGAGCTGCCAAAACACCGTTTGGAAATCACAGAAAAATCACAGGGATAGCTGGATAAAAGTCAAGATATGAACCCTGCCAAAGGGTGACACTCTGTGGCTGCACTGCCACCATCCCCAGCTCCCCTGGGACCCCCACCCCCAGCTGGGTGACTCAGAGTCCCTCTGGCACCTCGCTGAGGCAGAGGACAGGGCATCAGGATGTTTCCCTCGTTAGAGGAGATAACAGAATGACAAACCAAGCCTCCAACCACTCCTCCAAAGCCCTTGACCGGCCCCTGTTTCACAATAACACCCCCGGGGCTGCTGTTTGGGAAGTTTTTCAAAGGAATGCACTGGGCGCTGGGAATGTCCCCGGGAGGAGAAGGTCAGGAAGTTGTTGTTGGGGGGGGGGAGCCGGTAAGGAGGNGCGTGGCTTGCATGGGAGGGGGCGTGGTTTGAATGGAACGGGAGTGTCCTGAATGGAAAGGGGCGTGGTTTGAATGGAAGGGGCGGGGCGCCCCCTAGCGGCTGGAGGGGGGAAGGGCAGCGCGGGATTTCCACTCCCCCCCCCCGCCCCAAATGGATCCCGACCCGAGGGGGGTCGGTCCCGTATTTGGGGTTTTTGTGGGAATGTGAAGGCTGAGGGCGCGACCCACCCCCAAAAAGCATCCAGGGACTTCCCAGGGCCCTCCCGCAGGGACAGGGGCACAGGAGAAATCAGGGAAGCAGAGAAATCCCTCCCCTCGGGAAAGGAGTTGGAACCGGGAATGTCGGGATGGGAATAATGTGGGGGGGATGCAGTGAGAGAGGAGGGGGACGGGCTGGGGAAAAGTGTGTCTAGAAGCAAATTAAAAAGAAAATGAACTAAACAACCTGGAAAAAATTAAAAACCAAATTTAGGAAAAACAAATTAAAAAACAAATTTAAAAAAACAAATGAAAAACACAAATGAAAACAAACTTTTAAAAAACAAATTAAAAAAATAAAAAAAATTAAAGAAAAAACAAATTTAAAAAATTAAAAATAAAAAACAAATAAACCCCCCCTAAAGAAAAACCAAATTAACAAACTAAAAAAACCCAAAAGAAAAAAATTTTAAAATAAAAAAAACACCCAAAACTAAAAAAACCCCAAAACTAAAAAAACCCCAAAACTAAAAAAACCCCAAAAGAAAAAAATTTTAAAATAAAAAAAACAAATTAAAAACAAATTAAAACACATTAAAGTCCCCAAATTAAAAAAAAAATTTAAAACCAAGTTTAAAAAATTTTAAAAAACAAAAAAAAAACCAAAAAAATCCAGCCCCCCACCCTGGGGTTTAGTGAAATGGTTCCCCAGGGTGGGGGTCCCAGCCCTCCTGCCCACCCCAGCCGGGTGCAGCCCCAGCAGGCAGTGGGCAAGGAGCCCCCTGCCCCCCCCAGCCCCACTCCTCACCAGCAGATGAACTGGAATCATTTCCCAGTCTCTCCCAGTCACTGGTGGGTTCAGTCCCAGGCTCCCCCCACTCCCTGGCAGCTGATTGCCCGTGGCAGAGCTGGTGACAGGGCAGGAGGCAGCAGACAAGGGTCAGACACACGTACACAGTTTATTCAACAGGAAATTCCCCACAAGACTTTGTCCATAAAAATATAAAAAATACTTTAGTTACTTTATTTTCCAAGAGACACTCAAGGATTCTTCCAGACCTGATGCCCCCAGACCAGCATCCAACTCCAACAGGGAGAAATTCAGGAGATTCATCACCACCTGACACCCTCACCCCAGCTCACACCCCAGGAAATCTGTCACTGATTTTTTCTGGATTTTGCTTTTTTTTGGTTCCTGGTGGGGTTGTGGGTTTTTTGTTGTTTATTTTTTCTTTTGTGGGTTTATTGGTTTTTTTTCTTTTTTTGTTTTTTTTGTTTTGGGTTTTTTTTTATTATTATTATTTGTTTTTGTTTTGTTTTGTTTCTTTTTTCTTTTTTCTTTTCACAGGCACCTGCAGACTATCCCACCAAAACAATGGACTGACTGATGATCCTGCAGTGCCAACCACCTCCTGCCCACACAACAATTTGTGTTTTTTGGGGCAGAAAGATCAGAAACACTTCCCTTTGGGCACTCTGGGGAAAGGAAAGTCCTTTTCTTACTGAGCACCCAGTGCAAGCAGCCTTCTTCCCCCCCCATCTCCTTGAAAACAGGTTTTGTTGGTGACCCCTGGTTTTCCTGACCATTTTCTGTATGGAGTTCTGGGGGAAAAAAAAAAAAAAAAAGCAAACTCACCCACTCAAGCCCTTTTCTCACCAGGATAATTTACAAAAAAAGGCACAAAGATGAAACTCTAAGCAGCTCAGCTGGAATTCTCCCCGTGGGCACTGCTCCTCAGGAAAACACTGCACAGCAAGCTAAGGGAGACTGAAACCAGGACAAGAAATGCATCAATCATCAACAAATTAAAAGTTTGGGGGGTTTTTTGTTGCAGTTCTAAGACTCCACCTGGAAGCATCAGGAAAAGCCATTAAAAAGAAAATAAAAATAAAAGCTCAGCAGCATCTAAGACATTTGTGACCTGGGAGATGGGAGGCCCCTCTGTGTGCAACCCTGTGCAATCAGCTTCAAGAATTCAGCTCTGGAGGCAGAACTTCTGCTTTTAGGGGTTTAGAGGATTTCCTGAATGTCACTGGAGCTGTCACCCATGGAGCACAACCTGCAGGGAAAAGCTTTTGCTTTCCAGCACATCAGCATCCAGGTTCCTGGATCTCCCCTCATATAAACCCAGCTGATGATAAGATTATTTTTCCTCTCAGAACTAAAAAAGTAAAAATTTCCCATAAAAGGATCAACCAGAAAAATACTCTTCTAGGAACCCTCCCATGCCACCTAACACCTCTCCTGTCCTAGGAGCAACTATGGAAAACATTTAGGAAGTTTGAGCAGTAGAAATGTTGACCAGTTTGGCACCTGGGTGCTGGGGACACACGTGGAGTGTCTCACTGACTGAAGAGCAGTCCTGCCCTGCACCCCACTACTTCTTCTTCTTCTTCTTTGGGGGCTCATCCTCAGAACTACTGTCTGTGCTGCTGGAGGAGGAGGAGGAGGAACTGGAGTCAGACTCAAACTCAGAGGAAGAGGAGGTGCTGCTGGAGGAGGGAGAGGATGAGGAGGTGGAGGAGCTGTCATCACTGTCACTGTCATCAGAGGAGGAAGAGGCAGAGGAGTCCTCACTGTCAGATGAGGAGTCACTGGCTGAGCTCTCACTGCTGCTGCTGCTGGAGCTGGTCACACTTTTTGACCTGAAAGAGGAAAAAAAAACACAACCCAGGTGAGGGCAGGCTGGCTCCAGACAGAGCTCATCACAAACTCCTTCATCCCAGGCTGAAAAAACTCTTTGCCCTGAATATTTTCCAGTCCTGAGAAGCTCAGACCCACCCCCATCCTCCACTCACTCCCAATTCTGGCATTTTGGCCACTGAGCAAGGCAAAAGGGAAGAGGATTCCCTTGGACAGCCTGGCAAGGGTTTTGTTCAGTGATGAGGAATGTCCTCACTCAGCTGCAGGAGAACTCTCAGTGTCCTGCACTGCTCAAGCCTTGGGGAAAAAAAATAAAATGAAAGCTCAGGTGCCAGGCAGAGCAGAGATTTGGGCCACGTGAGAGGTGGGGGAAGCCTCCCCAGGGATTTCACAAAGGGACCCAGTGGAAACTCTTCTCAGATGACTCCTGGCAAAAGGGCCCAAATGAGCTGTCACAACATGGTGGCTGCTCCCAGGGTGGAGCCTCCAAACAGTCACAAGAGAAAGGCACAACCATGACCACAGCAAAGCAGATCTCTCTGTCCTCTGCTTTTTTTTTTTTTTGGTTGGCTGGCTGTTGGTTTTTTCCATTTTTAGCCCTTCCTGAGCCTGTTTGCCAGATCAAGGTCTCTGACTGAGGCAAGAGGAATTCCCAGAAAGCACAATTACATCCCCCCCTAGGTCTCTCTCCAAACAAAGTGGAAAAGTCCAAATTCCCCCTGTTGCTGCCAAGTCACCCACAGAGCACCCATGCAGCAGTGCATTCTGCAGCACCCCTCCCTGAGCCCTCTTCTCCTGCCACCACCAAGCCCAGCTGATTTCACACCCAGTCACCCCCACTTGGGGGCTGGGATTTGACAGGTTCAGGTGTGAGCCAAGCCTGAAGGGGCTCCCAGTGAACAACCAGCTGGTGGATGGGACACTGAAGGCAGTGAGCACCCAGGAGACAGCTCTGTGGCACCTGAGGTCACAGGATTGTACAACAGCTGGTTTGCCTCTTCCTGTTTTTCTGGTTAAGCCTGTAGCTTACTGATCACTGTTGATACCAAAACAAACAGACACTATGTAAAAGGTGAGTGCTCACTGCTGCCAGAACCCCAACTCCTGCATTTCTCTGGTATTATTTTCTTTTTTAATCTCGTGGACTCAATGGCAAACCCCTTCCTGAATCTCCTGCAGTTCATTCTTCCAAAAATACCAATAGGAAACTGCCTGGAGAGGAATTCACACTTGGGGGTTTGGTGCCCACATAAAAACGGGGTGACAATCCAAACCTGGAAGAGTTTTACCAACAAAACTGACCCAACCCCTCTCCTCCCCCATAAATCCTTTTCTTCTTTTCATTTTCACATTGGTTCAGAGCTCAAAGACTCTGGAAATCCTCATGCCCAGACACAGACTGCACCTTTGGAGAATATTGTGAAAAGAGAGAGAGCTCTTGGCTCAAATTAGTACCTGGGGGGAGGTTTATTTTCTGGCTTTTGTTCTCATCTTGGTTTGGGGTTTTTTGTTTGGGGGGTTAGGTGCCTAATTTCCTTCTCCAAAGCTTCAAAGGCAGCTGAGAGAAGAAGGGAGTGAGAAGAAGAAAAAGGAAGAACAAGATGGGGAGGTGGAGTGAATCCAGCCTAGAGAAGAGGTGCTAGGATTGCACAATTGTTTAAAACTCCCTGGACTGACCTGGAGGTAAACACAGGCAGGGTTTTGTTATTAAAGCAAGGTCATGCAGAGATGGGACAACCAGCAGGGAACAAAGTGTCTGGAGTTTTGGGACAGGGAGGTGTAGAAATTCTCCAGCTGTCTGTCACCCAAGGAGGCTAAAAACCAGCCAGATTTGGGTTTATTGGATTTCTTTTCCCACTTCCAAAGTGCCTGCTCCAAGACCACACCCTCCAGCAGCTCCCAGCCCTTCCCCACATACCTTTTCTTCTTGGGCTTCCTCTCTGCAGTACTTTCTCCAGTGCTAATGAAAGGAGGGAAAGAACAATGGCTGTGATTAATGCAGTAAGAAAATTAAATAAAGAGCAGCAGAGTGGAGCCAAGTGGCATCCCCCTGGCAGAGAGCTGCACTGCCCAGAGTTTATTTGGCATCTATCTTCAGTCACTATTGGTAATAAAAAAGCAACAATACCAACGAATCAGGGGAAAAAAGCAGCAAATCACCTCAAATTCTCTGTGTGAAGTTTGCTGTGCTCTTCTTTCCCTCTTCACACAACAATGGGACAAGCACAGGAGGAAAGGATACAAAAACCTCCTCTGCAACCTGCTTAGCACTAACTGGATTGACTCAAAAGGCAGAAGACTGAATTAGGCTGAAGCTTTCCCCCTGTGTTCCTTTCCAGGACAAAAAGACACAAAACAATCTCTTTATACTGCTGCTTCCCAGGTGTTTGTCTGGAAATTCCCCTGGATCCATCCCCTCAAAGCTTCAGTGGGAAATGACCCAGAGGAAGGTTGCTTTAAACAAAATACTGATTTTTAGAATTTTTTTAAAATAGTCTTCAGGTGTGAATGAAGTAAAACTCAGTCAGATGTCCCAGGCACCTGCTCCAGACACACTCAGTGTGTCCCATGTGGATGTTCCCTCATTAACCAGGAGATTTTCTCCTCAGCTGAACCCTGTTACCTCAGGGACAGACACAAAACACTGCAAATAGAGCCCAGAAAGGAGCAGCAGGTGTGGAGAAAAACTCCAGGAAAGGGCAGAAAGGAGGAAGTGTGAAGTGCAGGCTCTGCATCTCAGGAGGAGTCCTCAGTGCCCTTTTTCTGTCAGAAAAATGAAATCTCCTGGAGGCCAGGGGAAGATTCCTTGATCCTCAGTCCTGAGGAATGCTGGGAGTGGATTCTGAAGGCTCTAGGCAAGGGAAAGAGGGGGGCAAAGAGGGGGGCAAAGAGGGGGGCAAAGAGGGGGGCAAAGAGGGGGGCAAAGAGGGGGGCAAAGAGGGGGGCAAAGAGGGGGGCAAAGAGGGGGGCAAAGAGGGGGGCAAAGAGGGGGGCAAAGAGTCCCTGAGCACACACAGGAGATTCCAAAGCCCCTTCCAGAAAATGGGATTTAATTTCCAGCAGAGAGCTGTGCCTCCCCCTAGTGTTGAAGGGCAGGATGAGGATGGGAGGCTCTGGAGTGACACCACCCAGAGGGCTCAGTGCCCTGCAGGTCACTCAGGGGACACTGTCCCTCAGGACATTTGGGCCACCACACTGGCTTCAGAACCAGCACTCAGAGTCAGAACCCCAGGAAGTGGGGGGTTCCTCACCCTTCCTCCCCTCCCAGCTCCTGCTCCAGGCTTCACTGACACCTCTGGGATGCCCAGAGCCACGGGGCCAACACTGGGCAAACAGAAGGATCCTGGAAGAAGTGCTGGAGCTGAGCTGAGGGTGAAAACCCTTCTGTGTTCTTGTCAGGAAGTAAATATTAACCTTATTAGCCTGTGCTTGCCTTCTGGTTAATGATTCATCATCAGATCTGGAAAGCTGAGGACAGACATGGTGAGAAGCAGAGCTGCAGGAGCCCCAACTCCCCTGAGGACCAGGAAGAACCTCCCAGAGCCACCTGGGCCAAAAGGGACACTCTGACCCTCCTGGCAGGGGGCTCCTTCCACCCAGAGAAGCCCCATCCCCAGGAGCTGGGTGCCTCATGGCACAGGGAAGGAGCTCCAGGAGCTCAGGGTTGGAAAAGCAGCAAGAACCCAGGAGGAAAAACTGCTCCCACCTCAGGGTTCCTCTGCCTGCCCTGGCCCAGGCAGGTGACTCCTCAGCCCTGCTCTGGGGGGTGTCAGACTCACAGCTCAAAGAAAAATCCTCTGACACCCACTGGCCAGGGCTCTGTAAAATTAATTTCTCTGCAAAATTAATTTCTCTGTAAAATTAATTTCTCTGTAAAATTAACTCCAGTGCTGAGGCACATAAGGCACCAGGAACAGGGCAGGAAAGGAGCCCAGTAACAATCTGACTCTTAAACTCAAGTTTTGTCTCCAAAGTCTGGAGAACTCTCCCCCAAACCTTCTCTCCACAGGCAGCAAGTTTCAGAGCCTGAGCACTTCCCCACAGCACACAGGGTTTACAGCTGCTCCACAGTCCCTCACTGGGGCAGAATTTCTTTCCACACCCAAGGTGTTGTCACCCAGAGGGTCTGCCTGTCCCTCTCCAGAGCTCCCCACCCAGCTTCTTGCCCCATGAAGGCAGGGAAGGAGCCAGAGGTGTGAACCCCAGAGGTGTGAATCCTCTCCCACAGCTCCCATCCTGGCTTGTTGAGCTGGGAGGGGGGAGCAGCAAAGCCCTGAGCAAAATGGGGAGGAAATCCCAGTGCAGAAATGCAGAATTCTGCTCAGATTCCTCTCTGTGGCTGCAGGTGCTCAGGTGCCAGAAAGGGAAATCATTCTGCAGCCCAGGAGCTCTTTCCCTGGCCACCTCTTTAACCCTTCCAGCTGTGCTGGCCCAGATCCACTGCCAGGTGGGAGCCAGAACCAGGAACAGATTCCAGCCTGAGGACAAGAAGAGCTTCCAGTCCCAGGCAGAAACACTGGGACCCCAGGAGCCAAGGAATTCAGGAAGGTTTCCCACTATAAAAATGCCTCCAACTCTTTTCACTTCAGCTCCATGCACTTTTTGTTGGTTTGGTTTGTCTCAGGCTGGCCAAAAAGTGTGTGTTTCAGGAGGTGTTCATGAACCAAAAATATAAAATCTCCTCAAGCAACCTTCACACAAACAGCCCAGGAGCCCATCCCCCCCACCCCAAATCACCTTTTTTTTAACTTATTTATTTATAAATACACATTCCCACCCTGCCAGTCTCACCTTTGTTGCAGCAAGAGTTGCTTTTCTTTTTCTTTCAGGATCTTTGCCAGCTGAGCTGTCCTGGAGGGTCTGTGCAGGTATTTCCCCTTCCCTTTGCACTCATAAGTCCAGTGCCCAAACTCCAGACACTTCTGACACCTCACATGCTGCTTGTTTGCCTCCCTGGGAAAAGGCAGAACCACTCAGAACCACTCAGGGGGTGAGGCCAGCCCTGCTCTGCCCAGGGAACAAACACTCCTTCTGGTTTGATCAGAGAGACCCCTGGGAGTCTCTGGAGTTCTGGCACAGAGTGCTTTACCTGCCAGGGTGAGTGCTGGAGGAGACCTGAGACATTTCCACTGAAAACAGGAACACAACAACTATTTCTGGAAGAGAACAAACCAAACTCTGCAGCCCACTCTCTGCTCACACCCCCTCCTCCTCCTCTGCAAACACTTTGCTCCAGGTGAGAGCCAGGAGGGAAGTCAGGACCCTCCAACTGCTTCCCAGCTCCTCCAGGTTTTACCAAACACCAAAATCCCTCATTTTCCCCCAGGCCACTCCCTCTAAACTCCACAGCTTTAACTGGCAGGAGCCTCCTGGGCTCTGCATTCAGAGGCCCAGAGCAGGAGGGAGCAGTTTGCTCTCTGGAGAAAGAAAGAAATACAAATGGGAATAAAGTAAAGAGAAAAAAAAATAAAGAGAAATTAAAATTTCTCTTTAATTAAAAAATAAAGAGATAAGAAATTACTAAACCAAATGGTTCTGAAGGGTTTGCCTTGTCTGGGCCTTCTGGCTCTGCCCCAGGAGTTACACCAAAGCAGGAGGGGGTGATCCCTCCTCCTCCAGCAACCTCCAACCCCCCCCAATAAAGAATATTTTTCCCCCTCGAGCTGTCCCTGCAGGTGGAGAATGGGAGTTTACAGCCCCTCTGACATAACTCAGTATTCCCAGGGGTTCAGACCTGCTCACAGGACCATTTTCTGCAAAGCAAAAGGAGCAGCTCAGGCCCCCAGAGCAGCAAGAGTCATTAGCAGGAGAAGAAAGTCCCCTGAGTGAGGAGAAAAGGGAAGAGAATGCAGATGTCAGGCAGGGCTGAGGCCCAGTTTGTGTGCAGACCCCACAGCCACCTCCCAGCAAGGGAAAGGCAGGAAATAAATTATTCCCAGGAAATTAACAGCCAAAGGAAAGCTGCACAAGCACTGAGGAGAGTGGAAAGCAGGAGCTTGCTGTGCTGCAGGGCATCCTGCCAGCCCCCTCCCAGCTCAGCAGAGCCTGTGAGAAGCACAATCGGTTGTTTTTCCCTATTCCAGGGGCTGGATAATCCCTCGGGAATGGGGAAAACACTCCAATGCCACAGCAACAGGTGAGGAGAAATCCCTTCACTCCTTTCCTCCTCCTTTACAGCTCTGCAAAAACATCACCACACCAGTCTAGATTTGTTTTTTTTTTTTCAATCTGACCCCTGAATGTCTGCCCGGAGGCTCAGCGAACACCCCCCCCCCCCCCNTCTGACAGCACATCCCTGGCAGGCAGCCCCTGGGGAATCTCTGCCAGCTGGCCCAAGGGGAGCTGCCAAGATCCTGGCTTCAGGGAAGAAAAAAAAAAAAAAAAAATGGCCTGATGGTTATTAAAACTGATTTTAAAATGATAGCTTCAATTTCGTGGCAAGAGTCCTCAGGGAAACGTTTTTTGATGCTGGAAGTGCTTCCTATCCAGCCCTTTCCAGGCTTCATCCAGAGCAATCCTGTCACTGGGACAACTGGGGGGCAGTAAATGGGACATTCAGTGAAGGAGAGGAACTCTTACTGGGGCTCAGTGGCTTAGAATCAGCTATCAGGCTCTTTAATTGTGCTTCTTGTGAGTGAGTAGGATTGTTACATACAATAAAAATAAATGTCTTGAGTTCAGGAAGGGAAGAGTGAGAAGGGGGATATTTTAAGCCAAAGAAATAGAAATATTTCTGTCAGCTACAACTGAGCAGTGAGTCCCCGGCAGGAGCCACCAGAGCTTCAGCAGCTTCCTCATCAGAGGGCTGGGGACAGCAGTGAAATGTCCCCTGGGAAGAGGAGGTGCTGAGGGGTTCTGTAAGTGTTGAGTTTCCTGGTAGTTCCTGGCTCCAAACTCCGTGACATGGAGCCCCAGTGCCTCTTTCCCCCTGTCCTGCCACTTCCTGAGGCGTGGTGCCTCCCGGGCTGGCATTTTGCCCTCAATATTTGAATTTTGAGCTTCTCTAACAGAGAAAGCAAGTCAGAAATTTCCTTGAGAAAGGCTCTCAGAGCAGGTGTCTGGAGTGCTCCATGCTTCCCAATGAATCCCTGCCTGCTGATCCCTCTCTCACCTCAGGATCACTGGAAATCTGGGAGTAACTGAGGCACTGACACTATAATTAATTCTGATCCTTTATGTAATCCTGCACGGGAGCTGCCCTCGGTTTTCCTTACTCAGAGACTCTGAAGATGTGTCTCGATTGGAATACTCCACTCCCAGTCCCTCTCCCAGAGGAGCTGGAGAGTGTTCTGCCTGGAATCCCCGTTCCAGCCCCATCCTGGCACTGGGAATGTGCAGAGTCACTGCCCGGGGGATGGGGGGAGCTCCTGGCTCTGCAGATCCAGCCGCTATTTCCAGCCGCCGGGTCATGAACCTCCAGGGGAGTGACTTCCCGAGCTCTCCCGGCAGGAAAGGGAGGAGCTGCGCAGAGCAGAGAGGTGGAGAAAAATCAGGGGAGTTCCGAAAATTTGTATTTTTTGTTGTTTTAAGGGTTTCTGTATTTGTGTATTTTGGCTTTGTGTGTTCCAAACAGGAAAAAAAAATAATTACAAATAATTACAAATAATTACAAATTCAAATTCAAACACAATTCAAATGGGACATAGAAATAATAATTATTATCCCAACCAAACCAAAAATTAACCCAACCAGACAGCCCACCCCGGTTACCAAATTCTTTTCACTCCCGTTTGCATTTTCCACATCAGGGACAGCACCGAGTGAGAGACAGGGACACAGAAGGAGCAAACTGCAGGCTGGAAAAAAAGGAAACCTCAGGGATAAGGCACAGAGTCAGAAGATTTGGGTCACTCCTCCTCCACCCAGCTGTTTTCCTCCGGGAAAGGCAGATTTCCACCCAGGAGGAGGACAGGGGGTGGCAGAGAGGAGCTGCCCGGCTTGCTGTGAGCCTCTGAGGTGGAGGCTGTGTCACTGCTCCTGCAGGCACAGACCAGCTGGACACTGGGCACAACCCGAGGTGCCAGGAGTTCTTTTGTTCTGTTTGCCTCGATTCAGAGCAAGAAGTAACACTCTGACCTGCCTGTGACATGAAACGTCTGGAGGCAGCAAAGGAATCTCAGCAAAGCAGGTTTGGTTTCTCTGATTCATCCTGCTGGGATCCCACCTGGGACACTCAGAGCTTCCCTCCCGTTGCCAAGCAGCAGCTGGAGGGAGGAAGGGATGGGAATCCCTCCCTAGGGATAGGATAAAGCACCACAAGCTCCAAGTTCTGGTTCTCTGGATGACAATTTCCCAAGCAGGAAGGATTCCCTCACTCCCTCTCCTGTACTTCCCTTCACAAGTTGCTGAGTGTAAGCTGCTGGTGAAAAGGATTTTTTCAAGCAGAGTCACAAAAAGTATTTGTTTCATCTCCTTAATAGGTAAAGCAAGATCTGACAGCAGCCAAGTCCTTGTGTTGGGTACAAGGTGAGTGGCAGGCTGTTCCAGCACAACCCTTGCAGCTACTCAGTATTTGTATCAGTAACTAAGAGCAGACTCTGGCTCTGTGGATCCAAACTCCAGGCTTGCAGTCTCCACACCACCAGGCAGGGAGAGGGCAGACCACAGACCAGGGAGGCTTTGGAGCCTCCAATCAGAGCAGGCTTCATTAGCTCAGCTGGTGTAAAAACACACTGAGAGGGACAGGACACCCCCAAAATCTGTACCCCTGTGGGTGCCCAACCACAGCTCCCCTTAAATGCAAAAATGAGAAAAATTGGGTTTGTTGTAAGAATGCTTCACCCAGGTCCCAGGGTTTTCTTTCCAGGGGCAGGCAGAGGAGGGGCTGAGGATGGAAAAGGAGGAGGTGAGGGCTTCCAAGCAGGATTCCCAAAGCTGGACTGTCCCTTCTGGGCTCTCATTTGTGGCATTCCACCCTCACTACTCCAGGCAGCAGGACCAGGCAGTTTTCCACCCCTCCTGCTTTTCTGTCACATCAAAAAACCTCAGTAACCATTTGATAATTTCTCTCCTGAACCCTTGCATTCTGTGAAGGGTTGTGCACCATCACTAATCTTTTTTTTTTTTCTGTAGTATGGGCCCTGTTTCACATTTTGACTTGCCATGACACCATCCTTCCTTGATCAATACATTAACAAATCTGTCTGCTCTGCCTGCAGCTCTGCTCAGTGCTGCCCAGATTCAGTGGGGAGGCTGACACCACCATGAAATCCTCTCTGAACAAAGCCTCTCAGGTTTTGCTGCCACATTTCATGGACCAGCAGGCTGAGAAGTCTCAGACAGGCTTAAAATCTCTTCAAGCATGCCCTGAGGCACCCGTTTCCTGCCTCAGGGAGGATGGGCAAAGCCATGAACTATGTCACCATGATGAAACTGAAATACACAACATCATTTCAGGTGACATTTGTATATTCCCCAGGTGCTATGGCACCCATCACTTTCCAATATTGGTTTTCTTGTAAATATTTTTTTCTCTTTTTCTATTTCCATGTGTTTGTTTGGGAAATTTTCATCTGGTTGTTTTGGGTTTTGCTTGGGGGGCAATTCTGGTGGCTTCATTTGTAAACAGATGAGATCTAATTACCTGTCAGGTTTGATGGGAAACTATGGAAACCAGAATAAGAGGGAAGTTTATCTTTCCAACATGGATTTCACTGCAAATTCTTGACAGAAGTGGTGAAGATGGCTCCAGAGTAGCCTTTGGTAGCCCAGAGAGGTGCAGGGTGTTCTGAGACTGGTGTCAGATGGGGTATGATTCACATCAGGACAACACGATCCTCCAGACACCCTCAGCTGAGGAGGCTGCAAAGCCCATTTCTCCTGGACTGTCCCAGAATAGCACTATGAACCATACATTAGGTGACATGAGTGGCTATTTACAGCAGCCCAAAGAATAGCCTGTGACAGACAGCAGCTAGGACTTATTTTAAGCCCATATTAATTTTCCTGTTTGGCTGCCATTCATGAAGTGCCACTGTCAACACTGGGTGTGCACCAAGGCACCACTGGGGCAGGAGAAAAACCTGTGGCAAAAGGAACAACATTCAAACAACATTCACCAGAAGCTATAGGGGAGGAATAAATACCACAAAAGCATAGATAAAATTTAAAAAAAAAACCTGAGGTGTAAGAATACTTACTGTGCCTTCAGAAGCTGAGCAAACTCATAGGTCCTCAAGCTGAGTTACCCCAGTGGTGCTCTGTGGTTCCCTTTCTTGTTTCATTCTTTCTGCTGCACATCAGTCTTCACCAGGAAGAAAGGAGAAAGCCTCATTAATTAAAGAATATATATTACAAGAGTTCAGGATGAGCAGTGTGTCTGTCGGTTGTCACCAAATCCTAATTATTTATTAGAAACATTTTTGTTTTGCACACTGGAGTCTCACTTTTTCACATGAAAAACCATGCAGGAACTGGAGGAGAGTGTGGGGAATCATAGACTCTGCCCCACTTCAGGTGACTTCATTTTTTTGCACTGATTTATTTATTTTTCACCCAGACAGGAGGTTTTCTGCAACCACCATGGTCTGGGTCGGTGGGTGCTGTGTCTCCCACCTCCCTCCTGTGCACCCATGTCCATGTGTCCCAGCCCAGGGTCAGCAGGCAGGTGGCTCTGAACACTCCACGCTCATCCCAGGGAATGAAAGTGGAAAAAAAAATTTAAAATAATAAAAAAAACATGAGGAAAGGAGCTGATTTTTGCCACCCTTTGTGTGCGCCATCCCTGGAGCAGCAGGCTGGTCTCACTCCTTGGCACCTCTCTCTGCAGTCAAGGACATCTGAGGTGAAACATTTCATAATTATTCATCAACATGTAATAATTATTCATCAACATTTCATAATTATTCATTAGAACCGTGATGCAATTCCCAGCCCACCGCTGGCTGCCAGAGCCCTGTCACCCGCCTTGTCAGGAATGCGCGGGGCTGGCGCTGCTTCCCCAGGCCCTTCCTGACTGGAATATTGGATTTCTCTGCCACGTTTTTTTTCTGGGTCATTAAAACAAGGCGCAGTGATGTCAGTGGAAAACAGGCAGCTGATCATTCCTTACAGGGATGTGTTTTTTTAGCACCTTTCGTCTGGGAATTCTCCCACAACGTTTGGGCTCACGGCAGACCCAAGCCCTGGAGGCAAATAAATCGCTATAAAATAACATTAATCTGTTGATGCGCTCTACTGCCGGATAGAAAGCAATAAATACGCTCATTTTTGAAAACATATGGAACCAAACTCTCTTTTTTAACCACATTCTCCTCAAATTGCTTCCACCTCCCAACGCGCCTTGGGTTGAGCAGGGGAAGGCGGGGGGNGGGGGGGGGTCCCCGCGTTGGCTTCGCCACCGCGGGGCCCCCCCCCACCGCCTTCCCCGTTGTCACCTCCCCGGTTGTCGCCTCATCCCTATCGTCTGCGCAGTCGCGACAGAGGGAAAAACCTCGCGAGAACATTCCCTGTTCCCTCCCTCCTTCCCTCCTTTTTTTTTTTCCCCTTCCTCAGAGCGCTCGGAGCTCGGCGGCCTCACGGGATCTTTCGAGAAGTCCTCATCCTTCCCCTCCCCCTTCCCTTTTCCCCTTTTCCCCTCAGCAACGCGGCTCAACCCCGCTCCCTTCTCCCCCTTTTCCCCCCCTTTTCCCCTCAGGAACGCGGCCCAAACCCGCTCCCTTCTCCCCCTTTTCCCCTCAGGAAGCGGCGCAGCGCGGCCCAACCCCGCGCCCTTTCTCCCTTTTCCCCCTTCCCCTTCTCCCTGGGAACCTCTCCCGGCGCCGAAATGTCGGTGGTGGGCATCGATTTAGGGTTTCAAAGCTGTTACGTGGCTGTAGCCCGAGCCGGAGGGATCGAGACCATCGCCAACGAGTACAGCGACCGCAGCACACCGTGAGTCCAGGGGAAACGAGGGGGGGGAAACCGCGGCATGGGCCCGGTTCGGCCCCGGTTCGGTCCGGGTTGGTTAACAGGCAAAATAAAGAACCCCCAGTGCGGGGTTGAAGTGTTGGGTCCGGACCCTCCTCCCGGTGGCAGCAGCTTGAGGCGGGGGGTTTGTTTTTGTGATGATCGGGATAATAGAAACAAATAAAATAAGTAGCAGTAAATAAAATAAATGAAAACAAGGGGTCGGGAAGGTGTGAGAAGAAGCGGCCGGGTGGTTTCCCCATCGCTGGGTGTGCCACACGCCGGGGTTTGGAATTCCCTGATCCAGTGAGGATGCTGGGACCCTGACCCGGGTTTCCCAGAGGAGCTGTGGATGCTCCATTCATCCCTCTCCAGCCCGGGCTGGATGGGGCTTGGAGCACCCTGGGGTGCTGGGAGGTGTCCCTGCCCCCGGCCCAGCTTGGAACTGGGTGATCCCGAGGGTCCCTTCCAGCCCCAACCATCCCATGTTTGTTCTGCAGTCTCTGAATCCTGAGCTGGTGCTGAGCCCCTTGGCCTGGTGCTGCCTCAGCTTAGAAAAGCTCCTTAGCAGCCTCCCTTCAGCCTCTCTTCCTTTGTTAACAAAAAAAAAAACCCAAAACCCAAAACCCAACCCCAAAAAAGACCCCTAAAAGCCCACAAAAACCCCAGAATCCTGTTGAGCACTCATTGTTTTTATTTAATTTTTTTTTAAGTCTCCCATCAAGCCAGGCGTGCTGAGCGGTGGGGCAGGGGGATGGGGATGAGCAGCAGAGCCTGGGGCATCTCTTTTCCCGGGAGAGCCCTGCCTGGCAGGGGGATTTGCTGCCCGACTTGATCCCCAAGCACATTACTCCTCTCCCAAGTCTCTTGCCACTCGGCTTATATAAATAGGCCTCCCAAGGCATTTCTCCCGGGAAGTCTGCACTGTTTATTTTTAATGAGGAAGATGCTGTGAAGGAGGGGGGGGGAACTGGGATAAAGTTCTTTTAAGAGTGAGTTGTAACAAAAGAAAAAAAAAAAAAGAAAAAGTGGAAAAGGAGCTGCCCCCGCATCAAACCTGGAAGGGAACTGTTTGGGAAGCTGTCTGAAAAGTGTTTCTACAGCTTACTAAATGTGGAATAGCTTTATTTTTTAATTTAAAATAAATAATTGTCCTGGGAAGACAATTCTTCTTTCTTTTTTTTACTTTCAGATTCCCCTTAACCTCTTTAACAAAGCCAGAAGCATGCAATGACCTTGCTTCTCATTTGACAGTGCCTCAGCTCTGTTTGCCTGGTACTGTCTCTAAGCAATGAATAAATGGACATTTTTAATTCTGTACATGTGCTGGAGTAAGGACTGTTCTCTTAAATATTCACAAGAATTTGGAAGTTTAAGCATTAGCTGTACTAGGAAAGTATTTAATGTGAAGTATTTCAGAGCAGTCTTCATAACACTAAGGCTCTGAGCCTCAGGGAATTGAGGTTCTGCTTTAAATCTGTTTGAGGTAGGAGCACAAATCTCACTTACTGCAGGGGACAGGCTATATGCAGGGTCTGACACAGTGCATCTGTCAGGAAATAATTCAGTTATGAAAGGCTGAGGTGAAACTGGAAAAGAAAAACAATAGCATACTGAAAGTGGCAGCTTTTTCAGCAGGATGTCATCTCCAGGTGCTGTTCTGAGGGACTGCAGAAAACCATTCTGTAAAGAAACAGATTTTTTAAAAGAATTTCTTCATGGCTTCTGAGTGTCTGCCTTGAACAGAAAGTCAGATGGAAAATCTCTGTGCTCAGCATTTGTTTATGGGGTTGTGGGAGGTGTTGTGATGGAAGCAGCTCATGGTCAGGGTTAAACACTTTGTTTTTACGATGGCACCCAGGTTTGGGGTAGGATCAGTAAACAGGTGTTAAGGTAATGCTTTGTGTTAGTAAAATAAACCCTTGGGAACACAGGAGTTTGGTGGTGGAGGTGACATTAAGCCCAAAGCTCTGCTGGAGTTGCTCCATGAGACCTCCCCTGACCTCCTCAGTGCTGCTGCCCTGCAAGGCTGTGGTTAATTATTCAACTTCCAGTAAATCATAGACCATGCTAACTGGTATTTGGTGAGTTAACCCTGGTTAGCTCTGAATTCTTCCTTCCCTCCCTCCTGACAGCAATGAGCTCTCCTCTCTGCTGGCTCCCTGCAGGGCTAACTGGGGAGAAGGGTTGGGAGCAGAGCCATCCCCTCACTCCTGGAGGCTTTTGTGGGGTCCTGGAGGCTTTTGTGGGGTCCTGGAGGCTTTTGTGGGGTCCTGGAGAAAAGCAACAATTCATATTCATGCCTTAATTCCTGCCTGGAGACCAGAGTCAATTAACAACTTCCTGCTCAGGGCTCATTAGGTCTTTAGCTCTTTGCTCTGCAGCTCCTGTTCCCTTCAGATGGGCCTTAGGGCCTGCAGAGCACAGAAATCCCTCCCTTTTTGCTCCTGAATGTTGTTCCCAATCATAAGATTCCTTCAGCAATGTTAATTCTGTTGCAAGAGCTGCTTTGGGGTGGGTCTTGTTTGGTTTGGGGTTTGATGAATGGGATGAAGGTAGAAACTCAGTGCAATTATATCACCCCAGTCCTCAGTTCTGGTTTGGAGCAGCTTCTGCTAGAGCAATTCCAGACCTCAGACTAGAGGTTGTTCCAGAAAAGGGGATTATTTTTTTTTTTAATCATTATTTTTCAGAACTTTAGGCTGTCACTGAGTAGTTTAAAGTAAAATACAACTTTTTTTTCTTTCTGCCATCTGCTTTGTTTCAGTGAGTGCAGATGAAGCTCACAGAGAGCAACCTTTCCCTGCAGGTTTTGCTTTGGAAGGGTTTGCTTTAAAACACAAAAGCTCCCTAGGAATCCTTTCCTTAATGTCCTTCTTACCTCCTGTGTTTCTCTGCCTCAGAGTTACTAAACTGAAACCTTTCTCCTCCTTTCCAGATCCTGCATATCCTTTGGGCCCAAGAACCGTTCCATTGGGGCTGCAGCTAAAAGCCAGGTGAGCACCCAGGCTGGGGAGAGGCACCTCCAGTGCCTGATTTTGTGGGTATTGATCAGTGAAGGTGACAAAGATCCTTGGGCTGGCTTCCTGGTGAGCAGCTGGGCTTCCCTCAGCAGTGCTGCCTGGGGAGGAGGCTCAGGGCTGGGGGCTGAGCATAATGAAACCCCAAAATAGTCCTTGCCTCCTGAGAACTCCTGATAAACATGATTTTTCTAGATTGCAGATGTCAATTCTCAAGCTAAGGGGTGGGTTGCCCTGCCTGAGCTTCTTCCAGGTTGTGTTCACTTTGAGTTCTGTGGCCAAATTCTATAGAATAATCCTATCCAGTGCATAATTTGGGCAGAAAGGGGATGTTGGGAGGTGTCTGCTTTCTTGACTTCCAGCCTAACTGCCTGTCCTGGCTGGTGGTGCTTGTGCTTCTGAGCTGCTGGTGGTGTAGGCAGGTAAAGGTGAGCTCAGGGCTGACAAGAAGTGATGCTGCTTTGGGTCCTGCTGAATCACACCTTGGGTTATATCCCAAAAAATAGGATTTTCTAGGTTTTTTAAGCCCTCTAAGGAAGTGGCTGTTCAAACACTTGGCTTTTCTTAGCCTAAAATACCTAGAGATGTGTGAGGAGCCATTATCTAGAATACAAACATGACTTGGTACAACCAAGAGCAGAAGAACTGCACTGAAACTAAGTACAGGTGTTTGTCTGGAGCTGAGTGTCTGCTTAGCCTCAGAACTCCATGGTACAGAGCCCCAGGAGAGAGGAGGTGTGTCCTGCAGAAACTAAACTGGCAGCAAGTCAAACCCAGGTTGTTTAGGAGAGAGGAACTTGACTGAAGCTGCATCCCAGGTAAATGTTCTGTGGCACAGTGCTTGGCTGTCAGTTCCTCTGCTTCCCTCAGGATGTGTCCTGCTCTCATACAAAAGACAGAAATAACCAAGTATACTTCCAGGATCTGAACAGAAAGCACAATGGTTTTTCCATTTATTTTTTTTCTCCACATTTGCACTCATCTCTGCTCTTAATCAAAGGCAACCTACATTTTATCAGTTAAATCAAGCTGGCAGCACCCTCTTGGGGCCCTCCTGACTTTGGAAGCTTTGTGGTGAGGTCCTTGTGCTGAACCTCAGCTGGAGTTCCCATCTCTGGGTGTTAGGGTTGGGAAACTTCTGGCAGGGGGGCAGTGGGAAGGGAGGGAGGGGGGAAACAGGGAAATGGGAATGACTTGACTAATTGTTTTGTTGTTTGTTTTTTAAAGAGTATCCTTAAGATGCACTCAGAGAACCAAATGACTTTAAAACTGGTTTTTAATAAATCTTAGTTTTGTAGCACACAGATCCCTGTCTGCTCCCTGAGAGTCCCTGACCTGATACTCCTGAGACACAAGTGACAAAAATGCTCTTGTCAGGAGAAGCATGAGAACAAAACTCTTTGTCTTCTGTTGGAAATTCAGGTGTTCCCCTGACACCTTGTATTAAAGATTTCTTTTCCTCTAGGTTATTTCAAATGCAAAGAATACAGTACAAAGTTTTAAAAGGTTTCATGGTCGTGCATTCTCAGATCCCTTTGTTCAAGCTGAAAAAGCCAGCCTTGCCTATGAACTGGTCCAGCTGCCAACAGGCTCAACTGGCATCAAGGTGAGTCTGGCATGTCTGGAGAGGAGCCAGGGGAGGAAACTGATCAAGTTTCCTCTTAGCTCTTTATTTATTCAATCTGCTTGCTGTGGTTTCTGTTCCCTTGTGAGTGGAAAGCCTGCAGTAGGGCATAAAGGAGTGAGGCTGCAGATGAGCTCTCAGGTGAGACTGATTCTCCAGTTACCCAGTTTTCTCTGCCTTGCAAAGCCAGTCTCCCACAAGCTGTTGGAGCAGTGCTTCCTTTCCTTTGCTCCATGGTGAATTTGGGAGACAAGCAACTAGACCAACCTGCTTGTTATCTGCTCTCCTGATGCTGCAAGATGTCAGCTCAGTGTTTCAGGTGATAAAAGTTTGTCTTTTTCAACAGTGGCTGAACTGGCTTGGGTTTTAGCAGTGACTGATTAACTTACTCCAAAAGAGGAGGGAGGAAAGCATCCTG
The DNA here is from genome assembly GCA_038090715.1 of Florisuga fusca. NCBI lineage: Eukaryota > Metazoa > Chordata > Aves > Apodiformes > Trochilidae > Florisuga > Florisuga fusca. Next base: position 12,071,247 of record JAAWXA010000026.1, read on the forward strand.
GGCATTGTCTAGCAGCTGAGATTCAAAAAGGGAATCTCTGTGTGCAGAGCAGCTTTGGGAATTCTTTGTGAGTTTGGGAATTCTTCAGTGTGCAGGCCAACCTTCTGCCCCCAGGCTGAGCTAGCAGGGAAGGGTGTCTGGGTTACTTTTCCAGCTGGCTTTTAGTAAAGGCTGCTTGCTGCCCCTGTTCCTGGTGTTTGTTTGTGCTGCTGGTTTCCTGCTCTAGTGTAACAATGTCCCCAATTTTTGTTTGAAGGCCACGTACATGGAAGAAGAAAGAAACTTCACTATTGAGCAGGTGACAGGAATGCTGCTCACCAAACTGAAAGAGACTGCTGAGAATGCACTCAAGAAGCCTGTGGTTGACTGTGTGGTTTCTGTAAGTATGTGGCAGCAGGGAAGCCACCAAAATTACCCCTCTGGTTGGTGTCATAGCCTGGAGAGATTGCAGCATGAAATTGCCCATTGAACTTGGATGTTCAGGTGTTTGCCTTCTCTGTTTGAAACCAAGTCTTGCACCTCTCCTTGAAAACTAGACCTACTGCTGGTAAAATGGCTCAAATTTCTGCTGATGGGCAGTGTAAATGATACTTGTTCCTAGTCCTCAGCTCCTAAAGTGAGTGGCAAACCTTCCCAAAAAGTCACTTTGTCTTCAGGTAGGGTTTCATTTTCTTGATTGCAACTGAGGTGCACACTGATTGGAAAGCCACCTCAGCTGCTCTCTGCTGAATCTCTCCCCACCTTCTTGTGGCTCTTTGCTCCTCCAGAGGGTGCTCTGAGCTCTCTGCTCTCCCTGCAGGTTCCCTGCTTCTACACAGATGCAGAGAGGAGGTCTGTGATGGATGCTACCCAGATTGCTGGGCTCAACTGCCTGAAGCTGATCAATGAAACCACTGCAGGTAGTCCCCTCCTGTCTCCCCCTCACCTCATGTCACAGCTCTGCTGGATAAAAGAGCTTTTCATCCATCACTGAGCCTCCCCCCCAGACTTACTGCTGGGTTTGTATGGGTCAGATGAGCTATCTGATGGGTTTCTGTGGATCAGATGAGCTATCTGATGGGTTTGTATGGATCAGATGAGCTATCTGATGGGTTTCTATGGATCAGATGAGCTATCTGATGGGTTTCTGTGGATCAGATGAGCTATCTGATGAGGTGTCAGTTTCTGCAGCTCGAGGAGGTGCTAATGTTGGTTTATTTCCTCAGGAATGACAGACCTGAGTGTCCTCACTCTCTGACTCTTCTCCCTGTGTAGTTGCCCTTGCCTATGGAATCTATAAGCAAGACCTGCCTGCCTTGGAGGAGAAGCCCAGGAATGTTGTGTTTGTGGACATGGGGCATTCTGCCTATCAAGTTTCTGTCTGTGCATTCAACAAGGGGAAGCTGAAGGTAAGCAGCCTGTTAGGCACCCATTTTAATTACCAGTAGAAATGTTCATCAGTACCCAGGGTGGCCTCTGAGAGGCAAGCTGGGCTGGAGGTAGAAGTAGGACAGGGAACCAGAGAGCTTCTGGGGAAGCAAACTTGCCTTAACCAGCAAACTTTGGAAAAGAATTTAATAAAAACCTGGAATAAATGGTCTGTTCAGAAATCATCATGCCTGACTGCTGCTTCCAGAAGGTTCAGTCAGGAGATCCAGCATTGAAACAGGAGTTCCTGGGATGGTCACACAACACAAAGCATTACTGTTTTCCAGCAAGTCCCATCATTTCCCACTTGCCTCTTGTAAGATTCCAGCCTGGATTTTGACAGTTCCAAGAACTGTCTTAGCTGGAGAAACCAACACCATTTGTAAAGCATGGGGTGGAGAAATGAAGAGAAGGCAGGAGTTCTGAGAACATCAGCTTGCCTGGAGCTCTCTTGGTTCTTGGGAGGAAAGTTCAGCCACTTCTTTACTTTTCCCTTGATTTGTCTATCAGTACTTCTGTGGTTTCAAAGTCTGAAGGGATGCTTTTGAGTATGGAAGGGAGAGCTGGAGAGCAAGGCAGCTAAACCACTGCAGGGACCAGTCTGAAGGGAATAATGGTGATACTTCAGGGATTTCTGTTCCTAAAAGTAAATGAATAAAGAAAGTTCACAAGGTGTTGAAAAAAATCAGCATCAGCTGAGGTGGATGGGCTACAGATGATCAAAAGATGAATTCCTGTTAGTGAGAGGAGTTCATAACATTTCTTCTCTGCAGGTTTTATTTTTAGCTTGGTGTAATCATGTTCCACCCTTAGGAGGCATCAAATATTGAACTGGGGAATGATTCATGCTGACAGGGGCTGAGCAGGACTTGGAAGCTCTCTCTGCTCTGCTGGCAGTACAAGTTACGGAGCAGATTGTCTGCCTGAGCCTTGCCCTCTCTCCCTAAATGTCTTTTCAAAGCTGTCACCTCATTGCAGAAAGGCTGAGTGCCCAAGGCAGCTTTTTAGCACCTGGGGTAGCAGATGTTTTATCTTTGTTTTGTTTGTTTCCTCCTGTGTGTGTGTGCTGCAGTTCTGGTGAGAATTGCCATTCCCAAACAGGTTTGATCTCTGTGTAGCTGCCAGGATGTGTCCCTGGTGCTGCTGGTTCTTCCCCCAGCAGCATTTTGAATCTCTGATTTCAGCTTCCCATTAACTGCTAATTAACTTCCCTGAAGCCATGACAAACTCTGCTGTCACCAGGGTTCCATTTTGGGGTTTTTTTGTGTTTTTCTTGTTAAGGTTCTTGCCACATCATTTGATACCACGCTGGGAGGCAGGAAGTTTGATGAGGTGCTAGTGGAATATTTTTGTGAAGAATTTGGAAAGAAATACAAACTGGACATCAAGTCCAAGATCAGGGCCTTGCTGAGGCTCTACCAGGAGTGTGAAAAATTGAAGAAGCTGATGAGTGCTAATGCCTCTGACCTGCCAATGAACATTGAGTGCTTCATGAATGACATTGATGTCTCTGGCACAATGAACAGGTAACACTGCTGACACAGCTCAGCTTCAGGGGGCCCCCTGAGCTGCTGCAGTCAAAAAAAGGACAAAATGCCAGTTTTGGGGGGCTGGTGGGCAGTGTCAGAACACAGGGGGCTTGCTGCTCAGTTAGGAGGGCAGGCTGGGAATGTTGCAGATGGATTACTGGAACCAAGTTTGGGAGAAAATAGAAGAAAATAATAAGTAGAAGAGGCAGGCTGGGCAGAGCAGCTCGTGGTTACAAGGGCTTTCTTCAGCTTTGTCACCCTGTTGTGTTTGCAGTATGAACTCCTGGTTTGCTAGAGCTTGGTTTTTTGACTTCTTCCCACAGAAGCAAATTCCTGGAGATGTGTGAAGGGCTCCTGGGAAGAGTAGAACCCCCACTTCGGAGTGTGCTGGAGCAGGCCAGTAAGTGTTCTGCATGCAGGAGGAGACCCCCCTGATGCACAGTTCCACTGGGCAGAATGGTTTAGTGCAGCTGAGCACTTCACAAGCTTTGAAACTTTTTTCCCCACAAGCTGAGATGTGAAATTCTTGCTGCTTAGAACCACCCTGAGCTTGGAATAATGGTTGGTCTGGTGAAAACCTTGTGGTTTCACAGTGTCAGGATATTCCTGTGAACCAGAAGCATTTGGGGTGTTAAAAGTGGTGCCTTGACTCTTTTTTTTCCAGAGTTGAAGAAGGAGGATATTTATGCAGTGGAGATTGTTGGTGGCACCACGAGGATCCCTGCTGTGAAGGAGAAGATCAGTAAATTTTTTGGCAAAGAAGTCAGCACCACTTTGAATGCAGATGAGGCTGTTGCACGAGGCTGTGCACTGCAGGTAACAAGTGCTGGTTTGTGCTAGCTGGGAGGGTTCTGACTGAGGTCTGTAAATATTTGAGCCAGAGTCCACCAGATTTTTCCCTGTGTGTGTGTGGGGGGGGAACAGAGTGGAAAAAGCTTCAGGAAAGCATTTGGAAGAATGGCTGCACTGAGTGAGTCCCCTCAGTGGGTCAGTGCAGTTGCTGAGTGAAACATTTCCTCTGCTGCTGCTCTGCCTGGGAGCTGGGGCTCTGGAAAAGCTCTGGTGCTGATGTTTCCCCCTCCAGGCTCCTCTCAGGGCCCAGGTTAAGGAAGGGAAAGCCTTTTTGGAGCCCTCCTGATAAACTTCTGCTGTGAAAACTGCTAAATAATGAAGGAAGAAAGCTTGGAGGTCTGTGTCCTGAGCTGGAATTAGTCACTGTTGGGTGACTTAAAGCAGGAGTAAATAGTCTGCAGTAATTAGTGAAGCTAATTACTGAAACTTGTGTATTTCCACCTGGAGAGTGACCAGATTGTGGCAGCTTTCTGGAAAGGAAGGACGTGTAGGAGCTCCCAGTGCTTGCCATGCAGATCCCAAGCCCAGGAGAATTATCCTGGAATAACTGAATGTCCAGATGAAGCAGGAAGAGCTGCTTGCTGAATTAACTTTTCCCCTGAAGTCTGACTGTGGCTCTTGTGCTCTTGCAGTGTGCAATTCTGTCCCCAGCCTTCAAAGTGAGAGAATTTTCCATCACAGATCTGATCCTCTACCCCATTTCCTTAAGATGGAATTCACCAGCAGAGGATGGGCTCAGGTAAAAAGGGAAGTTTTCATCTTCTTGCATGGGGACAAGCAGCTTAAAGCCAGCTGGTGGCAAGCTAGAGCAAATGCCACTTGGACTGTGAAGTGGGCACTGCTTTCCTAATTGTGACCCTTTTTCTAAAATTCATGGGGGTAGAAAACAAAGGGAGATGGATGGTGCTTTAGCACTCCCTCTGTGCCTCTTGTGTTACCCTGAAAGGTCAGGAGACTTGTTTATTGTCACTTAAAGCTGCAAGAGTGTCCAGAAAGCTGCTGACTTCAGTTATCCCTCATGCTGAGCAAAGGCTGTTTGCTGTTACAGTGACTGTGAGGTCTTCCCCAAGAACCATCCTGCTCCCTTTTCCAAGGTCCTCACATTCTACAGGAAGGAGCCCTTTACCCTTGAGGCATACTACAGTTCTCCCAAGGAGCTGCCTTACCCAGATCCTGCAATAGGTAAAGACCCTGCTGGAGCTTTAAACTTTTATGAACCTTCTTGTGTGTGTGTTCTGGGGCTCCACCTCCTCAAAATGCTGTAGGGATGGGTTTCTGGAGTCAGGGGTCTGTGTAACACAAAGTTTATGGACAAGTAAAGTTTATGGACTTTATTCAAGTCTGAAATACTGGAGCAAAGCTGAAGGGCCATGCTCTGAATTGTGCCATCTTTTGAGCTGATCCATGTAACAGCAGCTTTGGCAGCATGCTCTGGAGGGCTCCTAACACTGCTGACTGAAAAACCTGAACTGTTCCTCTGTGGTGTCCTCTGAGTGCCTTGCAGGGGTCTGTTGGCAGCAGCAGTCAGGGTTTTGATGAAGTTAATCAGAGGGTGTGTGTGTGTTTGTTTGTTTTCTCTCTGGGACTGTCCAGCTCACTTCTTGGTTCAGAAGGTCACACCTCAAACAGATGGATCCAGCTCAAAAGTGAAAGTCAAGGTCAGAGTAAACATCCACGGGATCTTCAGTGTTTCCAGTGCATCTTTAGTGGAGGTTCATAAATCTGATGAGAATGAAGAGCCAATGGAAACAGATCAGCATGCAAAGGAGGAAGAGGTAATGGGCTTCACTGCTGTTTCCTCCTTAGGAAACTGCTTCTGTGGTGAAGCACAAGCAGCCCCTCAGTCCTGGGAAGGTTTTAAGACAAAGATTTAGTAGATGTGTCCAGCAGTTAAATTAGGAAGATGTGGCTGAGTGCAGACTGAGGTGAATCTCTTTATCATGCTGGAACTGAGCTGTGACTTGCTTAAGCAAAGACTGGAAGCTTCTGATTTACACCTTGAGGCTACTTCAGTTCTCTCTCTGTTGCCCAAAGAAGATGAGACTGAAGTGAAGGGCTGAGCTTAGGGGTGGAAGCAGTGAGCTGCATGTGTGTTGTTTGATGTGTCAAACTGGGTCTCTTGGTGTATTTCAGAAGATGCAAGTCGACCAGGAAGAGCAGCAAAAGACTGAGGAGCAGCAGCAGCCCCAGCCTGAAAGCAAAGCAGAGGCTGAAGAAATGGAGGTAACAGAAAAACCTGCCCTGAAACTTCTCTTTTCTTGCAGGGTAGTTCTGGAAGGTTCATGAGGACAGGTAGGGGGTGAGCCCACCTGCTGCCTTTGTCCCAGCTCTGGAAGCAAAGCTTTTATCTGACTCTATTGGTGTTTCTGTTGTGGGGAGAGCAACAGAAATGGCCTGAAAGCTGCAGAGCTGTCAGGTGACCTGGTGGTGATGGAGTGAGGGAACTCTCCTGTGCATGGAAGGAACAATCATTTAGTTCTCAGTAACTTCCACTATAAAACACTTTTCTAGCATTTTAACTCTTTACACCCTGGGCTCTGGGCCCCAAAAAGGTCAGGTCAGTAGCTGGATTTTCTTCTACTTCATCCCCTGAAGTGTCAGAATGAGAGTCAGTGCAGTTCTGAGGTTGAGGTGCTCTGACTCAATCCTTTATCTAGTCTAAGTCTTTGTTTCCTCAGCTTGAGCTGCCTGGTGATGCTGGTTTCACCTGGAATTGGGTTTCTTTCTTGCAGACTTCTCAGGCTGACTCAAAAGACAAGAAAGTGGATCAACCACCTCAAGCCAAGAAGGCCAAAGTAAAGACTACCACAGTGGACCTGCCCATTGAGAACCAGTTGGTGTGGCAGATTGGGAGGGATATGCTGAACTTGTTCATTGAGAATGAGGTAAACTCCTACTGGAGCAGGAGAAAAAGAGCACTGCTTGGTCTCCAGAAACCCTGCTGTTCATGAAAGGTGACCAAGAAATGATGAAAAGGAAAACAAGTCTGGTTTTCTGAGGTGAACTGCAGTGCCCCAGACCTATTGTTCCTCTTCAGTAGAGTTTTCTTGCTGGAAAGGTCATTCCCAGGGTATTTTTTTTTTTTCTTTTCCAAAATCAGTTGCAAAGTACTCCTTGGCTGCCCCCACTGGGGTGGAGGTTTCTGAAGTGGAACCAGACCATTCTGTACTGGATTCCCCCCACACTGAAACCAGTTTTTAATCAGGTTGAGGAGAGATGTGTAAGGCACTGGTATCAAGCCTGACCTGAGCCTTTGCTGAGAAGGTGTCCTGGCAATAGGGGTGCTCCCTGCTGAAAATCTGTCAGGCACTATGTAAGAAGTAGCTTCTTAGCCAGCTGATTTGACAATGTGTTCCCAGGGTAAAATGATCATGCAGGATAAGCTGGAGAAGGAGAGGAATGATGCCAAGAATGCAGTGGAAGAATATGTGTATGACATGAGAGACAAGCTCTGTGGCATTTATGAGAAGTTTGTTGGTGAAGAGGTGAGTGTCATCTCCAGCTTGGCTGCCTTTACAGTTGTTGCAGGGAACAGTTGTGGTTCCCACCCTTTGACCTGTCTCACACACTCTGTTTGCTTACACTGTGTTTTCAGACATAAAATATGGAGTAGTTTGGGGTTTTTTAGCCTTTTGGCTCTGAAGAGAACCTGCTGAGTGTGTCCTGAGCACAAGCAGATGCTCCCCAGGACAGATTGCACGTGGTTTCCAGAGCAGCTGCAGCAGTGAAGATGCTGCCAGAGCTTGTGTGTTCAGACTGGAGAGCAGGGACATTTCTGCAATCATTTTAAGGCAACCTGTTCTATTTTGGTGGTTGTCAATCTGTAGGATTGGTTTAGGATTTAAAAAAAAAAAAAATTCAGTGAAAGATTAACCCTACCCAGGAGCAGAAGGGGTGGGATTAATCTGGGAGTGTGTCTGAGCAGGGCACCTGGAAATCCCTTGGTATTGCTAATTAGCTTTCCCTGGTGCACTAAACGAGCTTGGGGTGTAATTAATACAATTGTGAGATGACTGCATTAGTCAGATGAATGATTCCAAAGTCCTGACCAGTTCCCCACTGGTTATGGTGGGAGATTTGCCAGGATGCTGCCTGCAGCAGAGCTCACCTTGGGTGAGGGAAAGTCTTGCTCTGTGGTCAGACTTCCTCTTGCAGGGATGATGCAAATATGAAGGGGGAGAAGAAGTTAAAAAAAACCAAGGAATAAATAGTCTTGATGTGACAGTACTGCTCTAAAGTCTGGGTGTCACTGGTCTGCTCCTGCTCTCTCCCACAAAGCCACACTGAAGAATATTTTGGTTTTTATGTTACTCTAAAAGAGGGCAAAGAGTTTCAGACAGAACTCTGGAACTCCAGCCCTTCCAGAAAGGTTCCAGGTGTCCTGGAATGCCACCTGCTGCCTGACCCAGTCATCTCACCCCCCTCTTCCCTCTCAATTAATGCTTCAGGATAGAAACAGTTTCACCCTGAAGCTGGAAGACACAGAAAACTGGCTTTATGAAGATGGGGAAGACCAACCCAAACAAATCTACATTGATAAACTGACAGAGTTGAAGGTGAGTGGAACTTGCTGCCCTGGGGAGCTGCTGGTTACAGACCCCATGGCCTGGGGAGCAGCTGCAGCACTGGAGGGGTGAGGGAGTGGTGAGTGGCAGGAGGAACAGGAGCTCCTGGGATCCCGGGAAAGCTGAGGTACCTCTGAGGTGTCAGAGGAGCAGCCTGGGGAGCTGCATGGCTGCTGACACCTCTGGAACTCTTCTTGCAGGCTCTGGGTCAGCCTATTCAGGCAAGATTTCAAGAATCAGAGGAAAGACCAAAAGCGTTTGAGGACTTGGGGAAGCAAATTCAGCAGTACATGAAGGCTGTCCAGGCATTCAAGGCAAAGGTATTTCCCCACTTCATTTCTGTCAGGGGCAAGGCTGGGGTACAGATCCTCTCTCTGAATCCTGGGGAGGCTCCTCTGTGGTGCAGCCTTCTGCGTTCTTGGTGCTTGCTGCATCTTCAGAGGTGGCTTCAAAGGCTGTTCAGGTGTTGATTTCCTGGTGGGAGGGAAATGCCAGCAGGAGGAGAATTTCCAGCTCTTTGGCTGGGGCTGTGGGTCAGCAGCTGGACTGCTCTGCTGCTGAGGAGAGCTTCCTGGCTGGCTGCTCCTCCTGTTGAGGAGATCAGCCCACAACTCGTGTTCCAAACCAGCATTTGCAGAGCTGCTGCTGCTTTGGCTGTTTCAGGATGAGCAGTATGAGCACCTAGATGAAGCAGAGGTGGCAAAAGTGGAGAAGAGTGCAAATGAAGCCATGGAGTGGATGAACAATAAACTGAATCTTCAAAACAAGAGGAGTCTCACTTTGGACCCGGTGGTGAAAGCTAAAGACATCCAAGCTAAAACTAAAGTAAGTTTTCCTACATAATTCACTCTTTCTGCTTCTTAGACTAGTTGTTTGGCATCAGAGGAAAACTCTGAGGTGAGAAATCAGTGCTAGAAGGGAAGTGGTTGGGTATTTATCTGTCAAACTTGTATCTGGGGGGTGGGAAACATCAGGCCTCCTTTTCTGCAGGCCAAGCACCTGGAGTTTCTCCTGGGATTTCTCCTCCCAGCCTGCTCTTCTAACAGTGTGTTGGGGTTTTTTTTTTCCCCCTGTTTCCTAGGAACTGACAAGCATTTGCAACCCCATTGTCACAAAACCCAAACCCAAAGTGGAACTCCCCAAGGAGGAGCAGAAAGCAGCTGAACCCAACGGACCAGTGGAGGGCCAGGGAGAGGCCCCCGAGGCTGCTGAGCAGGTTCCCCCTGCCCCTGAGAAGAAACTCCCTGACATGGACATTGACTGAATTCCAGCACTTGTTTATATTAATTATTATTATTATTGCAAACTTACAATAAAGCTTTAAGTTGTCACCTTTGTATGGTCTGAATACCCCCCGGAGCAAGTGGGGGCCACAGCACTTTTTTTTGGGTCAGTTTTGGGGAGGTTTGGTGAGTGCCCAGGCTCAGAACACTTGGTACCTGATTTTCTTCCCATCCTGCCCCTAGTTCCAGGTTTTGGGATCCCTTTTCCTCTGCTCCCCTCCTCCTGCCCTGCCTCAGGTCTCAGCCCCGTTTGCACTTCCCACCTCCCTCCTGCACAGGTCTGAGCAGGGGGGGAAGTGCTGGGGCTCCTGTTCTGGGGGTGTGGGACAGCCCCAGCCAGCCCAGAGCCTGGGGGGCTCCTCTCTGCAGGAAATGCTGAGGATTGGGGGTTCCAGCTGCTCCATACTCTGACTTCTTCCTCAAGGGGTTTGCTTGCTCCTACGAGGCCTCCCTTGGGAATGCTTGGGGTTTTTTTTTCTGTTTTTCCCCAGGAAAATAAACCCTTTTTTTTTTCCTTTTCCTTTTTTTTTTCCCTTTTCCTTTTTTTTTTTTC
>JAAWXA010000026.1:12081455-12099693 GCA_038090715.1 Florisuga fusca
CATTGGGGGTTTTTCTGGGGGTCTTTCTGGGCTTTTTCCGGGGGTATTTCTGGTTTTTTTCTGGGGGTATTTCTTGGTTTTTTCTGGGGGCTTATTGGGGGGTTTCTGGGGGGTCTCTGGGGGTTTTATTGGGTTTTTTTGTGGGGGTTTTCTGGGGGCTTGACCCGGCTCCGGGCTCAGCCCCGTTGGCAGTGGGGACCGCAGCTCCCAGACACCAACCACCATCTGCTGTTAAAAAAAATAAAATAAAATAAAAAAAGCAGAAAACCGACCCGAAAAGAAGCTCCTGAACCCCCGGGAGTGTCTGCTCCCAGGGGATCCCTGCAGGACCTGGATCCCTCTGAGCCCTTTTGTGTCTTTGGCTGCAGGGGGGGCCGAGCTGCCCCCGGGGATGGAATTCCGGGCACTTTGGGGAGGAGAAACTCGGATTTTTTCCCTGCTCTGAGCTCTGTTCTCCCAGGGGAATGCCCCGGGGCTCTGCCCTGGCTCTCTGCAGCCTTTCCCCCGGCCTTGCAGCTTCCCCACTGCGCAGTCGTCAGGAAAAGGTAACCCTAAAGGAGACTTTCTTCCCCCAAATCTCACACCCAGATGGGTGTAGGGTGCTGTGTGGGATGCCTGGGGGGGGGGAATCTGAAGCTTTTTATTAATGTCTGCCAGAACTGTAATCATAAATAAGGCTTTTTGTTTTCTAACAGTGGGTGAGACCTGTTACTGCCCCTTTTTTCTTCTTTTTCAGTCTGTTTTCCCCCTCAGACACCCTCAACAGGTCCCTCTGTCACTTGGCATCACCCCCTGGGGTGTTCTTCAGCCACTTCACACTTTGCTTGTTGGCTTTTCACTGCTCTTTTAAGGAGCTCTTTGTAAAATAAAAGCTCTCCAGGTCTCCTGGATAAACAGTTGAACTCCGTGGCCTTTAGACCAGCTCCTTGGGGTTTTAAATCCTACTGGAGTGGGATGAAACAGGTGCCCTGAGTGAGTGAGTTGAGTGGGATGTGGTAACTCAGCTGATGTTGACTCCACAGACAATTTAAATGTCTTCAGAAGACAAAGAAGCTCAGGAGGATGAGCTACTGGCTCTGGCTAGCATCTATGATGAAGAGGAGTTCAAGAGAGCTGAGTCAGCCCAAGGAGGAGAAACAAGAATTTGTCTGGAGTTGCCCCAAAACTTCAAAATTTTTGTGAGTGGTGAGTCCAGATGTTTTGTGTTATCCCAGAATTAGGTTTTTCCCCCAGAAATTTTCCTGGCACACACTTTGCTGCTTGTGGGGGTTTATACCTGAGCTGGTGGTTTCATCCTCAGCCATTTCTTCCATCCAGCTTAGAGGTGAGTGGCAGTGTTTCTTTGGAATAATTCAGTTTTTTTCCTGTTGGTTTTTTCCTGTTGGTCTTTCCAGGTTCTTGCTTTGTGCAGTGTTTGACAGTAGTGGGTTTTTTTCTGATTTAACCATCCACCCCCAAACCCAGAGATTTTCACTCCCTGGAGCAGCTTCTTTAGGGTCAAATGACAAAAATAAACAAAACCCAGAAATTTATCAGGTGAAGAGAGGTCTGCTGGGTGAGTTAAGGGTTTGTTAGTTCTCATTTTCTTGTCATTTCTCCAACTTTGTTGCAGGCAGTGCCACAGAGAGCCTCCAGAGCAACAGCTTTGAGTGGACTGTTTGCTTCCTGCCCCCCCTGGTGCTGAATTTTGAGCTCCCTCCAGACTACCCCTCCACCTCCCCACCCGTCTTCACCCTCAGTGGGAAATGGCTCTCCCAGGCCCAGGTTTGCAGAAGAGTTTGAAACATTTTCACAGAGCTTTTGGGATCAGGTTCATGATGAGCAGTGCTCTGGGGGGTGGAATTAAGGCATGAATGTTGCATTGCTCTTTCAGCTGGCTCATCTCCTGAGGAATGGCATTTGCCTCTCTCAGCAGCATGTTAAAGTGTGTTTTATGGCTCAGTAAGAACTCCAGAGCCTGAAATCTAAATGTGCACAAAGAGAGAGGAGTTGTGAGTTGTTCAGAACTTCCTGAAATCTGGAATTTGGTGTTTTTTGTTCTGTTTTGTTTTTCTTTCCCAGCTCAGTGCTCTGTGCAAGCACCTGGACAATGTCTGGGAGGAGAATCGAGGCTGTGTGGTCTTGTTTGCCTGGATGCAGTTCCTGAAGGAAGAAACCCTGAGTTACCTGAACATTTCCTCCCCATATGAGCTGAAAATGTGCCACCCAGGGGGTGGGCAGAGCAGGGCAGCTGAGAAGGACTGTGGTGGTGCAGCAGGCTCTGCTGCAGCTGGAGAAGCCCTGGATGCAAGGGCTGTGCAGGATGTGGAGTCCTTGTCGAGTCTGATCAGGGAAATCCTGGACTTTGACCAGGCTCAGAGGAGGAAGTGCTTTAACAGCAAGATGTACCTGTGCAATATCTGCTTCTCTGAGAAGCTGGGCACTGAGTGCATGTACTTCACTGAGTGCAGCCACGTCTACTGCAGAGCCTGCCTGAAGGACTACTTTGAAATCCAGATCAGGGATGGGCAGGTCCACTGCCTCAACTGCCCAGAGCCCAAGTGTTCTTCTGTTGCTACTCCTGGCCAGGTAATAACTGGGAAGAGTCCTGCTCCCTCACCCTCATGACAGAAGACAAGGTGTGGCTTTCCAGGGTGGCCACTGGGAGATTGTAGTCCCACACCCTGAGCCCCAGGAGTCAGAGCTGGGTCTCCTGGCAGACTCTGTCAGTGCTGGATTGCTCAGGGGCCTGGCTTCATGTCCCACTGCAGCTGGCACTGCATGCTTCTCACTGATTGTTCTGCAGACAGCACTCCCAGGAGGGCTGCCATGAACTTCTGGAGAATATAAAGCAGAGTCATAAAGATTATGAAGAGTCATCCAGGGTGTAGGAGCTTTTTCATGGAATCACAGAGTGCATGAGGTTGGAAGAGGCCTCAGGGAGCATCTCTTCCTCCAACCTCTCATCCAGCCCAGGATGCCCAGAGCCTCATCCAACCTGGCCCTGAACACCCCCAGGGAGGGGACATCCACAACTTCTCTATTCCAGAGTCTCCCCATCCTCCTCCTGAAGAATTTCTTCCCAAGATCCAGTCTAAACCTCTTCTCCTTCAGTTTAAAACCATTTCCCCTTGTCCTGTGGCTGGATGCTCCTTAGGAAAAGTCCCTTTCCAGCCTCCTGTGTGTTCCCTTCAGGAATTGGGGGGCAGCTCTAAGGTCCCTTTGGAGTCTTCTCCTCCCCAGGCTGAACAATCCCAGCTCCTCAGCCTCTCCATCCCAGGCATCCCCTTTGTGACCCTTTTTCCCAGCCCCCCACTTTTCCCCTGGAGGTCTCAGGCTCCCCAAAACAGACGTGGTTCTTTTTTGTTTGTTTTTTTGTCTCTTTCCCCAGGTGAAGGAGTTGGTTGGGGAGCAGCTGTTTGCCCGTTACGACCGGCTGCTGCTGCAGTCCAGCCTGGACCTGATGGCAGACGTGGTGTACTGCCCACGGCCTGGCTGCCAGACCCCAGTCATGCAGGAGCCAGGCTGCACCATGGCCATCTGCTCCTGCTGCAACTACGCCTTCTGCACCCTCTGCAGAATGACCTACCACGGGGTCTCCCCCTGCAAAGTCACTGCAGGTGAGGCTCTGGCTCTCAGGGAGCAGGAATTCCTCTGGGGAAAGCTGGGAGGGGGGAAGATGGGCTTGGGGTGGTTGCTGGAAATTCAAAAGTTGCCCCTTGAGGACGCTCCAGAGAGTCCCTGAGCTGCTGAGAGTCCAGGGGAAGAATTCTTTTAGTTTTTACCCTGTTTTTTTTACCCTTTCCTGGGAATCTGCTGCTTTCTGTTGTCAGAGTTGAGGTTGGAATGGGGCAGGATCTTCTCTGGCCTCAAAATCCTCTGACAAGCTTCCATCGAGTGTATGTCCAGCAAAAACATTGCCACTCTTCAGCTCATATTTTAGATCATTTCATCATTTTAGGTCATTTCATCTCTTTTACAGTGCAAACCTCTTGAATCCTGAGGTAGAAGGGTTTTAATATCCTCATCTTTTACCTGATGTTCTACCTTTTAATTAATGATGTTGTTTCCTTTGAAGAGAGTTCCTTGCAGAATGGTGTGTGCTGCTCTCAGCTGGGACTTCTCTACAGAGTACATAAGTCACATATTAAACAGATAGTACCAAAGCTGGTTTGCTCAGGTTTTTCTTGCTTTATTTATTCCCCAGAGAAATTAATGGATCTGAGGAATGAGTATCTGGAAGCAGATGAGGCAACCAAAAGATTCTTGGAACAACGCTACGGCAAACGAGTGATTCAGAAAGCCCTGGAGGAGATGGAGAGTAAGGAATGGCTGGAAAAGAATTCCAAGTCTTGTCCCTGCTGTGGCACTCCCATAGAGGTAAGAGCAGGTGGGAATTCTTCACAAAAACCAACGTGAATCCAGTCCTGGAACAGAGATTGATTTGTAGCCTCCAAGTCCACCCCAGGAGGTAAATTTCTAGGAAATGGGAAAAGGGCATTCCAGGTGTTGTGGAGAAAAGGAGGTGATGTTCCTGGAGCTCAGAGACTGCAAATGCAGCAGCTGGGGGTGTGCAGGCTCCAGTGCCAAAGAGATCCAGGATGGGCATGGATCCCTATGGATCCCTTTGTTTCCCATGTCCTCCAGGCCACTGCAGTTTAGGGAATAAAACCAATTTCAGGGAAGTTCTGATTCCCAGTGTTACAGCCAGTTTCCTAATTCCTTTGAAAAAACATTGAAGAAATCTTGCTGCAGGGTGTGGGTTAGCTGTGGTTCTGAGGGCTGGAGACTGACCTGGGATGGTTTTGTTGTTATTTCTTGTTTATTTGTTTATTTATTGCTATTTCTTCTTCCCTTCCCCTGGCAGAAACTGGATGGTTGTAACAAAATGACCTGTACTGGCTGCATGCAGTATTTCTGCTGGCTCTGCATGGGGTCTCTCTCCAGGGTGAACCCCTACAGGCACTTCAGTGACCCAGCCTCCCCCTGCTTCAACAGGTACAGATTTACAAATCTTTCTTCACTGTTTTGTGGTTTTTTTCCTACTTTTTGGTTTTTTTTACACTCTCTCCCAGGTTATTGTTCCCTTGAATATTATTTCTGCTGTAAAGCTGGAGAAGCAGTTTCTTCTCTCCAGTGTTGAAGCTTTACAGGGACCTGACCCTAACAATAAAATCAGGACTCAGTTGGGATGTGGTTTTGCTTTTGAAGAACTTTTGGTTTAAACCTCAGGAAAAAAATTCTGGGCCTGTCCCTGTGCTGCCTGGACACAAAAGGATCAAAATATCAAGTTCACTCAATCCTTCACTCAGTTGTAATAGATGTGGCTGACAGGTTTTTCATATTTTTTTTCTCATGTTTTGCCTTTCTTTTTCACCATTCCCTCTTCTCACAACCATAATTTTGTCACTCCCTCCCCTGTTTTCCTGTTTTTCATGTTCCTTTTTCTCTGAGTTCAGCTTAACCTCTACCCAAGGTCATCTATTTTGTAAAAAAACCCAAAACAACATTTTCTTCCCTTTTTGTCCCTCTCTGCCCCTGCCTAAAAATCCTGTCCAACCTTCTGCTGTCACGTGCAGTCAGTATTTCTGTTGGCTTTGAGGGTTGCAGTACAGCTGGTTTGTGATGCTGACAAAAACAGTGAAACTTGCTGCTGTGGTGGTTTTGGCCACATGTAGATTGATACTGGTTTTTTTATTCTTTCTTTAAGATATTTCACTTTTTATTACATGCTGATATAAGTAACTGGCTGCCTTGCAGGTTGTTTCAAGCCATGCATATGGATGGTGAGTTCCAGGAAGCTGAAGATGAAGACTTCTGACTTCCTCCAGCAACAAAAAGCTGCACAAACCAGAGGCAGATGCTTTCCATTTTTGTGTCAAGTCCCTTTTCACTTCCATTATCTGGTAGAAGAGTGGTGACTCCCTTGCCCTGCAGGATCCTGCCAAAACCAGAGGAGACCATTTCACCCATCCTGGGGTCAGGATCACCAGGGAAAGCCCTAAAAGTGACTTGGGGACAAGTACAACCTGTCAGAAGTTGGAAAGGTACTGGAAAAATACATCCTAAAAGGTGCCCCTTTTCCTAAGGCAAAGAAACAAAGCTCAAGCCCCACATCTGAAAATTATTTAGGGGGGTTCCCTTTAGGGAGAACCAATTTCTAGGAATTGGAATGTGTTTGACTCAGTTTCCTCCCCTCATCCTGAGAGTGAGGAGCTCTGAGGCCATGGACAGAGCATGGGGCCAAGGGAGAGGGTGAAAAGTCTCAGTCAGATACTGAAACACTTTTGAGGGGGTACTTAGTTGAGTTTAACTTGAATTTTTCAAGACACTGAAAATTACTTTGTCTTCTCAGATGATGGAAGTAATTTATTTTTTACTAACTCTTCATATTAAAAAAAACAATTGATTAGTTGATGGTTTTCCTTCTGGACTAGAGCCTTTTCTCCCCACTGGTTTTGCACTTCAGAATGTTTCAAAAACCAAATTGTTTCCCCTGAAAGCTCAGTAATGAGATTGGTGAGCACAGGAGTAATTACTGGAGGGAACCACTGATTTTTGTAGAAGTTTTTTCCACTTGCAGAATGGTCTAAAAATCTATTCTGAAATGACAACTGCACGTGCTGTGGTTAAAACCAACAGCAGGGCCTGGGTGGACAGCTCAGGAGCTGGAAGACTCTGCAGACACCCCAGGTGAATGCCTCTCACTCAGTTTTGAATGACAGTAAATAAATTTCTTGTGGGATATCTGGGCAAAATGAGTGCTGCTGTGTCCTTCCTTTGGCAGAGGGTGGAGGCTGTGCTCTTGGAAGTGATTAGAAAGAGGAGATGGTGAGCACGGGTCTCTTGCTGTGGTTTAGGCTGCAGGATGATGTGTTGGGAAAGCTGATGTGGTTTGAAATTGTCATTTCCTGCACCTTTCACATGCACTAAATTCACCTGAAGGCAGTAAATGCAGTTGTCTCCTGGGCTGTCTTCACTGTGGCAGCAGAGGGCAGGGGGACAGAGCCCTGGGGGGCACAGAGCTCTCCCCTGGGGGTGGCCCAGGTTGGGTTTGGCTCTGCCTTTTCCTGGGAGAAAGATCCAAGCCCTGGATGGAGAGGACGTGGCTGGGAACACTGCCCTGGAGAGAGGCAGCTCTCCCTCTGAATGCTTTCAGCTTTGGGGAGGGGGTTTCTTCCTCAGCTGCCTCCCTGGGCAGGGGGAATGTGTTTGTGTCAAGGAGAAGCAATTCCTGCCACCCAGTTTTCCTGCCTGGATGGAGGAGGTGGCTGTAGGACAACCAGCTGGTGCTGCAGAGGTGGGAGGGCTACAAGCAGAGGGTGGCTGAGGGCAGAGGGCAGGGCAGGCACCCTGCTCAGGTGGCACAGAGCTGCCTCCCCAGCTCTTCCCTCTCCTCTGGCAAACCTCCCCTTCCCTGTTTCTCTGCTTGCACAGAGGGGGCATTAGATCACCTGCAGACACTTTGGGGTACTAGGCAGAGAGCTGCGACCTCCTCTTTTTAATTTTTTTTTAAAGATCTCCAATTTTGACAGGAAACAGCTGCTGCCTGGCAGGACAGAACCAGAGCAGGTGCTTGGTGGAAAGCTGCCAGCAAGCACTGGGCAAGGCAGGGAGCAGCAGTTGCTGCTCTCACCAAACTGCTTTCAGTGCAGCTTTGGTTCCTGTGCAGGCTGAGAGGCCTTTGCCATGCTGTGAAGGTCATGGTTTTCTCTTCAAAGATGGCATCAGGAGTCCTGCTCAGCCACACCAGCTGTCCCAGGTTTCACAAGCAGGCAGCAGCAGCAGAGACAGTTAGGAAAGAATTAAGACATTTACTGTAGAGTTACAGGGCAGAGCAAGAACTTAGAAAATTTCTGTGTAAAGAAAATGAATCCTCCCCAGGCTCTCTTGCCCCTCGTGTGACAGCAACCCAGGAATCAGGTTTTGGGATTGCCAAAAGGTTGCTGTGGGGCTTCTGCAATAAACCACAGGCTGAGGCCAGAGGGAGGGGTTTCTTTGGAGGCTGATCTGGCATTTCCTTGGAGCTACACAAAGCTCTGGAAGTGGGGAGAGAGTGAGAACTCGCTGCTTCAGGCTCTGCCCTGCCACCAGCAGCAGTGCTGAGCAGCATGGAGAGAAAACATTTATGTTCCATGTGAAGAAATCCACCCCCTGGAGTACAGCACCAAGCAGCAGGGCACAGAAAATCCCAGCCCAGCTGTGAGGCTGCTTGTGTGGCAACACATCAAACCCCACAGATGTGTAAAGTAAAGAAAAACTGCATTCTGCAGTGCAGCTTTCCCTTCTCCAGGCTGAACAACCCCAGTTCCCACTTGGAATTAACTACAGTGTCAGAGTGTTTTACACAAGGTGTTTGTCCTAACTCCAAGGAACACATCCCAAAGGGAGCACCCATGTGGATTCTGCAACACTGGAGTTCCAGGTGTCTTCACACTGAAGTTTTGGGGCCTTCAACCCACAGAACTGCAGCTGCTTCCTGATGAAACAGCTCATTCTCTGCTGACTTTACCTTCAGAGAAAGTGAGTGGCAGCAGCTCGTGGAAGAGGCTCCACTGATCCCATCTTCACTTGGCTCATTAAGGCAGGTGTTTGGCATCTTAGTGGAGAGAAGTGAGCACAGAATCATTGTGCTAAGTTAAGAACAATGATGCCAGGGGTTTCTGCAGCAATTCCCTTCTTCCCCTCAGCACTCCTCTGAGCAGTCAGATTAATCACTGTATGGCTTCTTAGCTTGGCTTTGCTCTGCTCCCATCTCCTTCATGCTGTACAAGGGTTCCACAAGCTTGTTGTGAACCAGCATTAAACCTGATGCAGCAAGGAAAAAGATGATTTCAGGAGGCAAACTAAAGGAACACTGGGTTCATTGGGTGCTAATGAGCTCAGGCATCACTGGAGTTCTTTGCTCCCATGCCCCCAGGGGCAAACACTTGCACTTTTGCTGTCACTGTGCAGCTCAGCTCTGGCATTTCAGGACCAGAAACACCTGGTTCTGAAACACCAAATGCCAAACATGGTTTGTGCCACTGAAAAACTGGGGTGACACAGCTGCTTGGGCTGCTCAAGCACTCACCTTTGAAGTATTTCACTGTCTTGACCTTGAGCTCCAGCGTGGCATCCTCGTCACACACAAACACCGTGTTGGGGTGCTGCTGGAAAGCAGACACTGTCCACATGTGGTTGACCCCCTCCTCGATGGCTTTGTACAAAGCAAAGGCTTTGTGGGCTCCCGTGATCAGAATCATCACCTGCAGCCCGGGGGACACAGAGGAAGGCAGTCAGGCTCTAGCAGACACAGTGAGCACCCCCACACCCTGCTGATCCCCAGATGGGGTCACTGCCCCCCCTTCCCCCTGCAGCACTGCCCTGTACCCACTGTTCTGGTGGCCCTGGCTGCATGTGGTCAGTTCAGCCCCAGCCTGAGGAGTCACTGCAGTGCTTTGGGCACCTGGAGAGGGAAGTTTCAGCCAAGGGATGGGCTCAGTTAAAGCCATCCTGCACAGCTCCACACACCAAGCCCACCGGGGCTTCTTGCCTGGGATTTCCCCAGCTCAGTTTCTCAACCCCAAGTTCTTCCTGTGGTTCACAGCCCCACTGCAGAGTTACAGGAACGTGTCAGTAGAGCAAAAAACCACCAGACCAAGAGCCCTTCAGGCACCGGGCTGCCTGTGGCAGGAAAAGCAGGAGCTGGCCTAGGCCAGCAGGGTGCAATGCTGCTCAGAGATCACCCCGGGCTGCTCCGGGAAGCTCTCTGCTGAGGAGCTGCTGGGTGCTGCCCCTTCTCCTCTCCTAACCTCTCTGGCATCCATGACAGTGCCCACTCCCACTGTCAGAGCCATGGTGGGGACTCTGGAGAGGTCACCATCAAAGAACCTGGCGTTGGCCAGGATTGTGTCCATGGCCAAGGTCTTGACTCGTGTTCTGGACACCAGGCTGGATCCAGGCTCGTTGAAGGCAATGTGACCATCAGGGCCAATCCCTGTGACAGAGGGGGACAAGGGGTCAGTGGCTGCAGTGCTGACTGCAGGAGGCAGAGCCCGAGGCACTCTCAGGAGGAGGAGATTCCAGGGGGAGACACAGATCAGAGAAAAACACCCGTGCAAGCTTTCTGCTCAAGCTCCAGCTTGCTGCTGACAGGGAGGCCAGCAAAAGCCTCCTCTGAAACCAGCAGGGACTCCTCCCCAGCTCTGATGGCAGAATCCTAAGGCAAACTGATGGGAAAAGCTTGTGGAGAGCTCCTGTTGGCTGAGAGGCTCTGACTGCTCCCAGCAGTTTCCTCTCAGCACTGGAAAAATCCCATTTTGTACAGGGTGCAATTCTGTTTCTCCTGCTGACCCTTTCCTGAACAATTCACTCACTGGACTGAAATGCCTAAACCTGGGGGCATGGGAAGGCAAGGCTGCCAGCAGAGGAGCACCCAGGGTGATGGGGCATGGGGTGGCTGTCACTGCAAACCCACTGAGCTGCCCTGAAAAGGCACTCAGATAAAAACTGAGCTAGCTGGTGGAGGAAAGGCAGTGCTAGGAGAGCCTCAGTCCTTTGGGGTTTCACCTCCAACAAAGAGTTCAATGCCTCCAGCTGCTTGGATTTTCTCCTCAAATGCATCACACTCTGCCTGCAGATCAGGTGCATTTCCATCCAGGATGTGAACGTTTTCTGGTGAGATGTCAATGTGCTTGAAGAAGTTATTCCACATGAAGGAGTGGTAACTTTCTGGGTGTTCTCTGGGCAGACCTGGTAACACAGCACACAGAGGAATGAGACCAGCTGAGAGAATATCACACTCAACACAAACCTCTCCTTCCTCTGACCCCCCTCAACTTTCATAAGTTGTTTTTATCTCAAACAGCAAAATTAAATCAATCACCAGAGGCTCATACTAACAGGGACAGATACTCCTGAGAAGCAGACAGGCACTGTGCCTCAGCTGGTACAACCTGTTCAGCATTCCTACCAGTCTGTCTTAGCAAAGACAAATAATTGTGCAGAAGCCTGGGAAATAACTTACTGCATGTTTTTCTTCCCCCCTGAATGCTGTAAGTTCCCTGGACTGCCTGTTCCTTAATGCTGCTTGATGAGGCTTGTCCACAGACAAAACTTCTCAACCAGAATAAAAATAACTTTAGCAAACATTTAGCCTGTGTGTTTTTCACCTTTGGAGCTTTAGGCTTACTAATCTCTCTGTACTCTTTCTTCTGGAGTGGCTGTTTCATCACAGCTTCATAAATCAGTCCTCTGCTATCTGAACAGGTTATGGTTATGGAGGGGCATCACAGCAGTCCTTGTGAGGGACCTGGAGCTCAAGTGACCTTTACAACCCTGAGCAAAGGGTAAAGACTGCACGCCATCCCACCTCCCAGGGATCAGGCAGTACCCCAGCCCGGGTAAAACACAGCAGTGCCTGGTGTGGGGGGCACCAAGCAAGCCCTGATGATGCTCCTCGGTATTTAGGATCACAGAGCAGTTTGGGTTGCAAGGGACCTTCAGGACCCTCTGGATCCAAGCCCTCTGCCACGGGCAGGGACACCCCCCAGCACCCCAGGGTGCTCCAAGCCCCATCCAGCCCGGGCTGGAGAGGGATGGGGCAGCCACAGCTCCTCTGGGCACCCTCACAGAGAAGAATTCCATCCAAATATCTCATCCCTACCTCCCCTCAAGTTTTAAAGCGTTGCCCCTTGTCCTCTTGCTACATTTCTCCTATGTTTTTTCACGCTGTGATCCTTTTTACCTTAAAACACCCTCTCACGGTTTCCAGGAGGGATCTCTGGCGCCCACCCGCCTCCGCTCCCCTCAGCCATGTCGCGATATACGATACAAACAGCGAACCACCCGGCACCGCTCACTCACCCACGTACTCGTCCATGTTGAAGGTTTTCACGTACTTGAAGGAGAGGTCCCCGTTCCTGCAGTATTCCACCAGTTTCCCGTAGCAGCCCAGCGGAGTGCTGCCTGCGGGGGACCCAGCGCCTCAGCCCGGGGACGGCTGCGGGAAAGGGCTCGGACCGACCGTCCCCCTCCCGAACCCCGCTTCATCCCCCCCTTACCTGTGGGCAAACCCAAAGTAAAGAAGCGTCCCGGGCCCGGCCCGAAATGGACGATGCGGTTCCGGATGTATTTGGCGGCCCATTCGCTGGCCTGAGCGTAGGTGTCCAGGATGATCAGCTTCATGGCGGGGGAGGAACGACCTGAGGGGAACTGCGGCTACGGCGCCATCTTACACACACACACACACCGAGCGACCCAGAGGGCGGCTGACACACCGACACACAGACACACTGACAGACACACAGACACAAACACACAGACAAAAAAACGAACTTCTCCTCAGGGCGGACCCGAGGCCGCAGAACCGCCCCCCCTTCCCCCTCCCCGTTCCCGCCCCTGACGGCAGCGGCGGCGGCTCCAGCCCGGACCCCGGCGCTGAGGGAGGACGGGGCGGTAGTTCGGGTTTCAAATAGAAATAAGGGTCGAATCGTAGGATTTTCAGGGTTCAAAGGGACCTTTAACTCCCCTTCACCACCTCAGGTCGCTCCGTCCAACCTGGCATTAAAATTTCCAGGGATGGGGCTGCCACCGCCTCTCTGGGCAACCTGGGCCACTGCCTCGCCGCCCTCATGGTGAAGAACTTCTTCCTAATATCCAACATAAATCTCCCCTCCTCCACTTGGAATCCATTCCTCCTGGTCCTGTCACTACCTGACAGCCTAAAAAATCCCTCCCCATCTTTCTTCAGATACTGGAAAGCCACAATAAGGTCTCCTCAGAGCCTTCTCCTTTCCAGACTGAACAACCTCAAATATACTTTTTCCTCAAATATTGAAAAGGCAGCAGATTGTGAAATGTCCTTATTTCTTCACCTTCCTGAGGTGTCCCTGTCACCACAGGGATCTGACCAACCCTTCAGCCACTCCATCCCTGACGTGGAGCCACCGGCCATGTCCTGGAAGAACTGAACATCACGGAAACATGGAATGATTTGGGTTGGGAGAGACCTCCAAAAGTCATCTCCTCCAAGCCCCTGCAGTAAGCAGGAACACCCTCAGCTAAATCAGGTTATGTCAGGCATCCCATAGGGATGTTCTGGAGTCATTCTGGGGTTCCAGCTGCTAACTGGAAGCCTGCTTCAGGCAGCAAGGATGTTCCCAAAAGATCTTCCTGCTCATGCTCCCGATGCCTTCAAGCCGTGTGGGAAAGGTTCCTGACCTCCCCTTGCAACGTCTTGGTTTGTTGTGGAGGTGCAAAGCTCTCCCTTCAAATTCAGACAGCTTTTCACTTCCATTAAAAGGAAGGATAATGCACTAGGATCCAGCCCGTGCAGTCCCTTCTGACTTTAATAATTTAAACAACCTGGAGAGACTGAGTGCTCTTGGTACTGTCTGATTGTGGATGCTGAGAGGTCCTGGTGTGGTTTGCCTTTGGATGGGGAACGATGGGAATTACAGGCCACAGAGACTGGGAGCACCCTGTGTTTCCATCAGCAGGCAGGAAAATATTTTGGTGGTGACAAGGTGACAGCAGTGGCATCCTCAGGTCTCCTCCAAGCATCCCGGGCTTGGCTCTGGGGGAAACAGCTCTTCCACTTTTCCCATTGGGATTGGATGGGTGTGGCAGACCCATGGACACCGCCGGGAATGGTGGTGGGGCTGGGATCCTGGGCACAGGGGTTGGGATGGGGGGACAATGGGGCTGAGGTCCGGATGGTCCCCATCGTGGGGCTGCTTCGGTCCATTCGGTACCGTGGGGGCATTTGCTGAGCAAATCCCGCACACATCACCCGTCCTGCGGATTCCAGGCTGCAGAGATCCCCATCGGATCGCTCCGCGTTGCCATGGAAACGGTAGGCTGCCAGGAGCCTGGGAAGCCAATCCTTGGGATTGCCAGAGACCCCGCAGCCGCCAGCCGCAGGGTGACAGCCGTGTCCCCCCCGGGGGTGACTGCCAGCTCTGTCTGCCTGCGGACACCCATCCTCACCCCTCCGCTTTGCCTTTTTTACCGCGATTTGCCCCATCCCAGCTGCTGCCTTTGAGGATCAGCATCCCACAGCATCCCGGAGCCTGGACGTGCAGTTTTGTGGGGTTTGATTGCAAAGGGTCTGCCCCTTGCTGTAGTTTCCCCTGGCTTTGGCAGAAAGGGTGCACAAAGACGTAGGAGGCAGCTGGCAGCCAAAGAAAAACGTGT
The DNA here is from genome assembly GCA_038090715.1 of Florisuga fusca. Classification (NCBI taxonomy): domain Eukaryota; kingdom Metazoa; phylum Chordata; class Aves; order Apodiformes; family Trochilidae; genus Florisuga; species Florisuga fusca. The sequence goes on from JAAWXA010000026.1 coordinate 12,095,613, forward strand.
TTTGATGAGAGGAAAAAACTCCAGTGGTGCAAGAGAGACAGCAAGATGCATCTGCCCCCACAGCTGCCCTGCTCTGCCCACATCCCCTGGATCTGCATCCTTCATGTTCCTTAGGAACTGCTCCAGGGCTGGGTGAGATGTGTGACTAGCATGCAGGGTATTTTTAGGTATGATAATTTATGCATGTTATTGTTTCTGCCTTTACAGCTCGCTGTTCAAATGTTGAAGAACTTCCTGGTATCTGAACAGGCTGATTTTTCTGCCTTGCAAAGGCAGCAGATGGAAGGAAACAAACACTCATCTGCAGAAGAAGCTGAAGTTTAACCAAGGGGTTCTAACAAGCACAGCATTTTCTTTTTCTCTGTGAAGTGATTAGAGTCAACAGTGCTCAGAGACCAGGCCTTTCACCACTGGGAGCTGCCTGGGAGCACTGGGAATTTTTTTTCCTCAAAAAAAAAAAAAAAAGCAAGAATGAAAAAATTATCTTCATAAAGCACCCTTTCTCCAAATCCTGCAATTAAAGAGCCTTTTTGATATCCACCATCTGCCACCTTTTCCTGCTCCAGCACGTTCCACTTACCTTCTCACCCCTGTTTATAAGAAAAGGAGAAAGCAGATTCCACAGTGGATAGATCTGAGGGAAGCTGCTCTTTTCTGGAAGCCCAGCTCCCTGCCTGGCTCTCCCAGCAGCACCCAAACCCCAGCTGGCAGTTTTTTAGGGGCCACACCAGGGCAGGAGCTCTGCCTGGGCTGCAAGAACCCTGTGGGGTTGTGCTCCTCATTGCAGCAAGGTGACCAACTGGTTTTTGTTGTAACAACAACAGAAAGAAGCAGCAAAACCAGAAAGTGAGGCCCTGACCTCAGTAGCAGCACTGATAACATGGGATTCAACCAACCTGAGATAATATTGTACTGTCAGTACCAGCAAAAGGTAAAAGTTGATTAAATGCAACGTGGTACACAGGATCTTAAGAAACTGCACCAAGGTGTGCAGTGGTGTCTCAGAGTAAAACTGATTTCCTTTCAGGAGACTGCTGGAAACCACTGACAGCTGCATGAAAATTAACTCTGCATGAGACCCAGGTCCTGCTTCTCATCCTTCCTTTGCATTTTCCCTGTTGCAGAAGCCAGCTAGGCAGCACTTCTTAATCCTTAGCAAATCTCTTCAGCCTAATTAGACAACTGAGGGTTCCATGGGGTGACAAGACCTGAGAGGTCTGCACACCCCAACCCTCCAATCCCACTCCTTCAACATGAAGTCCCTGCCTGGGTTTTTGGGGCAGCATGGGGGAAGTTTCCACTGACAGAGCCTTTGGATCAGACCCATTCCCATCTTCCTTCAGCCCAGCACTGTGCAGGGGTGGATAATCCAGGCTTTTAGTGAACAACACCTCACCACCCCAGTGACATTTTCTTAACCAGCTGCAGCCCTTCAGCTGGAGAGTTTCAGAGGTACAATTTCCCCCCCCCCAGCTGATGTGAATATTCTGCCTTTTTTTCTTTCATTAGCACCAACAGATGAGAAGGAGGATTCTGTTGAAATGTGCTGCTATTTCATATTAGTCTAGCTTTAAAACAACCTGCCTCTGAGGTTTATTATTTAGCTTTTAGGGTTCAATATTTATTGGAAGGTGCAGATGAGCAGCACTCCCCTCGTTGCTCAGCCCCACACTGGTGGAGTGCTGGGATTTCAGCAGACTCACTCTGCTCCTATTCTGTAATACTCCCAATTCCTTTCAGGACACAGCAGAAATCACTACAAAGCAGTGACTTCAAGCCTCAGAAAGTCTCCTGGGAGCAAAGCCATTCTGCACTGGAGGAAAACATGGCAAACAGAAGCAGAACCAGCCACACTCTGTAACCACAGCACCATCTTTCCACAGAGCTTCCCACCTAAGGAAATCAAACCCACACATGGAAAAGCAGCTGGAAAAAAATTGCCATTACTTCTCCTGAATTATTAGATGGCCTCATTAGGTGATGATTTGCCTCCAGCTGGCCCCAAAACAGCCCTGGCAAACAGTTTTACCTTTTCTTCAGCATATTTGGCAGCATCTTTGGAGGACAAGCACAGCTTGCTTCTTATTTTAGTCCCTGTGAAGTCCAAGTCAATCAATGTCCAGCTCATTATCACTGTGGCTACAGCCTTACTGAGGAATTTAATCCCACCTCAATGGCAAGCCGGGATTCTCCGTGCACCTTGTGAAAATTGTGGAGAGGTGAAAGCAGCCAGTGCTCAAATTCCTTCAAACACAGGGGCCTTGCATTCTTCTCACGTCTCCACCATTTCTCAGGAGTCACTCTTTGAGGTTTTTTCCTGGCTAAAATCCTTTATGATTCCTGCCTCTCCTTCACCTCCCTAAGGCAGCAGTGAACTAGCTACTCCTGGAAAGGCAAAATCCAGGAAAAAAAAAAAAAAAAAAAATCCAACTTGGTCGTGGTAGTGAGTAATGAGCACTAAGGTTGTGCTTAGAAGTGAGCAGGCAGTTCAGAACCATCCTCAAGGTTTCAAAGCTTGGAACTCTCTCAGTTTGCAGCTTGGAATCCCAGCGGGGCTGATTCAGCCTTCCTCATCCTGAATTTAATCCTTTTATTTAATCCTCATCAGCCTCAGGGATTGATGCGGGGGTTCTGCCTGACTACAGCTGAACTGCAGAGGTAAAAATAAAGGTTACACAGCCCGGGAAGTGTTTTAGCCAGAGCAATATCCACCACAAAAGAGGTGGATGTGGTGGAGGGGAATGTGGATTTAGCACCTTGCTGGGTGGAGCCAAAGGAATGGCTGGACCTTAAAGGTGACATTGGTGACAATGTCTGTGCCCAGGTTCTGGTTCAGCTGGCCTGGGACAGGCTGGTTTCTGAGCACGCTGGTCCTGGGGGCACATACACCCTGTGGTACATACACCCTGTGGTACATACACCCTGTGGTACACACACCCTGTGGTACATACACCCTGTGGTACATACACCCTGTGGTACATACACACCCTGTGGTACATACACCCTGTGGTACATACACCCTGTGGTACGTACACCCTGTGGTACATACACCCTGTGGTACATACACCCTGTGGTACATACACCCTGTGGTACACACACCCTGTGGTACATACACACCCTGTGGTACATACACCCTGTGGTACATACACCCTGTGGTACATACACACCCTGTGGTACATACACCCTGTAGTACATACACACCCTGTGGTACATACACCCTGTGGTACATACACCCTGTGGTACATACACCCTGTGGTACATACACACCCTGTGGTACATACACCCTGTGGTACATACACCCTGTGGTACATACACCCTGTGGTACATACACCCTGTGGTACATACACCCTGTGGTACACACACACCCTGTGGTACACACACCCTGTGGTACATACACCCTGTGGTACATACACACCCTGTGGTACATACACCCTGTGGTACATACACCCTGTGGTACACACACCCTGTGGTACATACACCCTGTGGTACATACACCCTGTGGTACATACACCCTGTGGTACATCACACCCTGTGGTACATACACCCTGTGGTACACACACACCCTGTGGTACATACACCCTGTGGTAGGTACACCCTGTGGGCTTCTTCAACTCCCACAGGCTGACAGGGAACTGGGCCCATCAGAACCAGGCCCACATGAGAACCAGGATCATATCATAACCAGGCCCGCATCGGAGCTGGGCCCACATCGGAGCTGGGCCCCCATCAGAACTGGGCCCCCCTCGGAACCGGATCCACATCAGAGCCAGGCGCACAATGGAACCGTGCCCTCATTGGAACCAGATCCACATCGGAACCAGACCCACATCAGAACCGGGCCCCCATCGGATCCGGTCCCGTATCGTAACTGGGCCCACATCGTAACCGGACCCACATCAGAGCCAGGCGCACATTGGAACCGTGCCCCCATTGGAACCAGACCCACATCGGAACCAGACCCACATCGGAACCGGGCCCACATCAGCCCCTGGATGTCTCCGGGATGTCTCCGGGACTCTCCGCTCTCCCTCTCCAGCCACCACCGGAGCATCTCCCGGTCCTGCCGCCGCTGCCCCGGCGC
>JAAWXA010000026.1:12100614-12118866 GCA_038090715.1 Florisuga fusca
GGGGGGGGGGGTATAAATATATCTGCTTTTGTGGAGGTGCTTAGAAACTGTTTTTTTTTTTGCTTTTTTTTTTTTCCCTCACCTTCTTCCAGGCCCTGGTATTTGTGGTGGTGTGAAGTGTGTTACTGCTGAACTGGTTCCTAAGGCTTGTGTTGCTCTGAAAAACCCTGCAAGGTGTTTGCACTACAGATACCAAATTGATATTTAGATGAGGAAGAGGAGATGAGAGGATGGGAGAGTCTCTCTAGCACGGAATGTCTCAGTTTTTTTCCATGCACTGAGTCTCCTTGTCTCTATGAATGTACAATTAACCAATGGACCAGCCAGGAGAGGGATTGCAGGGAATTGAAGAGCTGAACACAGGATCCAGTTGCCCATAGAAATTCAGGCCAGTCTCATTTCATCCTCTTAAGTTTACGAGGTGCTGGAGGAGACCTGGGAGTTTTGAAACGTGATGGTTTAGTTTTTATGGGCTAGAGGGCTGATGCTGAAGTCCCAGAACCTGGCAGTACCTGCAGAGCCCAAACGTGCCAGGGTCATGTAACCCCTGCTCCAGGGGGTGTATCCACCAGGTTGTTGAGCTGTGGGTGTATCAAAATACTCATAGGGTTCCCCGAGTGTGTGTATTTTCAGGGGAAAAAAGAAAAAAAAAAAAAAGTGATGGTTAATGAGGATGATTTGAGGACACCATGAGTCTGAAACCCATCTGTGTCTTCTGCTGCCCTGTGGATGGGGCTGGGCACCCTCTGCTGCAGCCCCCCAGCCTGTGTCTGCTCACTGCTGGGAGGGATGCACAGTGGCAGAGGATTTATTTTCTAAAGCCAACTTCCCAGCCCCTGCTCTGTGTCCTGGCATGAGATAAGCTGATAAAAAAATAGCCCAGGATGACGCTGCTGGGTGATCTGGCACCCTGAGGAAGCCTGGCTGGCTGGAGAATAAAGCTCAAACTTCAGAGAAAGGATCTCAGCTCCCCCCCCCCAGCCCCTTTTTTGGGGTTGGTTCCTCCTCTGCAGGCTGGTGCAGGCAGGGCTGTGCTTGGGGCTGGGCATGGGAGATGCTTTGGGGAAGGACATCCAGCACATCCTCTGGGGCTTTATTCTGGGTGGTGCTGTGTCCCCAGAAAGGGACACGGGGAGGCTGCTGTCATTGCCTTTGGGAGGCAGGCAGGAATGGTGGTAGGATTAGGTGGCTTAAAGCCCTTTCAGCATTACCCCTGGATTGGGAGCTCAGGGACAGAGCTGTATTTTGTCCTTAGAATAGAACCCAGCCTCCATTCTGGAAAGAACAGCCAGGCTTTTAATAGATCTATTTACACTGCGGGGTACCTGAGGCATGCTTTTTACTCCAGGCAGTTGAAAATATATCTGATGTATGTGGGCAAGGTAAACCCACCTAGAAAATGGTGGGTGTGTTAAATAATCAGGACAGAGTCCTTTTTAAGTGATATTTCTTCCTTTTCCAGTTACTGAAGCTTACATGGATCGTGAATCATTTTGCAAGGGGGAGGTGTCTCTGGGAAATATCAGGAAGAAAGATTTTTCCATTTCTTTGGTTTTCTTGCAGTGAAACTACAAGAAATATAATGCTGAAGATACAATGTGAATGCAGCTTCAATCCAGGAGTGCTGACAGTGCTTGCTTGATATCTGGGAAGGCAGATGTCAGTTGTCACTTTGTGCTTACCTTAAGCTTGTGTTTAATTTCTCAGTTGAAATGGGTGTGGAGACTGAAACCAAAAGATGAGAGTATACCCTATTTTTTAATGTCAGTTACTTAGTGATGTCAGGCTTTTGGTTTCCTTGGTGAGCTGCTGGTGGTGTGCAGAAGATGTTCTTGCTAAAGATAGACAACTGATAAGAGCAGTAAGAAAATTTCCAGGGTAAGTTGTTTTCCCTTTTTTTTTTATTTTAAGGTGTATCCATTCCTTGTCTTTCCTTCTCTTTCTGCCTCTTGTTGTGGGGTAGCCAGATCTCATCTATGGTGGCACGGTGGGATTTTCTTTTTTTTGTCATTGGAGATACTTAAAATACCACAATTCTGTTTTAAAGAATGGTAAGGTGGATTGCCTTGTCTCATAGCTTGTCATTATCCCTGCTGATTAATAAGCTGATATTGAGTTATAGGAATCTGCAAGAGCATTGAGCAAAAGTCAGGATTTCAAAGTCAAGATTTCAAAGTGGGGTCTGCTTAAAGTGAGGTGGAATCCATAAAAATAACTCTCTGAGGATCTGGAGTGCACAGAAACTTATATTTGCTTCCAAAAAGGCCAGAGGTGTGGAAGGAGAAAAGTAAGGAGTGTTTGTTGAGGTGTGGGCCCTTTGTTGGGGTACTCCCACATTTAGCCCTGATTTTACCCAGTCTTTGCCATTTGGCTTCCATAGGTTTTGATTCCATTGTTCTAAAGAGCCCAATCCTATCCCATTTTTTCAAAAGACTGATTTCTCTGCCTGTCATTAGCCCGAGTATCTGCTGTTTTGGAAGCTCCCAGAAACCATAGTAACAACTAAAAATGAGATCTGATTAGGGGTGTCTGCAGCCCAGGGTCCTGTGGGATTCCTGTGCAGTTCTGCTTTGTGTGGCAGAATATCAAATAAGAACTGAGATGCAGGAAGCATTCCTGTGTTGCTGGTGATACATTGCTAAGACAAAGCTCCTGGTAATCCTGCTTTAATGTCAAGAATATTTGTGTGCAGCCTGAGTAAGGGCTTGGGGCAAAAGGGAGTAAAAAAAGAGCCCAAACTGTGCAGCCTGAAGACTTGGGCCGAAGGGGAGTCAAAAAAAGAAGAGATCCAAACCTGTGCTAAGTTTAGGACATGTGGAAGAATGAAAAGGTCTGTTTCTTGGAGATGCTTTATTCAGAGTTCAGGAGGGAAGAGGTCAAAACATTTGGGAGGTTCTGAACCTCAGCGCTGCCGTGCTCTGTGTGTTCAGGGGGAAGTGGTGTCCTGCGCAGAGCCCAGCTTCTGGTGGTGCTTTTTGGATAAAAAAAGATGTCCCTTGGCCTTACCCAGTTCTGCCAGGCCACTGGCTGTTGTTTTAGCAGTCGGGTGGAAAAATCTTTGGTGTCAGTGACTCTCTGCCTTGTCCAAAGACGATTTTCTTAACGCCAAAAAAGCGAGAGTCACGCTTGAAAAGCTGAAATCCCTCAGGGGCTCCAAAGAAAGGACACCCCCCAGCCTCAGCAAAACAGGCTTCAGCCACACACTGCTTTTACCAGGTTCTGGGGGCTCTGAGGACCCTGGGGGGCAACTGCCCACCCCCCCCTGGCACAGCGAGCACCCAGGCAGGGCAGTGCTGGGCCATGCCAGAGCTGGTCTGACTCATTCTTCCTGTCACATGAACCCTTCCTGCTTGGCTTGTAAGCACTTAGTTGAATTTTAGATGTCTGGAATCATTAAAAAAGCCTGGAAGGCATTTGTGTACCTTGTCCATTAGAAGGAGAAAAAAAAGAACCCACAACCCAACAATTGTTTTCTGTGGCTGTGTGCCTTCTACAGCCTCCAGCTCGACTTGGACAAGTAATGATGGGTTTGGTGTCCTTATCTGAATTGTGGTGGCTTGAAGCTAGGAGCACGTTCAGCTTCCTTTTTCCCACATGGAATCACTGAGGCAGGAGAAGACCTCTGAGACCATCAAGTCCACCAGGCAGCTGCAAGAATTTGTATTTCTTTTTTTTTACCGTTGAAACAAAAACCTTACAGAGAATTCCAGGGGTAGGAATTAACTATCTGTGTCCTCTTGTGTCTCCTCTCTTGTCATGTCTGGTGCTCTCCCCTGCCTTGGTGATTGTACTTTTAGGTTGTGTGTCTTCTTTCTTGCAAACATCAGGGTTTTAATCCATGACCCCCTCCTGGGGAGAGCAGGTAGGGAAGGGTGTGCAGTACCCAGTCTTAATATACTGGGCAAAATAAAAAACCCCAAACATGTAGGAGTACTGAATTCTCCTGGAGAGGTTGAAAAGAGCATTTTCTGAGAATTGAGATGGAATCCAAAGGGTTTGGCTCTGCTTTTCACAGGATTATCCCTTAGTTTGCCCCTGGTGCTGCGTGCAGGCTGCTCCTGGAGTTCTGCAGCAGTGTTCTCTCTTTTTTTTTTTTAATTATTATTTTTTTCAAGCTTCATGTACTATTACTTTGCATTTTCTCCTAATGACTGAACTCCATGGGGTTTGGAAGAGAAGGAGCTCTTGTTTCTTGTTGAGGGCTGACTGGTTGGTTTGTAGAGGGTGAAGCTGCCTTGCTGCTCCCTCCTCCTGGCAATGACTTTTGTGTGGCCAGAGGCTGATGAGAGCTGCACCCTGCCACCTCCACCCTGCTGCTGGGGAGCAGGGAGGGACAGAGCAGTGACAGGCTCAGATGGCTCCTGGGGACAGCCCCAGCAGCTGGGCTGGCCATCAGATGGATTAGGTTTTCATCTGGATCACTTAATTTCTCCCTTCTCCAAGGAAGTGGTTCAGCTGTGTGCCACATGGGGAGCCCTTACCCAGCAAGCTTGGGTTTGTTGTTTGTTTTTTTTTTTTTCAGGGGATGTGGATTTCTTTCATCTTGGGCAGCAAAGGGAGTAAGAACCCAAGCAGCAGATCAGTTGTGTGTAGCACAAGACTTTCATTTAGAAGCCTAAGCTGATTTGCTGTGGGCTTTTTTGTTTGGTTTGGTTTGGGGTTTTTTTCCTCCTTGATAAGACATACAAACAAAATAAGAACATATCTCCACCCTCCCACCTCCTGGCAGGAAACTTGGGAAAAAAACTGGAATGGCAACATGTCTGTCCAGAGAAAAGAAAGGAAGATATCCTGGATGCCTTGAAGAGTATTAGCAAGGGGGATAGTTGGAGAAGATGTCAAGGAAGGAGTTGGCAGGGCTGCTGCTCACAGAAGGGGGTGGAACCTCTGTGTTCAGGCAGGCAGCTCAGTCCCAAGGGGTTTATTTGAATAAAGTTGTCTTCTACATCACAACTCAATTCCTTTGCTGATGATGAGGAAGGCAAAGAAGGGAATAAATAAGTAAATAAATGAGATGTCAGGTGATTTGGAGATTCCATCCTGGTGTGTTTCTGCTTCGAATGCTTCTCTGCTGGCAGCCTGGCTTTGCATAGCTGCCTCCTGCAAGTGAGGCTGAATCTTTGAGATGTTTGATAAGCTGCTTGGTTATTTATACAGAGCCCGTGGGAAGCAGAGGGCACAAAACAAACTGCCTCTCTTTCAGTGGGAAAGGTTGAAGGGAAATGGCAAGATTCATGCTTAGATGTATCATTGTGTAACGTGGCCCTGGGGGGGGGAAAAAAAAAATCCCCAAACTCAGCAAACTTCCTTGGCAAAGCCAGAGGCAGCAATGGAGTTTTTTTGTTGTGTGTCTCCTGCTGTTTCTTGGACTAAAATGGATGGGAGTGCAGCTCCTGAGCAGCTGCTGGAGAGGCCCCTGGTGCCCTGCAACACTCTGCTCCCAGAAGAAGCTGTCGTGGGCCCTTCAAACTCCAGGGGTGTAATTCCACAGCTCTGGAGGAGCACCATTAACCTGTCTCCTGTGTGGGTTTTGTTCAGCTGCAGAATGAAGAGGAGCCAGGAGAGAGTGGCCCAGTGCTGAACGATGCCCCTCCACCCTACAGCAGCATTTCTGCAGAGACCACGGGTGAGTTCAACCCAAAGGCAGCAGCAGCTTTGCTCTCTGGTTCCTTTTTAACTGTTCTTATTGTCAGATGGCATTGCAGCATCCCTGCCCAGGCTGCAAAGGATCAGAATTGATCCAGAGATTGTTGTTCCTTGTGGTTTAGAAGCAGCATTTGGGCTGCATGCATCTGATGTCATCCCATCGAGGGTGTTCAGGTGACATTCCTCCCTGTTCTTAGTAGCTGGAAGACACTTGAAATCAAAGTGCCAGGAGAATTGGTGGTTCCCCTCTCATTTTTTGGCATTGGGATGGTGCTGTGCTCCTTCCAAAAAGGACTGGTTGCTTACAGGGGATTATAGAATTCATTCTTTCTGCAGTTTTCAGTAACTAAGGGCTCAGTCATAAGGGTTCTGCTTCTGAACCTTCCTGTGGTCATGGCACTAACAGCTGTTAGCAAAACACCTTATTTTGTGTTGGTTGTGTCTCAGAATATCGGGCAAATATTTTTTTTTTTCCCTGCAGACATTTCATAATCAGTTTCTCAGATAAGATCCAACACACTGTCAGCTTCCCAAGCAGCTGGCCAGCCTTGGGTAGAATTTGGGATGGTGTGTGACTGGGTGTCCTCCCTTGGCACACCAACCCTACAGACATCCCCTTAGCTCTGGGTCTGTAGCAGGTCTGTAGCAGTGACTGGGGCTCAGAAATGGATTTTTGTTCCAGTTCCCTTTGCCCTCCATCAGAAGCCAATCTGGAGTCTCTCTGAAAGAACTGCTCACCAGGGCCTCAGGCTTGCAGCAATCCTTCTCTGGCTCACTTGGGAGTTGAAAACATGACTGCTTCTGTTTGTTGGAATCAGGAGAGGCACAGCATGTGTCATTGTTTTAAAAATAAAAGCTGCCAGGCGTTGGTGAAGTGGTGTTACTGTGTACCAGATCAGGTGCTCCCCTGGTTTTCTGTCTCTCTTTCAGGAGGGCAGGGAGGGGACAGGAGGGGCAGGCTTCAACCATCATGGAAATCAAATGAAACACTTCTTCATTCCCAACGGGGTGTTCTTCAGGAACTGAGGAGTTACCTTCTACACCATTTCTTTTTTGCAGCTTATTTTGACTACAAGGATGAGTCAGGGTTTCCAAAGCCTCCCTCTTACAACGTGGCCACGACGCTGCCGAGTTACGACGAGGCAGAGAGAACCAAGGCTGAAGCCACAATTCCCTTGGTTCCTGGTAGGGTGAGTACACTGGGCTGGCTCTGTGTCCTTCACATTTCTCCTGTAGATTTCCTGCCTTAGCTCCTGCCCATCAGGCCCTAGACTTTCTTTCCCTTCTTTTATTTTTGAAGCTTTCTGGGGTGGTGTTGTTACACGCTTCTAGTGTTCTGGGGATAATGTTGTTGGGTTGGTGTTTTGGTTTGGGTTGGTTTTTTTTTAAATTTTCCTCTGGATGGGTGTGATGATGTAAGACATCCCAGTAATGCCAGCGTGTAATGCCAGTTTAGTTTGGCAAGCTGACAGAGGAGCTGAACTGTAGCTGTGTGCACTGTCACTGGCTTCTGATTTTTAAAAAAAGATTTAGGATTAAATGTTCAGCCCTTGAGCATATCTACCCTTGGTACTTCTGCCTCTTACTTAGCTGACTTTTCCAGAGGTCAGTGTAGCTGATACAAGGATGGTAAAACCATTCAGTCAGAGTAACTATTTTGTCACTTTTTATTTCTTTTGGTTTTCTCAACATTATCTCTTGTTCAGCCTCTTCCCCCACCCCTGCTAGAGTCAGATCTGTACTGCTTGTTACACTTCTTAGAAGCCAAATCCCTTGCTGAGATGATAAGTTTAATTTTTTTGATGAGTAGGGGAATTCTTCACAGTGAGAACAAGAACATGCCCAATCCCTACTCTCTTAATAAATAAAAAGACTGCCAGTGACTTTATTTCATGCCCTGCCTCATCTCGGGATGAGAAACAGGAGTTTTTCCTGCTTGCATTTGGAGCCTTCTGAGATTTAGGATTCCCCCCACTGTGGGGCTTTTCTTAGATGTAAATGAAGCACTTTCTGTCCCTTCCTCTCCAGGGCTGTGCAGTTTGCACCCCCAGGTGCAGGCTGGGCCTTGCTGTGTGGACTGGAATGCCCTAAACCCACCCGTGTCTGCTCTGCCTTTGGTTTGCAGGATGAGGACTTTGTGACAAGGGATGACTTTGATGACACTGACCAGCTGAGGATAGGAAATGATGGCATTTTCATGCTCACTTTCTTCAGTAAGTACATGGGGGAACTTCCTTTTTTCTCCAGGCAGGGACCTGAAATATCTAGTTTCACACTGACCTAGCAGCAGGAAAAAAACACTGTGTGGGGGCTTCATGTATTTTTTTTCTCCTTGAAATCTAAAGGGGGTTTGACCTTCTGCTTTTCTCCTGCTTTTTCAGTGGCATTCCTCTTCAACTGGATTGGATTTTTCCTGTCTTTCTGTCTGACTACTTCAGCTGCAGGACGATATGGGGCCATTTCTGGGTTTGGTCTGTCTCTTATTAAATGGATCCTGATTGTCAGGGTGAGTTGTGTAGGGGAAAAACACATGCATGGACTCTGATATTCTTTTCCCCTAGCTGCTTTTTTATCTGACACTGAAGTTAGTTACACATTTAGCTTGTTGGAATGAAAAAGATTTTCATCCCCTCATTCATTGACAACAGAGCTTTTTCATCATTTGATCCTGGAATTAGTATTGTAATAAAAGAAAAAAAAGATTGCACACCCAGTTCTGTCTCTGTCTGACAGAACATTGGACCAAAACGTGTGTGTGTGTCAGCAGCACCAACAGCCTGCTCTCTGTGAAAGTTTTATCCAGCCAAGGCAAGCTCTGCTGTCAACAGGGGGATCTTTCTCTCCAGGGGGATGTTCCTTAGGTGCTCCTCTGGCAAAAAAAAATTCTCTGAACTGTGGGATAACCGTGAGATGGCTGAGGAGGAGAGGGAAAGAGGGACTGGAGAGCTGGGAGTGAGGTTTGGTGGAAGATGAAGGGGCAGCCAGCTCTTTGTCACCGGGCTGGGAGAAGCCCGCTGGTGCCCTCTGCTGTGACCTTCCTGCGGCACAAGCGGCGGGGGAGCAGGAGGAAGCACCTTCCCCTGGGTTGTTTGAATTCCATAAAAACTCTGGGCATATCCAGGCTGTTGGGACATCTGCTGGGCATCCCTCAGCACGTCAGGCAGGGAGAGGAAGGGGCTGAGGAGCCTGGGTGACAGGGGCAGGTGGCATGAAGTCTGGATTTGGTTTCAGCTTTGGGAAGAAGCTTCTGTTGGGTTTTAAAACGGGAATAAGATGAAAACAAACAAACAAAAAATGAGAATGCATTCACCACTGACTTGGTGAAATTCACTCTGGTGGGGGCTGGTCTGAGGTGTGTAGAAAACCCCTAAATAACAGGTGGGCAGTGGGCTTGGTTACTGCTGAAAGCAGTGGGAAAACGTTTGGCTTCAGAAACTATGTGCCCTAATGCACATGTATTATTATTCTTTTTTTTCCAGTTCTCCACCTATTTTCCTGGTTACTTTGATGGCCAGTATTGGCTCTGGTGGGTCTTCCTTGTACTAGGTGAGTGTTTGTTCTGGGGAAAGAGGGAATGCAAGCCTAAAACTCTCTAAAAGTGCAATTAGGGCTTGTGTGAGCATAGCTTTACTGGCTATTAAATCTCCAGAGGGAGGAAAGAAGAGAACGGTGCTTGTTTTCAGAGTCCCTGATGCTCTTACTCTTCTTCTGTCTTAAATATAAGAGTGGGTTGTGGTCTTTCTTTTATTTTTATTTTTCTTCCTCCTTCGGAAGTGCCCGGGTCTCATTTGGAATTAAAAGTTTTGTGATTGCCTGAGGAAAGTTTGTTTCTTGAGACCTGGCTGAAAGGGAAAGATAAGGTGTAACTCTTACCCCAAAAATGATTGTATTTAATCAGCTATTGTGCATCCCAGCAACCTAGGTACTAGTAGGAGTTGAACTGCTCCTTCTCTAACCAAGAAACCAAAAATTGGACAACTGTGTTTCTTCCATCTAGGCTTCCTGCTGTTTCTCAGAGGATTTATTAATTATGCAAAGGTTAGGAAGATGCCAGATACTTTCTCCACTCTTCCCAGAACCAGAGTTCTCTTCATTTACTAAAGGTAAAGGTTCTGCTTTCCTGAGTTTTATGTTTTGTTTTAAACTCTATTTATAGCCCTTCTTTTCGGCCAGCCTTTTCTTGCTTGCATATTTTTAGAACACAAGGCATCAGAAAAGTCTTTTCTTGCTATTCCCTCCAGACTGACTGGGTGGGGAGCAGAGGAATACTTGACATTTCTCCCTGGGTTTTTGCTGTGAGGAATTCTGTGCTCATCAGCTTCCCTGAGTCTCTTTGCCTGGCATGTCTTTCAGCGCGGGTCACGTCTGAAGCTCCTGGTTGTGTCCCACACACGAGTTAAAGGTTACAAAACTTTGTTAGAACATTGTGCCAGTGCCTTTGGCTCACGTCCCAGGAAGAGCAATTTGCCTGAATTTCGTGTGCTCTTCCAATTTTCTGCCAAATTCCTCAAGAAACTCAACTCCTGCACACCCCTGCTCTCTGAAAGCCTCTCCCACGTGCTCGAACGCCCTGGCCTGCCTCAACATCTCCCCAGACCTCTGGCTTTAAGGCTGAACCTTCATGTCTGCTGCCTTAATGGGACTTGAAAGAAGGAGGCTTAAGTAGTTGGGCCCTTCCAGCATCATTTCCTGCTTACAGCAGATAATGGCCTTGCATTTACTGTCCCTCCCAGAGGGGAAGGAAATCCTGTAATAGGTTCCTTCCCAGATGGTGAGTGCAACGCGATGCTCCCCTCAGAAATGCCATCAGGAGAGGAGATTTCCCCAGGACAGGCTTGAAACAATTGCAGCTGGGCCATAAAGAAACCAAACAAACCCCGGGCTTAAATGAGGCTGGTGTCATTAAATTGTTCAGATACTCAAACCCAGAGCCTTTCACTAGGAGGATTCTGCCTCCTCCCTGTCAGAACAGGAGACACAGCCCGAGCGCCGTGCAGTGCTTCCCAGCTTGAGTTTTCCGCTGCTGATAGTGTGTAAAAATAGTTCAGTCAATTTATTTAAGTGTTTCAGTTCTGTTTAACAAAATTAGGGTTTATGACCTCCTCCAGGATTTGTAATATCCTCTCCAATTCCTGCTGAATCACCAGAGAGTTTCTTTCCCTCACGTAGTGTGAAGGTTCCGGCGTCAGCTGGATCGTCTGCAGCTTGTTCTCACTGAGCAGTTTGGGGTTTTTACATTTTGCTTTTTTTACAGGAACTTATTATTAAAGGAGCTGTTGTAGTTTCTTGTTCCACAGCCATTTCCTACGTTTGGAGCTGGAAATTACAGTTTTAGAGACCTTGCTTGGGAGGACGGAGGTGTAGAGGGGTTTTTATTTGTTATGTATTCATTTACGTGTTTAATTTTTTGTCATTTTAGAGCTTCCAAAAAGCATCCTCTCTTTTAGATAGAGGGAGATAAACGTCCAGAATCATTTACTAATATTCTAACCTCTGATGCTTCACCTGAAAATAAATCTTCAATCTGAAATTCTGAGCAGGGAAGCCACAACAAGACTTGGATTTCAGTGCAGCATCGTTCTTAAGATGAGCTCCCCTCTGTAGGGCATGATGAGAATCTGAATGAGCATTTTCACTGTGGAGCAGGGATCATTTTTGGAAAATTAGGAGAGGAGTAATTAGTGCAGATCAGAAAATAGTAGTTGGTGGGGAGGAATCCAGTGGGCAGGTTGGTGTTTACTGTGGGGATGGGTTTTACCCAGCTCAGCAGAGGCCACAGGCTGCAGGGCAAGGTTGGAAGCAGTGTGGCTGGAGGAGAACTGTCTCTCTCACACCAGAGCACTTGAGAAAAAGGTGCAAAAGGCTCCCAGGGGCATTGCCTGCTGTGGTGTCTGCTCCCCCTAAGGAATTTGAACTCTTCAGAACTGTGAAATATGCACAGAAGTACAGAGTGTGTCACTGCAGTCATGTCATTGTGTACAGAGATGCTTTCTGAGCCATCCTTTAGACATCCTGCACTCTTTGTGCTCTACATCCTTCTCTGAGCCCAAACAACAACCTAACTATAGTTTCAATATTCAATATCCTTCTCTGACAGATGTTTTCTGGCAAGTGTCTTCCTGCATTAGTGAATTCTCCCTTCAAGAAGCAACAGGACACCTGCAGGAAGTGAATCAAGATTCTGGAGTAGAAGAAAAAAAAATGAAATCATCACCTGCTTTAAAATAAATAAATAAAAGTACTGTTGGGTTAAAGAAAAACCAACCTTGCACACACACACACACACAAAAAAAGAAAAAAGGAGCAGCATTTCTTTCTATTTGTTTCTAGGTGTAAAATTTTAATAATTAATGCAGAACTCTGTAATCATAGTGGCTAATGTTTGAACAAGCTATTGCAGTCCAGTCTGTGGTGTGCTCATGCAGCCTCTCTAGGTCCTTTCTGTCCTCCTCTGGGTAGCCTGAGCCCTGTCCCCAGAGCCAGCAGGGGACAGGATTGCTTTAGGTCCCTCTCTTCCTCTTCCTCCTCCTCCTCCTCCTTCTCCTCCTCCTCCTCCTCTCCCTCCTACTCCTCCTCCACCTCCTACTCCTCCTCCCCCTCCTCCTCCACCTCCTCCTCCTTCTCCTTCTCCTCCTCCTCCTCTAGGGCCCAGGCAGCTGCCTGGGGCTGGTGGCAAGGGGTGGCATCACCAAGGGGTGACATCAGTGAGGTCAAGGGGTGGCATCACCCCTGAGGTGACACCTTTCTGGCAGGGTCCCTGCGGGTGGGATGCTCGGGGTGCCACGGGGGGAGGGGGTTGTTCTGAAGGCAGCACAAGGATTAATTTTTGAATAGTCTATATTCTCAGTGTTGTGTATTTTAATTTCCTGGTTTAATTGCTGACTGTTTGGACTCTCTAGGGGTTCTCACAGCACACCTTGGTAGTCTCAAAACATGAAAGCTCACGTCGTGACTTTGTATAAAGAAATTACCTTGCAAAACAAAGGCCTTTTTTTCTTTTTCTTTCTTTTTTTTTTTTCTTTTTCTCTGGCTTGGGACTTTGGAGACAATTCCTGTAATCCCTGCTTTTTTAATTTGTGTTAGCAGAGCCCATGATGCTTTATAACTGTAGATTCCATGTGCACTTCCCGTGCTTTCTGCCAAGTGGTATCATTCACTTTGGAGTTTTACTATGTTCAAACTGTAAATACAGCAGACCAGTTAATAAATGTCACTTATGTAGCAATTTTTTGCCGGGGAGCAGTGTTTGTTTTAGTTCCAGTGCTTGGTTAAACCTGGTTATTGGTTACAACCCCTGATGATCCGTGGGAATTCAGTGACTTTTCCATAGAAGGTGTAATCAGAAATCTCCAAGGGGTTCCCAAACCCTGAGAGATTCCTCCAAAACCAGCCAGGAAAGGATGATTCCATATTTTATTATTTTTTTTTAGGGGGAATGTTGGTGTTTTTTCCTAATTTCCCATCTCTAACCTCTCCTGCAATGATTTGTTGGTGGTTTTGGCTCGTGGCTGAACTTCCCCAACGTGTAGAACTTGAAACATGGACTTGGGGCTGACAGTGACAGATGGAGGTGGCACAGAGACTTTTCCTTTTTAAAGAAGAAGAAATCTACCCGGGGAGAATTCCTCAGTTGATCCTGCAAGGCAAAAATCTGCAGCATTAGGGAACTCTGAAGCACATTTGCCCAAACTTGGTAGATGAGCTCTGTGTTTACTCTCTTGGCATCTGGGCCTTATTTGGTCTTGTACGTTCTGAGAACTGGAATATTTGGCATTCCTCTTTCTCTTCATCTGGTGGCCTGAAGCTGCAGACACCTCCTGCTCCATCCTCCCTGTCCTGGGCTCCCAGGAATTACTTTGGGGTCTGGGGCAGCTCCACCACTTCGTGCCATGGACGTGGCAGCTCTGTGACCAAGCCAGCACCTTTGTCCTTCCCCTGGGTGTTTGGTTGCCTGGGTTGTTTTCCTTCTGGAGATGAGATTCTGCAGCAAAGCACCCCAAAATCCAATAATTTGGATGCATCAGGCTCTCCACTCAGAGCAGAGGGAAGAGGGAAAGGAAAGGTTGGAACCCTTGGGAATAAAAGCAAAGACCAGAAATGTTTCTCAGGAGTGGAAACATTGGTGTGGAGGACCAAGGGGCTGTGCTGGGCACTGCCTGGGGCTGTGGGGGTTTTTTGGGGGGATATCTGAGACTTTTCAAGCTGCTTCTGGGCTCCAAACCAGCTGCTCAACAATGCAGCACTCCAGAGTTTCCTTCCCGAGGCAGGAATGCTGTTAGGAATGCCTCCTGGCCAAAATCCTCCTGGAGCATTCAGTCACACCCAGCAGGAGGAGGTGCTGGGGCCCGATCCATCTCTCAGGAGATGAGTTAAAAAAAAGAAAAAAATCAAAGTAGAAGAAGGTATTGCTACTCACTGATTTCCTTTTCCTTTTTCCTTTTTCCTTTTCCTTTTCCTTTTCCTTTTCCTTTTCCTTTTCCTTTTCCTTTTCCTTTTCCTTCTCCTTCTCCTTCTCCTTCTCCTTCTCCTTCTCCTTCTCCTTCTCCTCTCCTCGGGAAATCGGAATTCTTTAATTGGCTCAGAAAAAACAAAAAACCAAACAACACCAAAACACACAACCCAGATCAAACAGGGAGAGAGCTGGAGCGCCAGAGGAATGTCCTTTTTTATTTATTTATTTATTTATTTATTTATTTATTTATTTATTTATTTATTTTATTTTTTTCCCCCTCCCAGGTTTAGCAGTGGAAGTCAGGGCAGCCTCGGGGGTTGTGGAAATTCCTCCTCCCATTGTTGGGAGGGGGAGGAAGCGGCTCCCAGCTCAGCACCCGGGGCCACCTCCGGGGACATCCCGGGGGGAGCTGGCTGTGCCGGGGCCCGCAGCCTAGGAAAAGAAGTGGCAAGGTTTGGTTTTTTGTTTTTTTTTTTTCCCGTTCCTGCTGGTATTTCTTTCTTGCAGCTGCTTTGGCACCGTTGGAAAAGTCGGGAAAGGTTTCCAAGTCCTTTGTCAGGTTCGCAAAGATTTTTTTCCCTCTTCTACAGGGAGCAGTTGGTGTCACATCTGTACTGCCCTGTTCCCCAAAGCCATTAGGGTCCTTAGATAATAATATTAATAATAATAATAATAATAATAATAATAACCCTTCCAAGACCCCCAGGTAGATTATAAATATATTTGAGGGGGAAGAGAGGAGAGACCCCGGTTTAAAGCACTCCTGCTCTTTGCTTTCCCTCCTACACTGTAGGAGTTTTCTGGTGGATTTTTTGGTGCTTTGGGCTTGGTTTACAATTTTCTTGGTTCTTTGGACGTGTGGCTGGAGGGCAGAGGCTGTTCCCTGGCAGAATGAGGACAGAGAATGGGATGGGGTCCCTGGGGGGATGTGCAGGCAGGGAGCAAGAGCCCCATCAGCTCCTGCCAAAAAAAAAACCCTCTCCAGAGCATCCTCCCTGCTCTCCTGAGCTTGGATGATTTTCACCCTGCCATGGTGTGAGGGTGGCAGTCTCCAGCTCAAAGCCACCCCTGCTGGTGGCCAACTCCATCACCCTCACGGATTTATATATATATATTTTTTTATTATTATTTTTTTTTTTTTTTTTAAAGTGGTCATCTTCACAGAGATATTTTTTCCTTACATGGTTGATTTTTTCGTGCCAGGGTTTCAATGCAGCTTCTCCCCGCAGCCAGTGAAGTGCTTGGGAAGTTAATATGAAACAGTTTGACATTTTTGTGTGTTTTGGGTTGGAAGCCTGGGCTTCTATTCGGCCTCTCATGCAAGTCACCAGGCAAAAATGCACGAGAAAAAAATTGTGTGTGTGTGTGTGTGTTCATCCGGGGGACCAAACCCAAAGCCCATCAATAGATGATGCAGGGAATTGTTCTTTGTTTTTCAGGGAAATTAAAGCCCGGTATGAGGAAGCCCCCGGGGGGGATGAGTGGTACCTATTGTTTTCTTCATGCTCTGCCTTGCCACATTCGGGATGTCCTGACGTGGGGCTGGGTCTGCTGCAAGAGCAGCTTGGGGACACCAGCAGCTCCCAGGGACCCACACCAGGTTGGGGGTGTTTTTTTTGGGGGGGATGGAGAAATCTGGGGCTGTGGGGATGACTTTGGATTTCAGGCTGGCCCAGGGCTGGGGTGAGCAGCACCAGTGGGTGCTGAAAAAAAAGAGACTATTCTGATTTTAAGGATATCTTTAAGGGATTTAAATTTAATGGCATTAATTTCCTGGAATGGGGAGGTTTCTGTGGTGTTTCCCAGTCACTGTCTGTATCAGGCAGGAAGTTTCCAGCTGGGCAGCTGAGCCCTTGCTGGACAGGCTCCATCCCTGCTCCCTTTGGATCCTGAGCTTGGTTTGCAGAAAATCATCTTCCCTGGGGGCTCTGGAGCTGGGGCACTGATTTTTGCAGTGCACAAACAACTGGAAGAGATTTTTCTTGAGAAAAAAGGTCCAACATGCTGAAAAATCCTACCTGAGGCCAGGACTCAGGCACTGTCTCAGGTGGGCGCTGGGCTCAGTGGGTTTGGTACCCAGGAGATGCTCTGCTTCTTCTGCAGCTCTTTGCACTGAGATAGCAAAAAAAAAACCCAACCCAAATTTAGTGGTTCCACCCCAAATCTCCCCCTGTTAGTGCTGCAAACTGGGATTGTTGGGGCTTGGAGTCTGGGGTCCCTCCCAGCCACCACCCCGTGCGTGGGGCTCCTCCGTGGGAGGTGAAGGAGATGCTCTTGGTGCTGCAGGGGCTGCTGAATGTGCCCTCTGCTCAGTGCAGACATAGAATTATGACACTTCCAGCTGACATTTCAGGGTTTTTGAACTCCCAGAGGCTGTAATTTTGGGGGCAGGTTTTTTTCTGCAGCCCAATCGTTATTATAATAATTTTATTGCCAGTGCCTGTGGCATGGGAGCCAAGAAATCCAGAAGGAAGAAGGAGAAAAGTCTGGGGAGCTGACAGAAGGAACTGGGGGAGCTGAACAGCAGTGGCAGGGTGCTGCTGAGCACTCCTAGGACCTGCTCCAGGCTGAGGACAGGGACCTGCTCTGCTCTGTCCATCCCTCAGAGCCCCAGGAAGTACAGAACCAGCCAGTGGCCAGTGGATCTGCCTCAGGAAAAAAAGGCAAGGAGGGAATTTGGGCAGCAGACACCTGAGATTTAGTCTCCATTGAGCTTTCCAGGCTGTGGTGTTGAGCTGCTCAGGGTTCCAGAGCATCCTCCCCAGGGCTGGGTGTTGCTTTGCCATTGAATCCCATGGCAGAGCATCTCCCAGCCCTGACACACGGTGGGTGCTGAGGGTCCCTGAACACGTTTGAGCTGCAGCTTGGCTGAGCTGTTGAGGGCTGGCCCTGGCCTGGCTGAGGCTGGGTGGCTTCTCCCAAAGCCATCTTGGGAGGGGAAACCTTGGCATCTTGGGGGGATGGTGGTGGTGATGCTTGCCAGCATCCCTGCTCGGAACTGAAGGGACACACTGGGACAGGCTGGAAGCACCAAGAACGACACAAAATACATAGTTGAGAAAAAAAACAACAACAACCCATAAAATCCTTGTTTGCTGAGGGGATGAAAGGAAGGAGAAGTTGTTTGTTAATAATAATAAGGGACCAGCTTGTCCAAAGCTCTTTAACTTTTCCTGGCATTTCCCGTCCATCCCATTGTTCAGCTTTCGCCGTCGGAAAACAGCGTGGGGTGATCTCATCCCCAAGGCTTCTGCAGAAGCCTCTGTTTCCATGCTTTGCTCCTCAGCTTTGGTTTCCTACTTTGAAGGGAAAAAAAAAAAGAAAAAAAAAAAGAAAAAAAAAAGAAAAAAGAAAGAAAAATAAATCTTTTGCTTGTCCAGCATCTCCGGGGCTGTGAAGAAAATAGCACCTCGGTGGCTTCCAAGGAGAAGGATGGAGCACAGCAAATTCCCACAGTTTCTAAGAGGAGACAGGAAGGCCTGAGTGACTCATAAACACTAACAGATTCTGGGGATGAGTTTCTCTTTGTTGTTTGTTATCCTGAATTTCATGGGTTTTCCTTCTTTTGAGCCTGTTTGTGTGTTTTAGGCTGCTTGGTGTGTGGCTCCCACAGAGCAGGGATGGGGGCTGCACACCCCCCTGGGAAAGGGGACATTAAAAAAAAAAAAAAGTGGGAAATCTGGAGGGCTCGTTGGGTGCCATGGGAGCTGGGATGGTGAGGAGGAGGGGGAGGGATGGAGGGATGGAGGGATGGAGGGATGGAGGGATGGAGGGATGGATGGATGGATGGATGGATGCTGAGGAGGAGATGGAGCTCTGGTGTTTGATCCTGGAGCTCCCAGCTCCAGAAACACCCATCAACACCCAATTTTCCCAAGTCATCTTCTTTGCTTCCTCCTGCTCAGTCCCCCCCCAGTTACCCAAGGGTAGGAGAAGCAGAGTTCAAAAAGCCCAAGGATTTTTTTTTCTTTTCTTTTTGTGGGTTTTTTTATAAATAGCTGACATCCTCTCCAAGCAGCCAGGCTGCTATTTATTGCCCACTTCCCCTCAGCCAGACGGGATGGAGGATTCCAAGTTGTTCTTCCCACGAAACCCAGAGGAACTTGGGGGCTCCAGGTTTCTACAGTTGTTTGGCAGCTGGGGGGGGGGGGGCA